>VXAB01000939.1:12084-156434 GCA_013399175.1 Odontophorus gujanensis | reverse complement strand
AAAAAAAAAAAAAGTGCCAGAAACATTGCTGCAGTAAGACTAGCATTCTGAATTTGCTAGTAGAACGTACCAGCAAAACCCAAAGCTCAGGGTCTTCTGATTGCACCTCCCACACACCAGGTACTGATTTCACTGACTCAAAGGGCAACAGCTGTGCCTCATAAAGCAGCCTGACCCCACAGGTGCTGCTGCTGAGCATTCATCCCACCAAGCCCAGGTGGTACTGAGGGCATTGCTGCTCTCCTGTACTTATAGCCACACAGTGGGTGGGTATTTATAGCCCCCCCGCAGCATTTGTGGGTTGAGAAGTTGCTCTCTGAGGAGGTAGAAGAGAGCACTTGTATCTGAGATGTTGTGCCTAGTTTTTATTTATTTATTTGTATTTTTATTCATTTTTAATTAATTGTATTGTTTTTGCCTGTCCAGAACTGAGAGCAGAGCAGCAGTAAGCTTTGGAGCTGGTAGCATATGCTTCCATGCTGTGGTTGCTTAAGCTTTTGTTGCTTGGATTTATGCTCTCCCCTTGAATCTGGTCTTTGCGTTTTGGATTAGAGCAAATATGTAAGCTTCTGCTTGTTTGAAGGTAGTTTAGGATTGTGGTAACTGAATGAGCAGGTAGGTAGGTAAGGTAACTTATGTATCCAGAAATAAAGCTGGTAGCATGTTTATAGCTTATTCATTCAAATACTATAAAGCTAATTTTAACCAGGGTGATTCCTGTTGTCCTGTAAGGAAATAAACTGAATAGAACAGTGACTTTAGAAGGGAAAAGTGTATGTCTTAAGGTAACTGGTAGCTAAAATAAGAAGGAAAAGTCACTGGGAATCAACAAGCAAACTTGTGCATGAGAGGTAAAATGTATTGTCCAGGAAATAAAAGTAATCAACTGTTTCAGCTGTGTGAGTCATAGTTCAGGATATGTTTCTATTGGTTTTTGTCTTCTTTCATTTCAGTGTAACTTTGGAAAGGACTTTGCATGAAAGCAGAGTACAAAACCCTAAGGAAGACTTAGAAGGACTTTTAAGGTTTTTAATTTTGTTTAGAGTTGTTGGCACAGTTGGATATGAGGGAGAAGAGGTTCATTAGGACAAAATCTTGTGAAATTAGGAAAGATCAGTGACCTCCTGTCCTTTTGGTGAGAATCTGATCTAGTGCAGTTGTATGGGATCTGCTGAATCATGGCCTGAACCACTGATTGGTCACCTGAGGTGAGCATTGAGTCAGCCATGGGGGCACAGGTGGAGGTAATAATACCTGTGTGATTGGAAGGGGTGGAGCCTGGCTCCACCTCTCCCCAAGCCCCATTTAAGGGCTGACCACCACCAGGAAAGGATCTCTTCTTGGAGATCCCCTTCTGTGTGGAGTCTACTGTGAGCCTTTGTCATCTTCAAGGTGAGCCATCTTCCTTTTTGTATTATTTGTGTACCATCTATGTCGACCTATTCAAATATACCATCATCTATACTATTTTTTGAGTATCATCTTTGAGTATCATATTACACTAGTGCATGCAGAGAGAGTGGAAAACTGAATGTAATTGAAACATGAGATTTGATACCTAAAGTTGATGGGTGCTGGGGTATAGGTGGTGATAGAAGTGTGCTCTCAGCTCTATTTGAGACACCAGAATTTTACTGTTAGTTGTTTTTTGTGATTTTTTTCCATTATTTGCATTTATATGCCTCATACAGCTTGGCTTTTGTTTCTATTTGTAATGAGGCTGAGGTGTAATGCTTTAAACGTGGCTTCTCCCCTTGGTTCTTGCAGTTTCAGAGCTGTGGAGTAGCTGTCTAAAGTAACTTACAAAGCAAACTTGCCATGTATGTATTCATATGGTATTATTACCCAGGTGAGTTAGGATCTGGGGTCAGAGGTGTTGTCATGGCAGTAGTACTCCTTGCTCTGTATGTAGTCCATAATTGGTTTTAGTGGAAGCTGAAAGCTCCTTTCTGTTCTGACTTTGAAACAACCATTAAAACATAGGCCTGCCTGAAACTCAGTGCTTCTGTGAGCTGCAGGTGTTTGTGCTTAGCACTGCCCTGTGTGCAGACACTGCTTTATGCCATGTAAGCAGTTGCTTTCTTAAAAAGAAGCAATTGATGCATCCAAAAGAGCCCTTGCATTTAATTAACATATGCTGGTCAAGCTGTACATCAACTTGAAAAATCAATACAGCCTGTAGGACGAGATGCTAATACCATCCTGTGCTTAAGCTAGCAGGAGAAATTGGGCTTCATCTTAAAGCTGTTTGTGATGTGTTACTAGGCTAATGTAAGTAAATGTGGTGAACTTTTGTTCTTCTACTGTGCAGAATTTGATTTCATCAGCTTCCAGGTGTATGGTATTACATATAATAGCTACCAACAGGTGTGAATGGACTGAAACTGGAGTGAGTGTGAGATCACTTTCTGCTGAGTAAATGAGGTCTGTGTTGATTTGTCCTCTCTTTTTACTGCATCCCCCAATAGGGTGTTTGGGTTTTCTTTGGTGGTTTACCAGAAGTGACACAGCACAGCTTCTTGATGAGTTCTTGGTCCATACTGAGAAGCTGCTGGTGCAGCTATAGGAGAAGGGGTGGTGAGGGGTGGCTTGCTGCTGAATGGGATGCATTAGGTGCTGGGGAGTGCTAAGGGTGGGTGTCTATGCAGGTAAGAAATGGGACATGAGGTGCTTTATTAAAGGGATTTTGTATCAACTGAACACAAAGGGTATGCTGTACTGTATGCAAGTACATAGAAGGAACCTTTTCAGCCCACCCCTGAGTTGCTTTATGTTAGCAGCTGATGGATGTGAAGGAAACACAGGACGCAGTCCTGATGGAACACATCAGCTGCTGATAGCATTGGTGACTTGAGCCCAGAAGTGCTGTCACTGGGGAGTGAGTTACACTCTGTACATGATCCAGGAAGCACGTAGTGCTCAGGGGATGAGTAGGAATGTCCATATGATGTCTCCAAAGTATGTTAATTAGCATAACAGCTACTGTGTGATGTGGCTACAATGGGTTACACGTTGCCTGTGATTGCTCTGAGTATCAAATCTTTGTAGGATTCAGCTCTCTATGTTGCCTGAGGGTGCAACAAGTGAGGTGGAGGTCTTCGCAGTCTCAGAACAGGCTGGAATGACCAACAGGGAGACCTTTTCCTTTGGATTGCTTTTATGCAGTGGGGGAGCTTTGGTTTTGTCACAAACTAATTGCTGTGGGGCTTGCAGGATCCATGGCTCTTGCTGGGGAGCTGCAGCCTTTTACTAGGATGCAGTTGTTATTTTGTGCCCCAGGCAGGAGCAGAACAGCAATACCAAAATCACTGCTAGCTCAAGGTTTAAGTGTAGGACTGGGAGGTGACTGACCATGAAACTGCATATCTGGTGCTAAATACTCATAGAGCTGGTGAGGCATTGTAGAAATGATTTTATGTTTATCTTACTGCTGATGATCACTTAATAGAGCAATTACTTGGCCAAGTATACACTGGAGAGCAGTTGCAACTATGGAGAAACACTGTCTTAATACATCCTCCTTTTCTTCATGCTTGCAGGGACAGAAGCTGGTCTGCCAAGACAGCTGGCAAGATGTTGCAAGCTTGAGTGCTAGGAGTGCAGCACTCAGTGTTTTGCTACAACTCTCCCATTGATGATAGAAGCTTCAGTTATGAATGCTGTACTGCAGAGAAAGGTAGGCAACCATCCTATAGTGATGTGTTTCAGCTAGCTATGGGAGTATGGTAGAACCTATGGCCTGGCTGTGAAGCAAAGAGTTGCCAAGTTCAAGTTGATGGAGTCTTTTCTCATGCAGACTCCCAGTTCAATGTGGTAGGCACACCTTTGGTTTGCTTCTTACCCTCCCTTTTCAACTCTTCTGCATGGCAGAATGGTTTCTTGGTAACTTTAACTTGGCTAAGGATGTTGCTGTTAAAGTATTTGCACTACATGCTTACAGAAATGTCAGTTCCTACTTACACCTGCTGACTTCTGTTCTGGGTTTGTTACAGGTTGTATGCTAACACCCTTGTGCTGCAAAAACTATGCACTTGGGTTGCATAATAATGCAGTAGCTTTGTTTCTAGGCTGAGGAAGTGCAGAGAGCAGGTTCTGTATTAGAAAAATGTTGTCTCAAATTAAGGTTTTGGGGAGCAGGATGCAATTGTTTGCATTTTGTATGGATACAGTTGAAAATACCTGAGATGCTCTCGGCCTTGCTAAAAGCACTTGACACTTAGTCTATATATGACTGTGGGAAACTTATCAGAGATGTAAACCACCTGGTGAAAGTGCTTTCAGAAGCCTCCAAGCTGAATGCTCTGGAGTATTAATAATTTGTCTTTCAAGAGTCCCATATGAGTCAGAATTTTGATACTTCAATTAGAATTCAGGTCTCTAAATTCAAATCCTCTAAGCAACAGTAAAGAACAGGGTTCACATGGCAGGATTGCAGCTATGGATGGAACTGATTCATTGAAATGAATGTTGCATAAAAATATGGCATTTATTGCTTGGCTGTTGAAGGACGTTTTGATGCAGACCTACATTCTCCTTGAAGGCACTTCAAAGCTAAATGTGCACAAATACAGAGGGAGGCTATATACCTTAAGCAGTCATTGCTTCACTAAGTGCACTGTATACTTTATTCATCTGTGAGTAGTAATAGAGTCTTGGACTGCTTTTATGGTGTTGAGTAATATAACAACCATGATGTATAATAATGCTGGAGAGCTCCGAGGAGGCTCATTTACATGATAGTAGGAGAAATGGTCTTGCAAGGAATAAGAATTAAGAGGCTGGTATTGTGCAAATCGGTGTTTGTTTCAGATAGTCTGACATGAAGGAAGTTGAGGGGGAAAGAGGTATAAAAAGCCATTTAAAATGCTGAGCCTGTTCTTTCAACTGAAATCTAGGGGATAAATCAAATCTGCCCTGATACCTCTTGGGCTAATGCAAGAACAATAGAACAGGAGATTTTCTGTTACCACATCAGAGATCAGATCTTTCCTTTTTTCCCCTCAAGATAGAGGCTGATGTGTGCATGTACTTAAATGCTTCAGTTTTGAAGTCAGTCTCCCTTTCAGTAGGTGGGATAACATTTGTCCTTGGAGAGTTTTGCCCTGTATTTTGTTTTTTAAGACAAGACTTCTGCTTTTCCTGCAGTTTTTTTTCCATTCCCTGTGCTCTAATTTGCTTTAGCACAGGATGGGTTCCACCTCCCATATAGTTTGAGGGGCCTCATTAGTTCTGTAGTTCCTCAAAAGGCTTTGTCATCTTTAGCATGGCTGAGATGGAGGGTGTCTCAAAGCAAGAGGAATGATGTGCTTAGCTTTGATGCAGAAAGAGAATTGTTCTGTCTGAGCTTGTCTGTGTTGCACTGCTGTAAAGCTGAGCACTAAACATGAAAAGCTGATAGTGAAACATATCAGTAGATGTTGATGAATGGTGCAGGAAGAACCTTTGGGAAGAGTGGTGCATTGTAGAGACAGAGACAAGATTGTCATTTTTTCCCTCTTGAACTTAAGGGAATGATGGCTATTATCCTGATGACCCTTCTGATATTACTATTGAGATGATGTTAATTGTCCCTTAAAATGTTGATAAACACAGCTCTGGCCCAGGGTGGCTACAAGTACTCAATGTTTCATTTAAAATCAGGGGGAGAGAGAGGCTGTTTACAGCTGCAGACTTCCCATGAGTCTTATAGAAAATGATTTGTAACAGTGCTGACATAGCTTCTGTCTCTGACAGCAGAGATCCCAGCAATGGGCCTCCTTAGCTGATGTTAGCCTCTGTGAATGCTCCCAGAGGTGTGCTGAGAAACTCCGGGCGTCTGGATCACTATTTGTAGAGCACGCCAAGATTTGGTGTAAAAGATACTCCTGGAAAGCTAAGTAGTATTATTGTTGTCATAAAGCTGACATGAGTACATCTGTGTGTCCTAGGGGAACGCACTGTGTAAGCACAGAGTGACTTGGTAGTCTTCCCACCCTTAAAAGACAGCAGCTCTCATAGCATACATACAGTCCTTGTTTACAAAATAGATTGGTCCAGCAAGATCATAATCTTGAGATGCAACTTCTCTCATTAGACAGTAACTGCAATTTAATACAATTAGTGAATACAGGCAGAGGTAGGAAGTGGTGGCTGGTCTGGCAAGGGGCTGGTTTAAATGGATGTGTCAAAATGATGGAGGGCTCTGTGCTTGAATCAGGGCTGCTTGTCCATGTGCACTTACATTAACTTGTGTCTGTTAAGCATGTTTTACCTGGCAGAATCCACCTTTGCTACTGGCATGAGGCTGAAGATGTAGTTGTGGTGGCTGGCATTTTGGAGCTGTACTTTGAGAAAGCCCTGTTCAGGTTCACTGCAGCCTCCTGCTATCAGAAGATGCCTGAGGAGTTCTGCCACTGCTACTTACAGAGCTGTGCTTGAGCCAAGAGGCTGTTGTCTCAAGTTGGACTCACTGGATGCTTAGAGTGTGAGGCCACCTTGTTGTGCCAGCTCCTGCAATACTATTTTATGCTGTTGCTCTCCTCTCATTGGAAGGGGGAGAGAGCAAGCTCAGACTTACAGCTGGCCGAGGTGTTTTGTCTCCTCAGCAGATAGGCAGTGATGCAGTCATGTGTGCAAATGCTCTAGCAGCTTAGTGGCTTTATTCCTCATTTTTCACAGCTGCTTGTTGCCCATAACAAATTTACATCATTGTCATCCTTTCAATTTTCCTAGTAGTAGGAAAGCAAGGAGCTGAAGGTAAGTGAGGGCAGTATTCTCATCTTACATTCACAGTAAGTTGCTGTGGAGGGGGAGGGAAGGGTCTCGGTCACTTCACTTGTTTCTGTTGCTTGGTTTTAGCTAGTAACCCAGCATAACCTGTACTCCACCACGAGTGTAGTGGTTGTCCCTAGCAGCTGAATACAGGTGGGACCCATCCTGATCTGATGCAAGGAGAAGCATGGTGATGGTGCCTTAGAGCAGCAAATCTTGGCTGGCCTGGGACTTCTGTTTCTCTGTGCTTTGTGACATGAAACTACAGCTGAACCACAGCCTCTGCATCTTCATTTCTGCAAGAGCACTGTAGCATTCAAAGCAGAAATGTGGATTAGGTACTTTAAAACAAGTTGTCAAAGGGTGGAGGGAAGCTGGAACTGCTGGTGAAGCTGAAGTCATCAGAGGTCAAAAGTTACTGGGTTTGCACAGTGTACTTCTGCAATCTGTACTCTGCTCTGGTGGCTGCTTGCCAGCTCTGACACCCTGCCAGACCACTTGCATTACTGGTCCTGGTGCATGTTATGATGCTCATTAATGCAGTTAATGTGCCCAGTATGGCAAGCACTTCTCTGTGAGAAAAGGTGAAGGAAATGAGGAAGGTCTGCTGGCAAGGTGTTGTTGACAACACTGAATTCACTGCTGAAATGAATAAAACAACATGGGTAATGCTGTGCAGGAAGAATTTCTTTTAGCTTGGGCTGCAGTATATGTAGAGTGACCATGTAGGTTAAAATAGCCCTGTACCATCATCTGCTTTGTACTGTTGTGAATACATATGGATGTAAATCTTAAGATGGGTCAGAACTGATTCAGCTGCTGACATTGTGACACTGGACTTGCTAATGAAAACAGTGACAAGGCTTATCCAAGATCCAAGTAGTCTGTGCCAGGAGGTGCTGGTTAATCTTTATTTGTTGGCAGCTGGGAATAATGCATGTGAGATAAGTACAGCTTGCTGGCACTGGAGATATTCATGCCTTGTCTCTGTGTAGGGAATACTTTGTGCTGCTGTTGAAGCCTTTCTGAAGCAGTAGATGCATTTGAGTCTGTGATATCTATAAACTCAGATGAATACTGCTTTGCTTTGAGGACTTGTGTAACACTCTGCACACTCCAGCCAGTACTTGAGTTATTCTTGCTAGCTTCAAGTGTCAGTCCACTTAAAACAGTTGCTAGGGAGGTGTTCTGTTGCATGCTTTCTGTGAACCTTATATGGCCTTCAGGTGTATGGAAAGTTCATACTGCCTTTGTGAGGGTCCCAGAAGGAAGGAGAAAGGCAAGGGCTTGATTTTGAGTTGCTTATTTTCTGGAGCAGCACTGACTTAAGATTCTTCACTGAGGCCTTGTCTATGCTGAGCTAGATCTGGAAGAGCTGGTGATCTTTTTATTAGGAGTGGTCTTGCAGAAATAGGTAGCGTTGCCTGTTGAAACACCCTCAAAATGTTGCAAGATCAGAAGAAGCCATTCTCCTTTTTAGCCAGGTCAAGTGGCTGCAAGCATTTTCCAGACATAAATGAAAACCTGCAGAAGCTACACCTCCATTATTATTCACACAAACCTGTCCTTCCTTCTGCTAAACATTTAATGGTCTGGTAAGCAGGACAGCAGCATCCTAGAAAGAAGGCACAGTCATCCCAGCCCTCTTTGCTTTATGCTCTGCTGGAGTTTCTATTAATAGATGGGACGGTGACTCCTGTCCTGTTCTCTTGCTCTCTTATTAGTGTGTTTTCAGCAGAACTGGCTGATGAGCTCACTGGACCTTGAAGGATTTGCTCCATGATGGATGCAAGATATGAGTACAAATGCAAGACATGCTTTAAATTCATAGAAGAATTCTCATGGGAATGCTGGTGAAAAACAACTCAAGATATGTTGGTGTCCCTGACTTGAATATTAGAGGGACAGCCTTTATCACAGCATTCTTGTTAGGATGGAATATTTATCTAGTACTTCAGGCAGAATAAATGATCCTGTTCTTGTTCCTCCAGTGCCAATGGGTGAGCCTGCTGTTTTGAGACCAGAGCAGCAGAAATGGTGGAGCTCTGTTCCAGAAACCAAGGCTGAGGAATAAGAATGACTTGTGGTTTGTTTCTTTCTATGGAGGGGGGAAGAGTTGTTAAATATGAATAGAAATTAATGTATGCACTTGAAAGTGCTGATCTTGATCCAAGGATCATAAAACATTATCTGAAGGTGAATTTGTAGTATCAATTTATGGCTAGCTGAAGAATCAAATGTAACGTACCGTCTCTATGAGTGAAAGTAGTGATGATATCACTAGGTATGAAGTGAAGTTAAGGATTGGCCTGTTTATGTCAGAACACTTACAGCCCTTGTATTACTTTCCATGTGTCCACTTCTGGCCAAAGCAATGAAGGAGTTGGAGAAATTGTGGTTTAGGTGAGAATTGGCATAACCTCCCTCCACTTGAAAGATTCTGTTTAGAAATCTGAGGTCTAAATTGTCCATCTCTTGCTTTCATTGCTCAGGTGATTCACATCTTATTCCCATTCTGATCTGTATTGATTTGTGCATTTCAGTAGAGAATGACTTAAAATATATGGGTGGCTGAAAGGTAAACTGCAGCAGTGTGGGTTTGGTTTTATTTGGAGTAAGAGGAGAAATAGTTTTCAGGCATATGAGTTGGTTGGTATGTGGCCAGTTCTGTTAGTTCTGCTATCAGCAAGTTGGAAGGGATTTGCTGGCCCATGAATGTGTAGATAAACAGCCTCTTACCAGTCTGTTTTCTTCAGAGCTGGGCAATTTGTTTTTCCTCCTGTTCTGTGTTTTTACATGTGAAAAGCACGGAATGTGTAAACAAGTACATCCCTTGCAGAGTAAGAGGATTATAAATGAAAGAGATGCTTAGAAATCTTCTCAACCCATTTAGAGGATATCAAGTAAGTACAGTTGATCTCAGATTCTGCATTGTTTTGTACTACTTTACCTACCTTGGGTAAAGAGCTTTGTAGACCTGAGAGTCTGTAGGTGCTGAGGCCCTTGAAGCTTTGTTTAGGAAAACTGGTTAATGGTGAGCAAAGTTCATGTCCTCCAGATGAGAAATGAACAACTCAGCAGGTCTGTTCCATGAGACTCAGTGTATGTGTTTTCTGTGGCTTAACTTGTGTTAAGTTTTCCTTCTGCTCAGAGTTGAGTTCTGAGTTGCAGTTAACCTCGGTAAAAATCAGTTGAAGGAAGAAAGCCAAACCCAATCCCTATTTTGTTTTGATTCCCTCCAGGTGTACAGGAAGCTGGAAATTAACAGTTCACAATACAGACAAAGTTTTATCTCAGTAATAACCTCAGTTCAATTGCAACCTGCTGTCAAGCTTTTGAGAAATAATGGGGCAGGAAAAGTATGGCCATCCTAAAAGTACTGAAGTGTTGACTCCAGCTGTGATACTTCTGCTTATGTTGTTCACTTTCTTCCTTTTGGCTTAAGATATGAATCAGTGCACATGTTACCAGCACCTGCCTAGCCTTCAAGTATGGCACAAATTAAGGAAGACTTCTGCAGAAGTGGATGGAGAACAAAGTGCTTTATAAATTTTTAAAACTGTATTTTGAACTATCCAAATGATCATTATAATGCATTATTCAGTCAGAAAGAAGTGCTTCACAAGATCAGTGAAATATATCTTCATTGTAAGTGCATCTGTTGTTCCTTGCAAGTGATTAGCTGTTGCTGAGTTGTAAATTTTACTCTTTTGTGTATGGCTGTGATTTCTTTCCTAATTAAGGACTGACACTAAGAGGATAACTGTACCTAATATAGGTAGGGCTATTTGTCATTTATGTTTATTGGATCATAAATGTGGCTGACAATGTAAAACAGCTCTGGTGTTTTGTTGTGGCAGAGTCTGCAGACCTACACGTGTGCTTGAGTCAGGTTCTGCAGGCTGGACTGATGGTTGGTGGCACCAGTAGGGGGCATTTGGATTCTGACTTGGGCAAAGAGGGAGAAGGTTTATTTTGAGAACTGGCCGATGTTTCTCCCTGCCTTTTAGAAAGGGAAGGCGGGCAGCAGCATCAAGAAATAGTTCTGTTGCTGAAGTAGAAGGTCAACTATTTCCCTCTTCATCCTGGAAAGCAAAGATGTCTCCGCCTCCAGAAACGAGAAGGGAGACTGCAAAAGAAACTGTATTGTTTCTGGTTGGCTTCTGTTTTTGAAAAGTGAATGAAGTTTCTTGAAGCGTTTGAAAAGTGTTGGATCTCAGCAACTTCTGTAACCTCTAGACTATGAAATTCTAATGCTTTTTTCAAAGCATATGCTAACTTTGTAGTGCATTTTGAGATGCAACAGCTTGTGCACTTTACCATGGAAATGTGGATGAAATGAAAAGCTTCTCTTGTTTGGAGACTTGAGACAGCAATGTAATATCTTTCTATGAAGGAGAAACTCCAGGAAGCATGGGAGAGTCTGGAGGAGTAAAACTTTCAGCTTGTGAGGATGAAATTTACTTTAGGTGAAAGGTTTGAATGTATGTTGTGTAACAGATGTGAAGTGGGATGTCTGTTTTCCGTGTAGTGCTTCTCTGGCAGCACGTGTGGTTATTCCCCTGTTCATCCATCAGCATGAAGCCTGCTGGAGAGCTCATCTGAAGTGAAAAGTGCAAGCAATGGAGTTTAGAAGCAGCTTGTCTCTGAGATGGGATGGGCATGCTTTTATGTTCTGAGTAATAATTCAGTGATAACTCTAAATTGAGTTAGAAGGGCCTTCATTCCATGTGGCCACAGGATGTCATTGTGTAAGTATCTTTTCTGCTGTCAGACTCTTCTAGCTGCTTAGAGCATCACTCAAAACTTCTCTGAACAGAGAAGGAATAACTGAATTGTAAGCATCTCAGGTGGGATGACAACTTGAGTGCTTGTATAGGCTTTCATGCTGTGCAGCTACTACGAGCACTTGGAGATCTCTATAGGACTGATTTACTTCTGATCTAGTGAAAAGGCTTTTAAAGGTAATAGCTGTCAACAAATAAGCAGATAGCTAGGAAAGCAGGTTGCTATAGGAGGTAATTCAGCTGCTTACTCCCTAAGGCTAACCTTTAGGAATGTGGAAATCTGTTTTGCACTCCTGGACGATAAGCAACAAGGCCAGCTGTTGAACTTGAGTTGCCTTTTTCACTTATAGCTGGGCCTTTTTGTTTGCACTGGGAAGTGGAGCAGCTGGGAGGAAGCTTGCTGTAAGCTCTGCCATACTGTTTCTATGGAAACTGTCAGCTCTCCAGTAGGTTCTCTGATGGGTGCAAGCTGTGGGTGCCTCTGAGTAATTGTTGCATGAGACACTTCTGAACCTTATTCCTGGACACCAGTAGATCTCCAAAACTGTTTCCTAGGTGATGGCATTTTCCATGCTGGGGACAGGAACAGGTGTGTTAGTGATGCTTAAGCAGTGCTTTCTATACTTCTTATTGCTGATGATGGAGTCCTAGCTGAAATCTTTGCACCAGAGGTGCCTGCCTGGGGTTTTCTGTTATGAATGGGAATGTGTTGGTCTGAGGCAGATGAAACCTAAGTAGATGACTGAGCAGTATGGGGTGAGAGAGAAATGGTGGTGGGAGTGATGAAGGCCACGTGTCCTGTTGCTTTGCAGAAGACTAATATTAATCTGGGAGTCTATATCAATTGATATAAATGTGCCTTTTATCTAGTTGAAGTGCCCGAGGGCAGCTTGGCCAGGGTAGTGCTCTTCTGGGGCAGCACCAGAGGGTTCTGTTCTGCCATTCTGCCTCCAGTGCCATGCTGAAACACAGCACGTGCTGCTGGTGGAGAACTGAGGCTTTTCTGGTGTAATGTGAACCTACCAACAAAAGGAAGGGATGGATGAGAAGTGGAAACTCTGTAGCTCTAAGGAAGATGGTGCACCAGCTCCTGATGAGAGGGATTTCTGCTCAAAGCAATTGATAAAACTGATGTTCTAGGTATGTTCAGTGTTGTGTTCTTGACTTATCACAGGGATAAGGAGCTAGAGTGAGAGCTGCAAGAGATTAAAGTATCCTTTGGGGAAAAGATGGAGATAAAATGTGTTACTAAAAGTAGAGAAAGCTTACAGACTTGAGAGTGCAAGTATCTTAAATTCTGTGGATGAGCTTCAGTTTCTATTAGAAGATGTTGCTTTAATCACTGCAATCTTATTGAATTCCATATTGGTTTCTTTTCTAGGGATCTGAGGAGCCCTCCATAAAAGGCTTTAAGGTGACACATTAAACCATGTAGCTGCTATGTGGGCTTTCAGTGAAGAGAGCTTCTGGTCAAGTGTTAAATGTTGGGAGCTGAGGTTATCCAGCAGAATGTGCTGAGCACTCAGCCCAGGCCCTTCCTCCTGCCTGTAAATATCTTGGATGAGTTGAAGGCTTGATACTACTGATATCAGCAGACAGGGCTTGCCCCCTGCATCCCCTGACTTCATTGTGCATTGATGTTGATCCTTCACGTGGCTATAAATGAATGTGCTGCAGTGGCTATTAAACCTGGGTCAGGAAAGGGTATATTTGCTGCCTTTACATAACTTGGGTTTTTGCGTGGAGGAGAGGACTCTTTACACTTCCTATGGGCTCTGAGAAAGCCCTGTACTGGCAGGGCCCATTAATTTTTAATTTAGTCTTCTCCACACTGCACTGCTGTTTTGTTTTATGAGGACATTATGCTGAAATGAAGGCTTGTAAAACAGAACTTTAAAGTTTGAGAAAGGTGCAGTCATTATAATAATATGCATGCCAAACTGGAAATGAGTGGGTATTTACAACGTGTTTAATATTAAATTATATTTTATTGTGATGTCATCCTTGCAGGTCAACTCAATGGTAAGATGCAATGTAGACTGAAAATCCCTGAACAGAGGGTGACTTGGGGGCCTCACAGAGATTAGGGTGAGCTTTGCAGAGGCTGGGGAGAAAACAGCCCTTGTCTTTTGTTGTGCATGGCTGAGTAACACAGGACGGGAGCTTCATTGATTGCAGGAGGATTACTGAGTTGCAGCTTTGCTAGCTGTGCTCCAGGTGCTTCAGCTAGAGCTATGTTTGAGCTGCTGGTGTGAGAAATGAGGCTCAGCTTCTTCTGAGTAATTAGATAATGCTTTTGCTTTGACTTCTTGAACATAAGAACTATAGATAAATATTTTTTCAAACCTTTACCTACAGGCTTGCAAGGGTGAAGTGTTTCACCCTTTGGAACTGGTGGCAGCTTACAGGGCTTCAGCTACCTGTGTAGAATGGTATGCAATAAGTTAATGAATAACAGAGCTGGTACGGAAGCTCCATCAAAGAAATCCATTTTTATCAAGGATCTCCAATTTGGGTCAGATAAAGAACAATGTCGGGGGGCTTTCTTTGCCTCAATGCAAGCTGATGAACACAGTGTGTCTATGTGTTGATGGACACAAATAATGAGCACAGGAAACAAAGATTTAGGGACTGGGTTATGTAGTCATTGGCAAGCTGAGGAACAGTAAGTGAACTAATCTGTGACAAGACTTGTTCTGTCCTTTGTGCCACCAGAGGGGTTAAACATAAAAGCCAGCTCCAGCCAATTTTCTGTCTTGAAAAAGTGGCAGCCAGAGGGTGATGGGGTGGGAAGGCTTCCCTTGTCTGGAAATTGAAGCACTCTAAATCCCTGAAGCTGCTATTCCCCCCTCTAACCCAAAAGAAAGAAAGAGATAAAGAAAAGCTGAAGCACAGGAGGAAGCTTCTAGTCAGCAGACTGCAGTGGTGGTGAATGGGATTTTCACAGCTCACTAACCTCTAGAGTGTTTAATAAATCCCAGAGATCCGTTCCGAGGATAAGGTGGCCCTGGTATCTAAGCAGACAGCCATTGCCTGCTGTCATCTTGGTGACGAGTGACCCTGCGCAGCAGGACCAATTACCCAGCTAACAAACTGGAGACAAGTGTCTCCTTCCCTGCTCCCCTGTCAGCTGGGCTGAAGGTGCCATAGTTGCTATGGCAATGATGCTTCAGGTGCTGACAGTGTGACTGCTTGTGATGAAGTGACTGAGGATTGGGTGTGTAGGCTTTTTCTGCATCCCCCCTCTCCCCATAGGTATCTTTGGTTCATCATATGACCTCGTGTTGACAGATTGAGGAATACCTTTTGTTGAGCAGTCTGATGCTGACTCCTTGTAAGGCAAATTGGTGAGTTCAAGATGTAGTAGATCCTGAAATCACTGGTAAATGACTTTCTGTGTTGGATAAGATAGCTGTATAGATATATGAAGCAAGAAGAAAACCTTTCTGCAGGGGGTGGGCAGCCTGGGATTTCCTGTAGGCTTGTCTTTTAAATGTTGGCATACCATCTCTGTGTGGGTGAGATGAATTTTGTCTCAGTCTTTGAGACTTTGAGAAGAGGAAGTGGGACTGGCTTGCTCCTTAAGCAATTGTTCCTGGTCACCAAGCTGCAGGTCTAAGCAAATGAAGAGTTACAGAGCTGAGGTTGTTGCCAGGAGGGGTAACTGGGGAGCCAGTCTAACCAGACAATTGATGTCCTAATCAGCCAGCCGTGGCAGAAGGCCCAGCTGGTGTCTCAGGAGTGATCTTGAGCTGCTCGTTCTCCACCTAGCAGACTCCCCACGGAGTCTGCATGCTTTCCTTTCAAAGGAGTTGGCTGCTCAGTCCTCTGGCTTGTGACCCAGCACTTAAAGTTGAGACCTTTTAACTTGGGAAATCAAGAAGTTGGACTAAAAGACAAGTCTAAAGTTACCATATTGGTTTTTCAACCCTGTTACATATGTAACTATGACGAGTCTATAGGTTTACCTTCTGTCAATTTGTATGCCAACGAGAACCCTGAAATATGATTCCCTCTTGGTTTGAACATAACTGAGTGAAATTCCATTGAGAAATAGTTCCACTTTGAAAGTGAAAACTACAGCTGTTATGTGTATAAGGGGAGATTAGAGTGGCTAGAAACATTTGCAAATGTCAACTGATGCGGCATAAATCTGTGTAAGTAGCTAGGTAGCCTGAGTTTTTTCTTCATCCTAGATGAGTTTTGGTTATTAATGAGGTTGCTTACTGTCTTAAAAATAGAATTTGTTTCGGGAAGTGGCTGCATTTTTACAGTGTTAAGTTACAGACTGTATGCAGAAAGCTGGCTGAAACCTGCATGCTGGGGTCAATCTTTGTTTTGGGGGTTGGGAATAGTGAGGGGTAAGTAGGTAAATGTGGTGTTCCAGCTGAGCAGGTGGAGATTTAATACTGGTGTTTGGTTTTTTTTTTCTAAAGCTGAGATACAGAATAAAATGATGTGATGGAAGTTGGTAATGGCAAAAGATGCTCTTGTAGGTAAGAATACAGATTTGGTGAGTTTTCAGTAGCTGTGTTATGAAGGTGCTCTTAATGCTGTTATGTTCCAGTGGCAGTGTCTCTGGGCAGGTCTGCCCTTCCTTGTGCTGGGTTCTGAAGTGACTTGGACATGGAAACAATTCAGTGCAATGTCAAACAGAACAACTGGGGTGAGCCCCAGGTGCAGGAGCCTAAGGATCTGCCTCTAGTCCTGCAGTGTTAGAACCAAAGTGATTATTAGTTTCTCTTGCAGGGAAGATTATTTGTGCTCTTCAGTGATGTGGAACGTGAGTCGGTGTGGCTGTGTTAGGGCACGCACCTTGAGTGCCAGCAGGCGAGGAAGGGATTTGCATACAGAAGGCAAAAGCCTTTACACAGTGCCGATAATGCACATTGTAAAACAGTTACAATAACATTCACTGCAGCCATGAAAACAATTTTACAGCAGATTAAACACACTTAGAAAAAGGAAAAGATGAGAGAGGAAGCAATACCAACACTAAATTAGGGTTTAGTCAGCAGCAGAAAGAACACAAGAGAATGAGAGTGTTCCAACTGTTCTCTACTGCATAGTTTCTCTTTTTCCAGACCAACTATTCTGCTATAATCTATTTTGTTGGTCTACTATTTGAACTGAGAAACTGCTTTCTGGAATAAAGCCTGTTAGTGAAAAATAGTAGGTCTGAGACGAGCATTAACTCAAATAGCACTCACAAAACCGATGACTCCTCAGTTATTGCTGCTTTACAAATCATGAAACTGGAAATGGAGTTCTGGGAGTAAGTAGTATGCAGAATGAGGTGGACTGTGTTGGTGCCTTGTTCCAGTGCAGGATAGGGGGAGAACATGGCTGGCAGCTCTCTTTTCTTCCCTGGAAGAACTCAGAAGGCTTTACTTGCATGTGATTTTTATTTTCAGACTTCATTATTTTGACACCTCTTGGCAGTTTTCCTAAGTGCTTAAACTGCACATTACTGAGGAGAATGATTTCAGGCAGCTACATGCTCAAATTGGGTGAAGTTTATTTACTTTTTGACTTCTGGCTCTGACATCTATTTCTCTCAACAATTACTGCTGAATGAATTATTTTTCGGTTAAATGGAGCAGGTTCCCACGTAGCTTTTTCTTCTTTCCAGTTTGCACTTTTTCTTTTGGTGTCCAACACACAACTTCCTAGGTAAAGGATGCTTTTAAGAGGTCATGCATTGCTTGGCACTGTGATTAAAGGAAGAACCAAAGAAGACCTGAAAAATGCTGCAGCTTTTAGCTGTGCTGAATGGCATTAGTTACTCATTAAGAGTAATGGCCGTTATGCTCTAACCTTCTGTTTTTAAGGAGTGAATTTATTTATGATGCCAGAGGAGTTTGGGGTGGTACCAAATATTATACAGCTAAGGTTTGAGTTACTGTTCAGCCCAGGCAGAAGTGTAAACCCAGTAAGTAGTACTTTTTGAAGATGGATGAAATAAAGATAACTTCATTTCTGAGTTCTATATGTGAGATTCAATTAGTAAATTGATCACTATGGTCTAGCTGCCAGTTAATTTCAAATGCAAGTAAAAATTACTGCATGTCTAACTCATTTCAGTGCAAGAGGGGTTGAAGGCTTGTCTGTCTTGCTTCCTCCAGTGATAACCTCCTGCTCAGACTTCATCTTACCTGAGTCCTGTCCTTGTTTGTGTTCACTACACTCTCAAATGCTTAGAAAGCCATTATCAAGCTCAGAAACTTCTTGAGATAAGGTTGGGAGATTCAGGCAAGCTGACAGATAACATCCATCTGCCTCAGAAAGAAATCCAGCTGACACCAGTACTGACCCTGTGTCCCCTTTGGGGATATTATTGTCTGGCAGTGGCAAGGCACACTCCTTAGAATTGTAATTCTGATGAACCCTGTTTTGTGTTGTTGGCCTGAACATCCTTACATCCCAGGCACAGCTTGGCTGTTGCCTAGCAATGCATTTCTACCAGAGCATCGTGCAGACCTGAGGTCTTTTAAAGTTTTGTAGGCCACTTTCTTCCTGCTACAATTGAAACTTGAGCAAAGAAAACAAGATAGCTTTCAAGAATCTCTGCAAATCCAAATACGTGGCTTTTTCCTGAGGTTTATAGGAAGAAAACACTAAGGTAGTTTGGAAGATATTTCTAGGCAGGAGATGGGGAAGGTGGGAATGAGTGCTCCTTGGTGTGGTGATGCTGCTGTGATTCAAAGCCTGTAAGCTGAGTGATGGTGGTAAAACTCATCTGTCAGACCTCTGAAAATGGGTTCTGGCTTAGATGCTTTGAGTTTTCAGTGGGGCAGAGTTGGAGTGCAACCACTGCCCTCATGGAGTGAGTTTCTGTCATGTTGAGTGCCTTTACCATTAATGAACTGCTTGGTGTTAAGATTGCTGCTTTAAAAAAAAAAAACATGCACAAAAATCAAACACTTTCCTTCAAATAGAACTTGTTTGAATCAGCAAGGAAACAATACCAGGTATAGGAAACAGCACTGCATCTGCTGAAGAAAGCCTGTGTATAAAATTGATTGCCCATACTCATTAGCCCAGGTAGTTTGCATGGGGAAGTGTAGGTTTAGGGCAGTAGTTCCTTGCAGATCATGGGCAGAGGACCACCAGCTCTGACTGTGTTGCCTCTGAGCTGAAGATCTGACTGAAGGTTATCTCAAGGGTGTGTAGCTGAAGTTCATCTTCCAGGATTCCCCTGGTCTGTAATAACACCTTCAATTTTGATCCCAAACATTGGGCTCCTGGAATGCATTGCTGCTGAATGTGACCCTTGTTTGCACTTGTTCCTGTGGTGCTCTGGTTTTGTAATGTTCTTCAGAATGCTTCTTGTCCTCTTTTCTGCTATGATGTAGCACTACCTCCCTGCCTAGTGCTCCTTTAGGGATCTTACATTAGTCTCATGATAGAGTAAGATGAAATGCAGTGCTAAAATCCAGGCGTGCCTGCTCTTAGGAAGTGATTTTTAGCTTTTTGCTTGCTTGGTTCCAGTGATTGTTGAACGAAGAACTGCCTCAGCTCTGTAGTTGTGCATCTCTCTTAATGGGACAAGTGTGCTCACTTCACACTGTGGCTCTGCCAAACGAAACTCAGGTGTTATAGAGGCATACATTGGGATCTTGCTGGGTTAAGAACTTGAACCAGCTTTACCAAACAGTCTTACTATTTGTTTGTATGTGCCAATTGAGATGCACAGCTGCAAAGAGGGGATTTATGGGCTTTTGGAGCCAGTTGGGCTTCAATTTTGGACTCTGAAGGGATGCTGCTTCGAGATGTCCTTGCTTAGCAGAAAAATATTCAAACTACAATTTGGAGGTGCTTTAGTAATGGGAAGTTTGCTTCCAAACATTCAATAACAAATGTTGTAGAGTACCAATCTATTCAAAGAGTTAATTGGAGATGCTTAGGAGAAATTAATAATGGATGTTTAAGTGATAGTTCCTTTTAACTTTGCAAGAATATTAAGACAAAGTAAACATCAGAGGAATTGCAGTAAAGCAAGCAAACTGGGGAAAATTAGGTATGCAAAACAGAGCTGTATAAATCTGCATGTAATTAACTGGGGGAGAACTCCTGAAATCATACAGAATGAATAGTCAGTGTAAGCACGAAAATGAAATGATGTTGTATGGGGAAGAAAGATGGTACTGTATACAGGAGGAACTACTGTAGTCATCCTTCAAAGGACAATTGAGTCTTCAAGACCGTTCCTAAGTGAAATATAAAATATTCACTGTTAGGTGTTATAATTGAGTACATAACTTTAAGTTGTTTGACAGCTCTGATCTTCATCAACCCAGCTGAGGAGGCTTTTATTTTTTTGCACAGCAGTACCAGTGGCAGCTCAGGAGCTTTCCTGTGTCTCCTGTTCATATATTGCTTTCCTTCCTTTCTTCTCAAGGCACAAAGGTGTTTACTGAAATGCTCGAGGACTTGGATTTATTTCCAAGCCATCATTGTTGTGATAAACTTGCATTATTCATAAGGCAGCGTTTTCCTATTTATCACTCACAAATAGTGTGCTCCAGCAGATGCATGTTGTGAGATATCCAGTAATGAAGCTATCATGCTTGGAATTACTTCCAGCCTGCTATTGTTAGTCCGTGTGAAATTGATCCTGCTGCAATTCTGGTATGATAAAGTTAGGTGAAGGTGTAGTCTGAACCCCCCCAGAGAGTCACAGAAGTGTTCTGTGTTGGTGCAGGAATGAGCTGAGGAGCTGAGCAGCTCCAGGCTCAGCAGTCTGAAGTTCAGCCCGGTTGCAACAAACACACTGCCAGCTTCAATCTCATTTTTTGTGCGTACATTCAGTGTACTCTGTAAAGCATAGGACTGCACCTGCACTAAGTAGGCAGTGTAGTGGCAACACGGGGTGTCCTGCAGGACTGTTCCAGATATTGCAGTTTCCCAAATCCCTTTGCTGAAGTGCTATTATTGCTGGTTTGTGTAATCCATATGAGGGCTCTTTGCTGGAGTTGGGACAAGGAAACAAAAGGCTTTTACTGCCCAGTGTGCTGTCGTTGTTTCCCCTGTGACCTTTCTGTAGCACCTAATGTGTTTGAAAAGAGAGCACTGACCTGGGGCTTGTTAATTAGTGTCCCTGCTTGATCGGGGTGGCTGGCCTTCTGCTTGTCAGGTCAGGTAGGCTGTAAAATCAAGCAGTAAATGCTGCCATCCTAATGAACTGTTTGAAATAAGTACCAATTAAAGCATTAAATAAGCTCTACCCCTGAACCAGCCATTTTTATTGGTGGTTATTAAATTACAGATTGCAACAAAAGAAAGCCATTAGCAGGGGCCATTCGTAGCAGTGTTATTGCTCCTTGTTTGCACTTGCCAGAGTGGACAAGAGGAGATAATGGTTCGTGGGTTTGTTTGGGATGTGGGTGAGACAGCAGAAGGGTGAATACCTGCTGTGGAGGTACTTGAGGAAACAAGTATGATTGCTGAGATGGACAGATAACAATTTGTGCAGCCATATGTAGCTGATATGATGGACATGAGGCTTTTGAGGGCACATGTCAGAAGAGTGGGGGGAGAGGAGTTGTGTTCTCTGTTGTTAGTTTAGTTAAATTTGTGACAGTCACTTCCCTGTAAGACAAAGGTGGTGTGAAGCAAACTGTGAAGCTTTTGAATATAAAGTTGAGGCAGAAGTGTCCGGGCAGAGCTGGATGTGAAGGGGACAGTTCTTCTGTCAAATGGGTTCAGCTGGGTGTGTAGTTCTGTTATGTTCTCAGCTTGGGAAAATGAAGACAGGAGAGAGCCCGTGCAATGTAACTGGTGTTATTGCAGAGCAACAAGAAGATGAGCAGACTCCAAGCTTCTAATGCTGCTGAATCAGAGCCTTAGACACCACTGGGATAAAGTGGTGAAATGTTTGGGATTGGAGGGTAGCTCAAGAACAGCTATAAAGCTGTTTAGTTCTGGTACTATGTGGAGCCATGTGGAAATGGCATTATTTCATGCTTCATTGTATGTCTTAATGTTACTGGATTTCCTCCTAGAAGGAAGCTGGCTCAGTTGGAGGCTTTTCTGTGGTTTTTGAGTTCTTGGGGATGGACAGTAAGGCTGAGAGAGGAGTGGTGGCATACAGATGTCTCTTAAGTGGAGTTAAAGCAGTTTTACCTAGCTTGTGAGCTGAGCTTACCTGGCATGATAACAAAATGCTGCCTGCTGATGTCTAGATTAACTCGGTGGGTAAGGATTAGCTGAGCATTCTGTAGTGTTGATTTCCAGCTTAGTGTGCTGTTATCTTATCTTGGAGGGAGCTGGCACTGTACTGCATCCCTCTGCTACAGAGGAATGAATCCAGAGGTGAGAACAGCTGGTGAGCCTTCATCCCCAACTACAGTGACCTCTTCACAGGAGCCACTTCTGGCAAGGTTGTGTTGGGTTATTTGCTACTCTCACAGCAAGTTGTTAACAAATGTAGTGGTTGTCTTTAGGCTGTATTAATAAAACATAAACATTTCTCTAAGGCCACTGGTTGTTTAGATGCTGAGTTGCTTTGATTCTCTGCTGTCAGTTGGCTTAAGAGGGGGAGATTCTGACAGTGAGCAAACAAAACAGCTTGATTTATAGCAGCTTTGTTGGATATTTGGAAGTCTTTGCTGTCTAAAGTAAAATAACTGATGTAAATAGTGTACTTCTCACTTTTCCAGGCACGGTGTATAAATCCTGATAGTGGCCTGTGGTTTCTTTGCACCCATCCATGGGTGTTAAGTACATGTCTGCCCTCCAAGTCCTGCTGTGTTCCCATCAAATGGCGCAGTGGAATTTCAGATGAATTTGAATGAAATAAAACCCCAGTGCCTTGGAGGAGGGTGCACTTGAGGCTCAAACTTTTATCATGAAATGCCATAGGATTCTGTTGTAGTGCAACCGAATGCTAAGTTGTCTCCTGTGGCAATTGAGCAGGAGTTCCTTGTTTCAGGGAATGGTTCTTGATTTGTCTGTGAACTCAGTTGCTCGGGAGGGATTAGTGGAGGCAAGCACTGCTCTAAGAGGCACAGTGTTTTGTTTTCCATTGGAACCTAATCTAGGAATCCATTGCTTGTTTTCAGATAATTTTTATTCTTGACCTGTTTTTCATCTGTTATTTGTATAAGATCTGACAAATATGTGCTTGTACAGAGGAAGTAGCTGTAGATAAATAACAAAGCTAAGGTCTCCTTTTCATTTGCTGACTTGTTCTCCCTGAAATTATGGACTGGCTGAATGGTACTGAAGCAGAATGCTTAGCTCAGGCTTTTAGTACTACAGGAATTGATTATTGTAATGTTTTGTTCTCAGAATTGCTCTAATTTGCTAATGCTGTTCCAAATTCAGTGCTGTATCTGACTGCAACAAGAAAAATCACATTATTCAACTTCTTTTAGTTGCCTCTTCACTAGTTACTGGCTTATTTGCAGTTGACTTTGCTAGTTTTTGCATTCTCCTTTTGGCTGCCCACGTTTTCTCATTTATCTCAGTTGGTCTATTACTGTGATACAAACTTTACATTAATCAGCATACGACTTTGCACTTCTTTAGCAGTACTGGAGTGTGAGAGTTTCTTTTGAGTACTTCACAAGTCAATTGCAGCCTGTCCTAGAGCCAGCATATAGTTGAGCACATCTTGATTTGATATCTAGCATATCAAACCAGTTGACAAAACTAGTCGTTGAGTAGCTGTTGCTGGGAAGCTCCTTGAGGAGGTTTTATTTCTTAATTTACTGTCCCTTAGTGTTTTCCCCCATTTCTTGTGTTTTTGATTAATAACTCATTATTGCCTTAAAATGAGCTCCCATATGTGCTACTACAGTCAGAAAACAACCTCTGAAATTCTATCCCTTCCACTCAGTTTAGAAAGTTTGGAGTTTAATTTTCTTCTAGTGACTGATACCAACAGGGCTTTTGGGCTGGCAATGCATCTCAGTGCTCAGAAGTAGACTAAAGAAAATAACGCCCTTCTTTATAAATGAGTCTCTCGTACTTCTCATTGAATAGAAATTTATCTGGCTCCTTTCCTTGCTAAGATTGCACGGGTGTTACTTTCAAACCTATCCTTTCTGTTTGTCTCAACACAGAACTTTGTGCCATCAATTCGCCCGCGGTTCAATTTTGTGAAGGGTCACTCTTCCCAACCTTCTGATGATTGCAGTGTCAAGAGAAAATCAGAGTATGAAAACAAGCCATTGAGAGCATGAATTGCCATGGCAGCCCTGGCCATCTCGCTTTAAGGCTTTGCAAACAGGCCCTGAGAGGAAGGAATGGTATTTCCATTTATTTCAATGTCTTCTCCTAACGTTTAGTTAAAATTTTACAGGTATCCACAGCATTGGTAATGGCACAGCAAATATGTTTTTAGAGAGCAACAAGTACCTGCACAGATTGGCTTTCTTGCCAATTGAGTAACTTAAAATGCCCTTATTTTTCTTTAATCTATTCCTCCAATGCCAGCAAACTATGATTTTTCCAAGTTGCTATCCATAACAAGGGAGGGGGGGTGGCTTCAACCATCACCTGGAAGTCTGAAAATCAATTTCCTTACTGCATTGCAGATACTCTGTATGATTTTGGCTGAGCTGTTTAATTACTTGCGTCGGTTCCCAGGATGGAAAGGGGGGATGATAATGGTTTTCTAACCTAGAGGGATGTAATAACTTATTAATATCAGATGCTTTGGTGCTGTGACATGAGAATTATGTATATCATGTTAGCTATAAAATTGTCTTCTTAATGGCCTCTGTTCTTATGCAGCCACTTCAGAGAGCTTTTCACATGTATGGATTCTTAATTTTTTAAATGAGTCATGACTTATTGCTCCCAAAGTATAACCTTGTATTTTTGTAGATATCTCAACGGCAACTTGGAAATCAAGCTCTTGTGTTTTTTTTCTTGAGAATGACATATAGGAAAGGTTTAAGTATATCTGGGATGGGGTTATTTTGAGGGGAGGGGGCACAAAATCCAATTTAAAGGAAAAATTCAGTTTTCCTTATGGTTTTGACAATGAGATGTTTGTTGAAAGCCCATAGGAGGATCTAATACAGCTTTTCAAAATCTATTATGACTTGTGGAGGCCTACTAAATTGAAAGACTTTGTTAGGACTAGAATAATGCATAATTCATGTATCATATGCCATGTTGTGTGCTTGTGGTGTTCTTCTGTTGGATGAGAAGGCAAGCTGAAGCTGAGAGGTGAGGTGGGAGGGTTTTGCTGACAGTGTTACCATTGTATAGAGCAGTGTCTTCAACTGCTGCTAAATGAGCAATCTCTGATCAAGCTGACCCACGTAACATCAAATGTCCCAATTGTTGTTCTGCTTGAGACTTGGGCTGCATCTGCACAATGAATCATGCTCCCTGTACTGCTAGCTTACTCTGAACCTCTAGGGACTATCAGAACTCTTCCTGGTGTGGGGTAGAAATGTCCATGGTATCCTAGGTGGCAACTTGACTTCAGGTTTTGCTTGAGCATCTCGTACTGAGGAAGCAGGGGAAGAACCCATGAGCCATCTCTCAGCCAGCTGCTCAGCTGGCAAGCTGCAGATGTCCCCTAAGAGGCCTGCTCTTGGAAATTTCATATGCAAACAATAATTAAAGCAATAACCATTCTGAATACAAATTGGTCAGAGTTGGCTTTGGAATATTTTCTGCTGAAGGGGGGTGAGGAAAGGGAGAACAGTGAAAATGAAAGCCATCTTTTCACAGAGAGTGGTATGTAAATACTGTGCATTTCTAAAGGAAAACTAACCTGGGGTTCAGGTGTTGCTGGAGGCTACACAACTGATCACAACCCTTCTATTGCATTACAACAAAAAACCCTTACTACAAAGGGGAAAGAATTAAATGGGGAGAAGAGGTACTATAAACCAACTGACCTCAAAACCACATAGGAGCTAATAAGGAGTGCTGTAACTGATGGGAGATGCCAAAGGGCTTGTGTTTGAAACAACTGTAATGACACTGCTGGTAACAGGGAAGCTATGGTTTAGCATAGACTTCCCAAAGAGCACATTGCCCAATGAAGGGGAAATGTTGCAGCAGAATTAATCGCTACCTGGGAAACAATTTCATGCTAGGCTACACAGGAATTTAAACAGGGCTAGTTCAGAACCCAAGCTTTGGTTGTCGGGAATGACAAGTAGGAAGATAAGATGGTTAACTCAAGGTATGACTGCATGTCTGATCTATAAATAAGACATGGTTTGGGGGTGAGTCTGACCTAGGTAAATATCAGTGAGACAGGTGCCTGCTGATCATAATTTTATGAAGTACTTAGCTTTGTGCAGTAGTTTGCTGTGTAAAAGTGCAAGTCAGGCTGTGGGGAAGGAGGGATAATCAAGTATCAAGAGGGAGTGAATGGGAGGATATATTAGCACCTTGCAGATTTAGGATGCAACACAAGGCGCAAATGT
This sequence comes from Odontophorus gujanensis, assembly GCA_013399175.1. NCBI lineage: Eukaryota > Metazoa > Chordata > Aves > Galliformes > Odontophoridae > Odontophorus > Odontophorus gujanensis. The sequence goes on along the minus strand of VXAB01000939.1, from coordinate 130,495 downwards.
AAATCCAAAATACTTAATCAGTTTATCTGCTTGTCTCTCAAGGGCTGAGCAGAGCACTTCAGTCTGTGACAGATGTTCCTGATAATATACTCGGTTATTTGGAGGAGCACAGATGGAAGAAACTTCTTAAAATACATCAGTTCTATGGATCAGAAGTTCAGAGTTCTGACTTTGGGACAATTCTGATGCTTGCTGAATCTATGCAGCTTCTTTTTTTTTTTAATTAGGCTAATGTCTGAATCTTGTGCAGTCAGCAACTGGAACTGGTAATGTGCAGATATGTTTGGTTCTTGCTGAGCCAGGAGGAGATCATGAAACCCGGGAGCCCAGTGCTGAAAGAGGTCTGTGGCAGTGTTAGCAGCTGTAGCAATGGGTCTTATGCTTGTGGAAGGGTTTATCACCATGTTGTGTAGCAGGAGCCATGCAGCTCCAGACTGATTTTCTGCACTTCAGGGCAGTCCTCTACACAAGTAGCAAGTCTTTTTTTATTTATTTTTGGAAGGAAGAAAATGTCAGGCTCTAATAGTGTGTTTTAAATGGATGAAATGTTAGGTGCATACCTTGGTTAGCACAACAGGACGGTCCTTAAAGGTTCCTTGTGGTGACTACAAGAATGCCTCAGCATCCCAAGAGCATATTTGCTGTCCTGCCTCGTGCCACTCATGCAGGAGAGTATACCAGGTAACCAATTCCCTTATTATATGTGCCTCCACTTAGCTCTGTTCCATGTTTAGATTTCCTTTTGAAACACTAGGTCTTTCAGGGAGAAAAAGAGTAGATGTACCTAGCAGTGCTATCTCCTGAATGAGGCAGTACAGCAGAGATGCTGTTACATGCCATGTGGCTGTAGTTGAAAGGAATAGGTTATTTTAACAATAACTTTAGAGCTAGGGCAAGTGAAGTTTATTCTCTTCTGTTCATTATAGCCAGATGGGATATAGCCCTGGGGACTGCTATGTTCCCCTTAGAAATGTGGTTGAGATTCAGAGAGGCAGTGGCAAAAGCTGGCTGATGCTATTGCAAGGGAGATGAGAGCTGATTTTTTTCCAACACTTGGAAGAAAGGAGTCTGCACAACTGCACAGATCTAAAGATCATCAAGCACTTTTATTCTTTATAGGTAAAGTTGTGGCACCTCTATGGAAAGTAAAAACAGAAAAGATGAAGTAGTTATTGAGGGATTTAAGCCTATCAGAAATAATGATTCTGAACTATTTCAGGCTCGTTATTCTGGAGGGTATATTGGTAGTGTATGTAGAACTAGCGTTATTTTCCTACTCTTAGAGAACACTTCTGCTGCAGGATATCTCTTCAATTCCAACTGTAGCTGCACAATACAGGCTGCATATAACTTCCAGGAATAAATAGGCATCCAGCCATCTCTGAGTGACAAAGTGAGAGTAAAAGGACCCTGAAATCAAGATCCTGTTGTTTTGTCTTGTTTGAAGAGGCTAATGGCAGTATTTCCTGAGAAGGATATAATGAGGCTTACTTGTCTGTTTCTCCTGGTATGAGGCAAGTAGTACAATAGTCTCCTTCTGCATCCATGTCCTAATGGGGTAGTGTAGATTGCTGGAGCTCATACTTATGCCTTGATCACTGCTATCAGACTGCTCCTGCTGTAAGAACCTGTGATAGGAGACCACTGCTCAGCTGATATAAACCAACTGAGCTGCCTGGAGCTCCATGTTGAACCACATCCACCTGTCAACACATCTTCTAGAAGGCCAGACTTTCTTCTTGACTGTGGATGAGTATGTTGAATATGCAGCACTTAGAATTGCAGGATTTTGTGTGTTTGGGAACTGTTAGGCATGCAGGTGCATCGTGGTGGGACTGTGACCATCCTTGGCAAACCCGTGCTGCCTGCAGGGTTGTAGCATGTTCTGTCTCTGTGCTCAGGTAACTTCACTGTATATTTAATATTTAATGGTTTGGCTTTTGATCAATTCCTGGTGGGGTATCACTAGCCTGAAGTTTCTCTTCCTGGCTGAACAGGCACAGTGGTTTTGTCTCTCCTGTTAGAAGCCATTCATCACTTTAATATCTGAATCTGAGGATTCCATTAGAAGCATCAGATTTTCCAGTACTTCACGAAGAGACTGCGAACTCACTGAGTGCCTCTGATGGGTCATATGAGGTCCCTTAATATAACACTTTGCAGCCTTTGATAGATTACCAGTCTGATGTTTTTGAAAGGGTAGGGTTTTTTTTCCCTCCAAATGCCTTTTCACTCTATATTCTGCTGCTGGCACTCACTGCAGTATTTTTTTTCTAGGCTTTGACACTTGTGCTGCTACTTTGGCCTTGGAGACTTCTTACACAGCCCAATTTCCTGAGTGGAGGACTGTTTGCAGGGCCTTGGCAGGGTTTGAAAGGCATTGCTTCTGCTCCTGGAGGATCAGCCTGGATTTCAAGAGGCTGCAGTAAGCTCCATGCTTTCCTGGAGGTGGAGTGACAGGTGCCACATTTCTTTGAGTGTGCAAATCTGAAACTGTCTCGTGGCTCTCTAGTACTTACCCCAAGATGAGTGATGATTGTACTAATCAAGAACTGAATATGAAAGGAGTACAGTGTGAGGAGATTACAAATAAAACTCTGAACTTCTGAGGCAGCAGCTAGTGGTGCTTTTCTCATGTGGTAGCCATTTTTTTCCAACATAAAACCATAGGACATGGTCTTCCCAAACCAGCTCTGGTGCTGGGCAGAGCACTTGAAGTGAAGGTTTGCTCTGCACTGCACTTTACTCAATGCATCTTCTAGGAAGAGAAAGCTTACTCTTTCTAGAGTCCTGCCCTTTGTTCTTCTGTGGTTTGCTGTGTGTTTTGGAATGAGCTGCCCTTTCATGGTTGTATTTGCTGGACTTCAAACTACACTGCTAGAACCACTTCCACACATGCATGTGAAGAAGTGGGGGAACATCAGCTGCAGCAAGTGCACTCAACAGCTGCTTGGGTCTCTGCTTGCTGCAAACTCACTCTACATGACCACGTTTTCTCTGCATTTGTTCAGTTGTCAGATTAACTGTGTATGGGTCCTCCCGTCCTGTTTTGGAGGGTAAGGAAAGCTTACCTACAGAAACACGCAAGCCTTACTGCTGTCTACCATCCACCAGCAGCGTTCTAGTCTGGCAGTGCTACAGTCTATCTTACAGTGGTGATAGTTTCTTTACTCCTAGTTACTATTTGTTCACCTCTGCAACAAAGCTACAGCTTCACTGTTACTCCCCAGGTGTACTTCGCTCACGTTTATTTCATTAGCCCATCTACTGAATAAACCCCGGGGCTGATTTAAGCACTGAGCACCATGCTTCTCCCCTCCTTCCTCTATGAGGAGTTGAAAGGAGGTGTTTATTAGCCCTATCTTGCTCATTCTCCTCTAAGTAACTCATTCTGAAGAGCTTCCTCAGGGCTGGTTTTGGAGCTGCTTCATTTATTCTTTTGCCACTGTTTCCTATGCAAATTTGCAGTATTTTTTAGGAAATCCATGCCAGAATGATTCCCTCAAGTTTCCCAATAGATCAGTAATTGCTTTGGGGCAGAGGTTGCTGTTGATGGGGTCAGAAAACATTCCTCTGTTTTAAGATAGTGAATATAAAATTAACGAGACTGCACCTACTGGGATAGAGATGTGCCTGTTTGTTTTATTAACAGCAGACACGGTTTTATTAGAAAAAACAAAGTGGAAAAAGATCTACTGGGCCAAACACACGAGCATCACTTGAACAAGGTCAAATCTGTTGTTATTCTGGTCTGATCACACTGGAGCTGAAAGTGAGCTGTGCTGTTGGGGCTCACACCTGATCTGTTGGTTAGCATGGTTGCATTCAGCACCCTCCTGATCCTATCTCAGCTCATCAGCAGTGTTGATTTAGTTCCACTGGGTGATCCTGTACCACCATTTGGCTGCTGTTGTCTGTCTGTTAAAACCCTGGTCCTTGTGGGCTGTGATTCCTCTCTTAGACCAGAGGCCACAAAGGACTGTGGCCCTTGGAACTTTCTCAGGGAGAAGCTGAAAAATTCTTTCTGATCACAACAATCCGCACAGAACAATTTTGCCTTCTTTATGGTGAAACAGTAGGATCTCCCTGTACTGCTTTGACAAAGCACTTTATGTTGCTGGCAGGCATTGTGCTGGCCCATGATGGAGCTGCAGCCAACACTGCATTTATTATTTTCTTGCTCTTTTTGGTGAGCTCTGCATGTTTGTAGTGCTTCCTCTGGACAATTTCAGCAGTAGGTTGTGGGTAGTGAAGGGCTGGTCCCATTACTCTGCTTTCATTTTCTGAAGTCTGGTTTTGATTCACTGGGCTAACAAAGCAGTAACACCAGGTGAACAGCACTGATCACACTTTTGTCTTAGCAATGAACAAAATACTTTTGTTAACCTGTCCCCCATACACTTCTCAGGCCCTGTCTGTTGTGGCAGTAGTGGAAACTTCAGAAGGTGGCATTAGCTGTTCAGTGTGGCTTTGGATCTCCTTTTTGACACAAAATCTGCAGTGATGTTCATCAGCCTCAGCTGGTGGAAGATAACAAGGGCTGTCCTTGCTCCTGGGCACAATGGGAAGCAAGGGGCTGTGGGCATTGGGATTAAAAGGATCTCTAGCCTTCCCAGCCTCCTCTTGCTATGGATAACACAAAGAAATTTGAGGTTTTGAGCACTGCCTCACCAGAATAAAATTTTTGTTAATTGTGTTGTAATTATTGTAACAAATCTGCACAAAGTCTCTCTGAGTGCAGCTCTGAAGGCCCCAGCAGATGCACACCTGATGATGGAGCAGACTGTATGAAATTTTGGATGCTCTGCAATGATGAACAGCACTGGACTCTTTCATAACTAACTGCACTCCAGAGAAAATGGAAAAAGCCATGTGAGAGTAAAGCAAGGGAACGGTCGGTCTGTTCTGACCCAGCTGCTTTGGCTCATGGCATATCATCAGAGCTTTCTGCTAGCTCTTGTCATGGGCAGAGTGGTGGAAGAAGTGCTCTGACCTGGTACACAGAGTGTGTTCTAAGCTGGGAGGCAGAACAATCTACTCAATGAGTGTAGGGATGGAGCAAAGCACATCTCACCCCTCTGAGTGAAATAAATGACCACTTTTATCAATGTTTTTCACTTAAGCTAGGAGCACCTGTGTTTAAGGCAGCTTTTCCCTGCTGAGCCTCTTTGGATGTATGTCTTTGACCACCTTTGCTCCCCCTAATGCTGCTTTTGTGTAGAAATGCTGTAAGGTTTTGTTGATACAGCGAATTTTTGTTATTTACTGTTGGTCATAACGCGCTCTCTCCAAGCTGTGATTGGTACAAGATGTGTGCACCATTGTGTGAAATCTTAGCCCTGTAGAATTCCAAAAGTGTTTTGCCGTTGATTTCTCTAGAGCAAGGCTTCCTCCCTCACTTTCTGCCTCCCTGCCTTTCCTTGCTCTGCTTGAAGCTGCCCTAATCTGTTGGTCATCTTTGTTGGGGCTATTGGAGGCAATGTCTGGAAGCAGTACTGCATCTTAATCTAAATTTGCCTGGAGATGTTCCTGTTATTCTATGTTATAACCGTTTAATTTCTCACTCTCTCGGAAGTTTATTGCCTTTGTAAATTCACCATTTAATTTTGTTAGTTTGGTGGGGATAAAGCTTAGCATGCAAAACAGCACACAAAGTAAAGTGGTGGTGCAATTTTACGCTGCTGTTTCACTGCTGTTGTTTCTCACAGAAGGGGGAAAGCTTTCATTTATCCATGAAGGATTACTGAACATGATGCATGTGTTGACAATGACTGCAAAGGTTCCTGCTCCTGTTCAGCACGTCACTGAACTTTGTGGGCCCGTGTTTAAACTTCAGAGCTTCTCCTTCACTGCTCAAGTTATATAACAGGTAAGCAGTCTGTATTGCTGCAGCATCTCTGAGTGTATCTGTTGCTTTGTGCTGAGGAGTGTTATTGCCTTGTGACATTTTGCCCTCTGTTAGCAGGTGTAGGGATGCAGCTATAGTGGGGCATAGAGCCACTCAGAAGCTGATGTGAATCATGTATGGCATTTCCAGGGATCATTAGAAGGGATTTGCGAAGTATTTTTTCTTCTTTTTTTTAATGGTATGTTGTATAAATACATGCATGCATTCATGGAAGAAAGCTGTGGCCCAGCTTTGCAGCTCTGAAGGTATCTAAACAGCACTATCTGTACAATGTAAGGGAAAGGACAGGGAAGCAAATGGGAGGGAGCTCCACCCTGAGCCATCCATGTCATTCTTGCCATTTTATGAGACAAGTAGTGACTTGAAGTAGAGAAGTGCTCGTTTGTGCACAGGAACAAAGCATACTTCTAGATTTAAACTTGCAGATCTTTTCCTTTTGCGTTAATGAGAAATCTCCTGAAGCTGTTGAAGAAGTTTTTGTCTGTACAAATATAAGTAATGAAACTGTTCTCCGTGTGAGTTCTACTTTCTGCCTCTCCCCCCAGCTCTGAGCCTTTTGTGCCTCCCTTACCCCCCAAAAGATGTGGTGTGAAGTGAAATCTGCAAGCTTGAGTATGCTAACTAATTTCAGTGTAACTGATTGCACCTTTCTGCAAGGTGAGATGTCTTCCCTGGTGCTTTGGGTGAGGAACAGGTAGGCACACACACTCTTCCTGCTGCAAGGTAGCTAGTAATGCTTCTCACACAGCCAGCAGTTTGTTACTATTGGCAGTGAGCTGAGCAGAACTGATTTTTGGCGTTCCAAACAAGAAAAATTGGGCCTTTCTGCTTTGTGAAGAGCCTCTAATACTACATGACTGACTGGTTCCTTTAGGAATAACCAAACAGCTCAAGAAAGTTCAGAACTTGTTCAAAACGCAGTCGTGTCTGCTGAAGCAATAGAAAGTCATTGGTGGGGAGAGGATGAGTATGTCAGTGCTGGAAGCTGCACTAGTTTGTATCCCAAAGGAATGACTGTGCTGATGGTTGTTGGTCCTTCTGTGCATGCAACTGAGAAAAGGATGTGCCTATTTATTTTCCTTGCTGGAGTCTCCTTCAGCTGTTTGTCCATTGCTTCCAACAGCCCAGGTTTATCATTCAATCTGCATGTATTTGTTCCTTGACAGAAGAAGATAAAATAATGTGAAAGCTGTGTTTTCTTTATAGCTGGAAATAGATAGCTGCAGCTCACCCTCCAGTGTAAACTGTGCAGGATTTTGTGATGTTTCACATCAATGATGCTGCTGCTCTATGAAAGCAAATCCTGCTGTCCTGGAGTGAGTCTCATGTTGTTCTGCTGTTTGTTTCTTTAGCAGCCTAGGTAAGAAGTGCATCAAGACAGACTTGTCTTCTTGCTAATACCTGAAGTGGCTGTGGCAGAGACAGATGAAGTGGGCTGATTCAAAATTGATTCAGACCCAGCAGATGTCAGAATTTGTGTTGACAGGTTCAGAGTTGAGAGCTGGGGAGCCTTGATGATGAGGTAGAACTTAGTGCTGTACCAGTGGGTGCATGACACACGGTGATGTACTGACCCCTCAGAGCTTTGGTTCAGCTGATCAGTGGGAGCACTGACTGTGTCTGAGCACCAAGTTGCTGTTTCATCCCCTAGCTGAGCCCTCAGCCAGGCAGCAGACGTTTTGTTTGCCTTTGTCTTCTGGTGGATGTGACCTGTGAGTTACCTGTGCATAAATCCAAGAATTCCACAGTTAATTAGGGAAGTGAAAATGAAGCAGTGTGAATCTCACGTTTTTGTCTCCTTTCTGCCTTCTATTGCATCTTCCATCTTTTCTGAACTTTCAGAAATGCAAGGGGCAAGCAGGTCGAAAATGGGAAGAAAATTAGAAGCGCTTGGCCTGGTGCCTGCCTTTACACTGTGTTGATTAGGTTTTAATTGGCAATTCTTGTCTGTAATATAAGATAATTGCAGAGATTTCCAGGAATTGTTTGTTAGAGTAGGAAGAAACAGGCATATCTGAGTTCTACTGGAGGAGTTTAATTAAAGACTTTATAAAGTGCAACAGATGGTGCTTTGCTAGTTAGGAAGACAGGCATGAGGCCTGTTTGTACACGTTCTGCCACCATGGTTAGGGTTCCTACTCCCTGCTGTCTAGTAATGCTATGGCATACTCATCCACGAGAGCACTTGAGCAATTCAAGGGTAACATGCACTGTATGTTCTGGTCCAAACTGTAAAGACTGTTTTCTGACAAGAGAAATTTAGTAAAAACAATTTCGCCCTGCAACTGTACATGTGTATGGACTGCTCTTTGCAAAAGGAGCTTTGCTTTCACTGAACTCTTCAGTTTTACTCCTCATCCGCCTTCTAGAAGGGCTTACAGGAGTGAGAAGACACTTGAGTAACCATATGGATCCCTTAATGGAAACTACAGGGGCATGGAGGAGGAGGAGGATTTATTTTAGTACTTTTTCTTTGGGAGAGGGGGACAGAGGGGCTCCCCAGCAATTCCATGTGAACCTATGGGCAGCCTCATTCTGGCTCTTGCCTCTCAATGGAATTGCATCAGTGTGGAACTCAGAAGACAGAAGGATGTTTCTTCTTCTGTTGCTGGTAACAGATCTCTTTCCAAAGCCCTCCATAGTATCTGGCTTCCAGGAGGTTCTAGAAGCAAGGAGAGGATATTGTGATTTACAGGGGGAAATGGATCTCTTTGCAGTTTTCACTGGAGCAGGTGCTGAATCTTGAATTTTTTATGTTACTTCTAAAAGTAGGAGAACGCTTCTTAAAAACAAGGCTGCTCTGAAGTAGTATGTGCATGAAATTGCTTCGGGATAAATTCTGCTTGTTTTGCTCTTGCAGTAGAGCTCCAAGTTCCCTTTGCTCCCCAGCACTACCAGTGCTCTCACAAAGTTTAGCCTTGTGCAGCATCAAAGGGTATTTCTTAGAACAGGAAAAACTTAGCTAGAAGACTGTGTACATTGCAGGGGAGAATGGAGTTTCAGGAAGAATTCACCTGGCTTTTCAAATTCCAGGAAGAACCTGACGTTGCAGAACAAACAGTTTGCAAAAAGGAAATATTTCATGTAGACACTGAAGAGTGACTTTGTGACCTGACGGGGTTCTCTGTCTGAGCACCCAGATGTGCAAGATGACGACAAAGAGGTTTCAGTCTCCGTGCCCACAGCATGCTTGGAAGGTGTACATTATCTCTTGTTTAAATGAGTTTTCTCTCTTTCTAGCACTAACACTGCAGGGTATTTTCCACAGTTCTACCTCTTGAGCCATCTTTCTGCTGCACGGTGTTCATTTCACTCCAGGCTCTATTGGAAAGTGATTACGTGAGAGGGATTTGGTTACACTGGGCTTCAGCAAAGGCAACACCAGATGTTCAAGAAATGTTTTCAGCATAACTTCTGAGCATTTCTTTAACAGTTGTTTACCAGACCCCATGGCTAACGCTTTGAGTTGGCTGATCTTATTCTGTAGCCTGAGGATCTTCCTGACAGGTGAGTGGATAACTTTCTTATTCAGACAGACTTGTTGTTGTATTAGTGCTGACGCTGTTACCTTCTGAAAGCTGCAAGGCTTTAGAGATGACAGTTGTTCAGCTCGCTCTGGTTATAAACTGTTGGGTTTGACTGCAGTTCTTTCAAAACCATGTTGGTTTTTTTTTGCTTTTGTTTTGTTTTTAATTAATTCTTGGGAGAAAACAGGCAGAGAAGGGGGATGTTTGCACTGAGAAGTGCTGATTTTTTTAAAAGATGGAAAGGAATCAAGCATGACAGGATTTTCAGGTGACAACACAACAATGCTCATTTGAGCACAGAATAGACAGCTTACTCTGAGAAATAAATGATTGAATAAAAATAGAATAAATGAGTTTATTTTCTTCTGCTTTCTTATAGGGACCTCTTCCCTCTCACCAGAGCACAACATAGACTGCCAGACACAGTGTCTCATAGACTGCAGGCAGGGACATTACTACACAGCTGGCAACTGCTTGGAGTGTCCAACAGGCTTCTAGTAAGTCTCCTCCCTTCCCTCTCTCTGAGTGCTATTACTCCTACAGTAAGCAAGTTAAACTTTTGAGCATTTGTATCATCCTGTTAGGTTGAAAAAAATTTAGAGAGCTGGCTTGTAATGTACAAATTGTGGTGCTAGTTTCTCATAGAAATAATCAGCTGACCGTGAAAACCACTGTCTTTGGCTGAGTGATGCTTTCTGGGGCTTTCTACAGTGATTAGTGCATTCACAGCTCCCCTTGAAATCAGTGGATGTGATTGCTCTTCAGCACTTTAGTGCTACAGTCTGTGTTCCTGGGAAGTGTCAGCTTGGCAAAACAACATTCCAGTTGGAAACCCATCCTAAACTGTGCTACGTGATCAACTTGTTGTGTAAGAACGTGCTTTACCTTCCTCAGGAGAAAAAGATGAAGGCTGCTTTCTCTGCCATTCATGTCTCACTTTAAATGTGAATGGTGGTGGTCATCTGAGTACTGTCAGATAAATCTCAAGCCAAGATTTGCAAAAGACAGCTTGACTTGAACCCTAAGTTTAGGTTGCTGCGTCTCCTGCTGCAAATTCTGTTTGTAGGTGCGTACTCCAAACACTGCATCTTATCTCCTGAAGGACTTAAAAGTGTTAGCTCCCTTGGAGGCTCTGAACTGATCTGGTTTGAATTCATCAGTCTATGTTTGAGTGGATGGGGATGATGTTGTAGCTGCACAACACCATACTGGCTTTTAGGGGGATGGAAGTGGAATAAATTGTTTTAAAAACAAGTTATTTTTGCTCCAGTTGCCCTGGGGGTAAAAAAGCTCCAAGGAAATGCCCTTTGGGAACAGCCAATGAACTTACAGCTCAAGTGGACATCACAGCCTGCCAGGTAAGCTGATGAGCAGGGAATGAGAGTGTGCAGGTGGAAGTAGTATTTCCTATATTTGCTGCCACATGTTTGAAATGAAATGAGTCAAAATTTCAAACCAGATTTTTCAGTTTGGTTTGAAGGTTTTCGGGAAATGTGTGATATTTGGATGTGCTTCTGCTCAGAGCAAGCCACATGTCCATCCAGGTGGACAGTGAGCAGCACTTCCTTGATTCATGTGTTGGGAACTCCATGGGTATTCTGTGAACTGAAGAGTTCATAGCATCATAGAATGATTCTATGAACACTTCAGAGTGTGGAGAGGAGATTTTGAAAGTGATCCACGATCCTTTCTTTCTAAAATTTGAGCTGAACGTGTCTAAAACTTTGTTGGCTTACCTCATTTATGTAAAGAATATATTTCTATGGATCTGATGCTGTTTGTGATTACGCTGCAGGTCTGTCCCAAAGGCTATGTCAGCCTGGAGAATGGAGCAGGGTGTCGTGCATGCCCGGATGGCTATTCATGTGACCCACGTAGTGGTGTGCAGAGGAGCTGCAGTCCTGGCCAGTACTCTCCAGAGGGAGAATCAGAGTGCCTGGAATGCCCAGAGAACTATGCCTGCCCAGATGGACGGAGTAGGCAGGTACAAAAATGAGCACGATATTTTTCAAGGTCAGCTTTTCTGACAGGAGGGGCCTGAACATGAATGTGTTGTCAGGAAACACATTTCTTATCTAAAATTTGAGATTATTAATGCTCAGGTTTTCTCTTACCATTAAAATCCTTTACTGAGGGCCCAAAGGAGCTTGGAGTGAGTTTATTTCTAGAAATTAATACTGGGTAATAGATCTGAGTGCTTGTAAGGAGGAGAAAGCAGAAAAGGAAAAAGCACGAGAAAGAATGCAGTACTGGTTTGTGTCTCATGTCTCCTTTGGACATAGCTTTGGGCAGCAGTAGCCCGTTGGTATGAGCTTCTGTTTCTTCCCCTTAGCACTGTTTGGCTGGGCAGGAGCCAAATCCAAGCCGCACTCGTTGTGTTACTTACACCCCTGGCTCTTTCTCAGATGAAGGCATGCTGATATGCCAGCCCTGTCCAGCAGGTGAGTGCATCTCATGAGCATCTTCTTTAGTCATTAGGACAAAAATTGAAGGAGACTACCTGTTACCTGATAGAGTATTCTTCAACATTAAAATCAGTCGTGTCCTTTATATGTTCTAGAAAGGGAATACAAGACTACTGAGGATTTGGTAGCCTAAGGTTGCTTTCTATTGGGATCTTTTCCTGTGAAAAGTGTGGGGTTTTGGTACACCCTTAAGGCCCTCTGCACAAGTTCTTTTGTACAGTGCTTGGTAATAGGAAATATTCAGTGCTGCAGGTAGTGGTGCCATTACTGATAATTCCCTGCACATATAATCAGATTTTAATTCACGTTTTCTACCCAACAGAACCCAAGAAATATGGACTGACAGGGAGAGCATGGTGTAGCTGTGATTTTGCAAAGGAATATTTAATGTCACTACAGGGATGCCGTTCACAATCTGCAGTCCTACCAAGCCTTCCCCTCCCCTCCAAGCCCTCTCTTGCATGTGAAGATGAAGTGTTTAATGAGCAGCTCCAGGTGCCTCCTGCAGAGTCACTGAACCTAGTAACTTGATTCTTACATCTGTAATTAGAATCCTTTTTATTAAATAATGAAGAGTTCCTTTACTTTTGGATAGATTGCCTCCTAGTAGATGGAGAAATGAAATAGCTACAGAGATCATGCTAGACCGAAGCCTCAGTAATTTCTTAGACCCAGCTATAATAATAGACAGATGACAAAATAGAGGAGCTTGCTATATTTCCAGTGCCTGGGATTGTGTATGAAAATGTAGCAAGTAAATAATCTCTCGTTCATAAACTGTACCAGGGAAGTGATTATGACTTAGTGAGTGTGTATCATATTATACTTAACTATTTATTGTGACCCATAGAGAGTCAGGGAACTTATCCTGGCTCCTTTATAACTAGTAATAATCCAGGAAACGCTGCCTTCTTTGGACTTATGGAACCATTTATAGACCATGCTTACCAGGAGTTGGAATTGAAGAAGTGAAGGCTGTGGGCATGTCAACACATGGATTTCACAGTGACAGATTTGCTACTGTATTATTGTTTAGGACATAAGATCAACCAAAGGCTGCAGGCAAAGGCTGCGGTCAGATTTCAGCTGAAGTGTATCAATAGCAGAACCTGGAGGGAGCAAGTGAAAATCTCTCAATAGATGATCAACAACTTCAATACGTGTTAAGTATCTGATGCTAAAACTCAATGTTCTGGTGTTAAAATTAGTCATGCAAGTTCTAAAGGGCATGTTCTCCATCAGTTCTTGTAAATCTGAGTAAACCATCCAGACTACTTGCAAAGATGGTAAGGAGCTTCAATACCATCACAAACCAGAGAGGCCTGAGGATTTTCAGCCTTCTTTTTGCACAGTTTGACTGACTTTAATTGTATATAATCTGTGCACTTAGTGCTGCGTGCGTGTGAGTGAAGTGTCATTACTATGCTGGTATGTAGCAATATATTTTAACATAGCAGCGACAGTTTTATTGCACAGTTAAATCCTTTTTTTTTTTTTTTAACACTCTTTAGATCTGGAGTTTAGTAAAGCATTTGATATCAAGTCTTACAAAATCTTACTTAAAAAAAGTAATTCGTTCTAACTGGGCGTGAGCACTCCATCACTGAGCATGCAGCTGGCAGAAGGATTTTAGGTGAGTTGTCTTGTAAACTGTATGTTGTGTTCTTCTTTTCTGTAGGCCACTCGTGTGCAGACAGCTTTACAGACACTCCTCCATGCCCAGCAGGGAGCTTCAAGCCCAAAGAGGGACTTCACATGCCCAGCAGCAGCTCCTCGTTCTTACCCGGTGTGTGTCATAAAAAGTCTTAATATTTTGCAGTGGGAGTAATAATTCTTGCTCTAAATCACACAGTTAAGTACTTGCTTATGAAGGGGTGATGGCTACAATACTTATTTGCTAGGATCTGTCTAAGACAATGCTAGAGCTAGATGAACATGGATTCTCACACAAATCACCAGACTGATGGTGTAGCATCAGTTAGTAATTAGTATTTTATCAAATACAATATGCTTGGGTTATAATTTCTTGAGAAGAGATTAACAACGGGAAAAAAAAGTCTGTTGGGAGAGGCTGCAAGTAAACAGTCCTGCATGTGGGAGAACTTTATTTATTGCCAGTTGTGTTGCCTTTATTGCTCAGCTGGCACTGTGCAACCACTGCCCTCATCTACTCAGTAGGGTGAGTGAATCCCTGGGGCTAACACATTTATCAAAACTGAGGGCAGTTCATCTAGAGGTATCCAGACTGTAAAATTAACCTTTCATATGTGGGACAGCAACAGCCATGTTTGCAGCGTCCTTTCTAGCTTAGAGACAGAAAGGGTTTCAGAAGCTGCCTGTTTAGAGAGGCTCTGGAGAGCAATATGACCCTGAAGGAATCACGGTGAGGCAGAAGGTGTACAATTGGTGTGAGACAGGGAGGGGTGGAAAGAAGTGTCTTGGTAAATACAGCCCTTCCTTATCTCTGTGCACTCAGGTAGTAATTGGGCCACTGTGGAATAATTTGCACTGGTGCAGGGGCTTGCAAAAAATACAGCATTTGGCATAGAGTGCCTTTTAAAATAGTTCTGTAAAAGGGGAGAAGATGCATCATCTGTACCTTGTTAGCTTGGAGGATTGCACCCAACACTGTGTGCATGAGTCATTGTGTGCATGGCGTTGCGTGGCAGATTAATGTTTGGTGGTTAGCTTGATTCAATCTGCTGTGTCAAAACTAAGCCCCCCAGCAGGAAAGTTACAGTCAGGAGTTTCTTTTTCTCATTGTGTGAATGTAAGGAGAGGGTCCACAGCTGTCACTCAGCTGGCTGGATCCCTTTGGATATCTGGTGGCAATATCTGCAGAGTACTGTCCATATTTCTGCAGGAATACTCTTGCACTGAGATCACTCCTGCAGTCCACTCCATTAATAAACAGGTTTATTTTATTTACTAGTGATATCTGTTAGAACAGGAGATCAGTGATTCAGCCAACAGCCTCTGTCATGACAATTGTCCTAATGACTGACACCTCTAAGTGAGATAGATGGATATTTTTTAATGGAATGGACTTCGTGAGCAACTACCTCTGAAAGGAAGGACACCTTCATGAATATGTGTGCAGCATGAGAAGTGGGGACCCAATCCAGGAAACTATTGTTGGCTGGCAATTTATAAAGCGTTGGTGAAAGCTTTTTGCTATCTCAGTAAAAAGGTTCAAGCTGATAGGGCTGGAATGGGGATTTTTAGGATCTCATCCTTTGTATGACTGTATTTGCCCTTTTGTGCCGAACCTGAAGGATATTGAGCAGCTTTACGTTCTGTAAAAGACACAGCTGGCAGAATCAGCAACCAGATGGACTTGTCTTAAATAGAAATCCATCCCATATTAAAACATGACCTTCAAGAGTCCTGTTATTAGCAGAACTAAAGCTTGGTGCAGGTCTAAAGAGCTATTGCATCCAGAGGCACTTGCTGACCACTTCACTGGAACTGCCTGTATGGATATGGACCTTAATACTTAAGTATCTACCCTGTGCAGGGATTTCTAAGAGGTTTTGGTAGAGAAAAAAGTGATAATTGTATTTGCAACAGAATTAACTAAGAAGCAATCTGAAATTATGTGCCCAATCTCATCCAGCAGATCTGTTACGGACTGACGTGGTGAAGCTGACAGTACGTCTTCTATTTGGAAAAGAAATGCTCCATTTGTATGCATATGAATCAATCACAATAGTCAGCAGTAAATAGGCACTTCAATTTATGCTTTCAGAAGCTGTAGAAGCCACAGGTGTTGTTCTGATGTGCTTGCAAGGACGTAGGCACAAGGCTTCCCCTTCAATACTCACGTGGTCCTTAGGCTAAGCCTGATTTTGAATGTTTTGGAGTACCTCAGTGTCTCTTTCAGCAGCATAAAACTGCTGCTCTGCTCTTAATGATGCTGTACAAATGGGAAAATAGTGTCGGAGAGATTCAGGGAGTGAACTCCATTACTGAAGTAAGCTTTGGCCCAAGTCCAGAGTGTTTTGTCCAGGGTCACAAGTCAGCAGGTGCACTGCCAGGAGTGGAAACCTGGAGTGTGATTGCTCGATCTCCCTCCACATTTACTGTGCTCTATGCCTCAGAGAGGTACGTGTGCTGAGAAAATAATTATCTCTTTAAATTCAAGCCCCAAATTTTTCCATTTGATCATTTCTTTTCTAGAAAATGACTCAGCTGCTAAAGCATACTGACTGTTGAATGATTTTTTTTGCTCACCAGCTAAGACTAGGAAATTGCTGCTTTCCGCCCACTTCTGAAATTAAAAGCAGAATTGCATTTACATGGTGCAGCAAGGAACAAACCTCACATCTCATCAAGACAGCCAAATTCAAGAGACAGGGCCAGTGGCACTTGAGCAAACACCGTAGAAGATGCAAAGGAGATACAAGTTCAAAAACACATCCAGTTTAATAACGTAAGCTGATGTCCTGTGCCTGTAGTACACTCTATAATGATGTTGTCAACTCTCCTAAGGAAAACTTGGCAAAGATAGCACAGTGCTGTCTACAAAACAGGCAGGGGACATAAGAATTAACTCTGACGCACTAGAAAATATTTTGAGTCCTATGGCAGTCTTATTTTGTGTCCCCCACCTGCATTACAGCACAGTCAGTGTGAAGTGCTTACCCCTCCATTGGGGTTCAACCTGGACGTGTTCAGGGGAGCCACGATAACACTGAGCCAGTGCTTTCCCTTCACAGCTTAGTGCATTTAGCAGCCTTGACTCAGTGGATAGTAGATATTCCTGTGCTAAATGTATGTTTCCTTTTCACTAAGTTAAGCATCTGGGGGCATCCTGTAATGAAAGGCACTGTGTGAAGGTGACAAAACCTGTAAGGAAGCATTGTTTCATTACCAATTGGTCTTGGCAGCGTTCCCTTTCAGTTGCTATTCATGCTTGTCTTTGCTGACATGATTTTGGAGATGATCACAGCTCAGTTGGTTGCCATTCCAGGAGGTATCCATTCAGAGCACAGACATGGAAACAGCCCAGCTTTCGTGGAAACCCCAGGCTGCTGTACTACTGAGGCGTGCTGGTTATTAAATCTGCCTCTATCAGTGTGTGTTTTCAGACAGATATGTTTGTTTTTCAATGCATCTTACTTCTCTTATTACCTACCTAGTCCAGATGGTTTTACTGCCACTCAGTCACAGTAATAATCAGCTAATCCAATACCACCACCTTCTGGCTCTGCAGTGACTTCATTGCTGTTATGAATAAACTTCCATTATACTTTCTTGCTATAGGTGAAAGTAAAGGGATCACTTTTTGTGTAGGACCCTCTGTTTTGTCAGCAAGTCGTAGTCTCGTGGGGGGCTCTAAATATCTTCTTTCTCTGCAGGAAATGGATTGTGTTTGAAGTGTCCTGCTGGGTATTTCTGTCCTGCTGGAACAAGTCACCCAACGCCGTGCCAACCAGGTACCTACAATCCTCTCCAGGGACAGGATGAAGCCACTGACTGCAGAGCCTGCCCAGCAGGAAGAGCTTGCACTCAGGCTGGATTAGCCCAGCCTGACTCTGAGTGCTTACCAGGGTAAGACTTAGTTGTTTTCTGTGCTTTCTATACATATAGTTCATCTCCATTGTGTTGTTTTGTTCTTATTTATTTATGTATTTATTTACTGCATAGTGGTGTCCTCTGGAATGTTGAGGTTTTATTACAGTTTCTGGTAAATCGTTGTGAAATGGGCTGTGTTGGTGGAGGAATTTTCTTAAATACAGTCTGCTGTTGCCACTAAAAAAGGGGTAAGAAATAGTGAGAGGAGAGTGAAGCCTGGCCACACATCCCATGGTCACGAGCAATAAAAACTGACCGAATAACCCACTTTGTTTCAGTGAAAAAATGTGTAAGGAAACCAGCCTGTTCATAGCATTTCCTTCTCAGTGTTCACTTTACCAGTTGTCAGTTATGCTGCTGTCAGCTGCACTATCATTGCTTCAGCTCCTTTCCAGCTGCACCATTTGTCACACTGTGTTGGCTGCACACAGTTTGCCTCCCTCCTGCATCAAACCATTGGCCCTGACCAAACTGTGTTACTAGGTATGTGTGCCCAGCGGGGTCGTCCAGCCCTCATTTCCCCAGCAATGCCTGTCCTCCAGGAACTGTTGGAGATGGCTTGGACCTCTTTGACAAGTCCCAGTGTGAGATGTGCCCTGCTGGATATTTCTGTGTTAGAGGTATGTGTTTTTATGGCAAATTGAATGGTGTTCTTTGGTACCTTGTACTGTGGAGCCCCCCAGTAATTATGGGAGCAGGTCACTGAGTTATCAGTGGTGTAAATGGGGAAAAAAGGTGTTGGTGTAGGGTTTGGTGTTACTACAGAGACTACTGTACCTTCTGGACAGGTTGAGTTTAATTCTGAGGTTTTCCCTTGGTTATACCTGTGGTTACTGTCTTAACTTTATGACATGGAAGCAGCCATTTTTTACAGTCTCTAAATTTTTTTTGCTTCTCTATGGCCTCTTCAATTTAATGTCTATGTCAGGTTTGGTCACAGGCACCCTGCAGGGTTCTCAAGGCTGAAAATAATTGCTTTAGTAGACAGTTCTGTGACAACCTCTTGTCAACAGAGGAAGTAATTATTATCTCATTTTGAATGGAGGAGAGGTGCAAAAGGAAAAGACTTGATGCAGTGTCTTCCAGAGCTGAAAACAGACCAAGGGAATTGGATTGTCTGAAGCCAGTATGCAACACAGTATGCTGTGTTTCATCTCTTAAAATTTGTTTTTACAGGAACAGGGGGAAAACAGAAGCCTCCTGCCCCATGTCCAGTTGGTCACTACTGCCCACCAGGCACAAAGCATGCAGTGCAGCACAAGTGTGCCCCAGGCACCTGGAGCAATAGGACAAGGCTGAAGTCAGAAGAGGAGTGCTTGCTGTGTCCTGCAGGCTGGTTTTGTGTGGGAGGATCTCACGTCCCTTCTGGCATGTGCAGCTCGGGGCACTACTGCCCTCAAGGTAGGCAGTTTTTGCCAGAAATGAAAGAAATTTCCTTTTAATTCTGTCTTTAGAAATGCTGTGGACTCTGATAAAGTCAGCACATGGTTTTATTAGTCTATTTGCACCGAAGCATTTCAGAGTGTAGCTGGCTATTCTGTATAGTGAATACTTCAAACCTGTACTGTTTGAACCAGGCATGTTGGTATCATCAATTCCTCTCCCTTAATTTCCAAAGAATTAAAGTGCCCAATCAAATCCAAACACAGCTCTAAATTCTTCCTGCAGAGATTCAGCAACATTTGCTAAATGGTGAATTTATAACAAATATTTCCTGGTTTGTGTTCAGAGCTGTGATCAGTTATGTATGTGTGTATGTGTGTATACTGAAGTATATGTGTGTGTGTATATACACTTTAGTGTATATGTGTATACACGTATACTTACATATATTTAATGATACAGTTACATATAATTCGTGTCGATACTTAAGAGCATTGAAGAACAGAGGCTATTATATTGTTTTCTCTTTCCAAAACTTTAATTAGGATGATTCTGTTGTCTTTTTTTGGGGGAAGGTACATGGAGAGGCACACAGTACCCCTGCCCTGCAGGAACATATGGCACCAGGCTGGGAAACAGCAGAGTGGAGGACTGTGCTGCCTGCCCTGCTGGGGCATTCTGCCCCAGTGGGACCTCCAAGCCATTTCTGTGCCCAGTGTAAGTACACCACATGTGCTGTCATAGCTGAGGGTCTCTGTTATGCATGGGTGTTTCAGAACACTTCTTATTAGGAGTAATATCATTCTGCACCAGAAATGTTTGCAAATTTATTTCACCTTGCTTCTTGTTGGGCAGTCCAGGAAGGTTTTTTCTCTGAACCACAGTTTCTTCCCTCCAGGGGTGGTAGAAATCCTCCGTACGAGAGGCTAAAAATGCAGACCAAAAACACTGTCCTTTTCTTTGTCACTTTGCTGCCCTTGGTGGCTCTTCCCACTGTTGTCTTTTCTCCTGTAGAGGAACATATCGTGTGGAACGTGGTGCAAAAGTGGCTGCAGACTGTGTCCCTTGCCCTGGAGGGTACTACTGCCCCGACCTTGGCACTGTTACACCTCGAACATGTGGTGCTGGCAACTTCTCAGTAAGCAGCAATAATTTTATCTTGGCATCTGTTCAGCATGAGAAGTGGATGATTTCATCTGAAAGAGGAGCTAAAGGATATACCCCTCAAAGGAGCCGTTGGAATGGGGCAATCTTCTTGCATTATGAGTCTGAGTATTTGAGGAGATTGCCTACAGTGTTTTAAACAATATTACCCACCTGTGCTGACCCTTTATGTAATGAGACAAAGTGCTGCTCTAAAAAATGCACTGGGGATGTTCCTCATGTTCCTGAATGATCAACCTTGGTGCTGCTCCAGGCACAGTGCTGCAAGTGCAGCACATATGCAGTGTTCCTCTTGCTGTCACTCCCACTCGTGAGGCTTGCAGTAGCAATGTAACCCCTGCATCCATCATCTGGCAGCGTGCAGTTGGGTAGATAGTTTGGATTTTGGTGATTTGTTTTAGTTCTTCATTGTTAGTGCAAGTATTGCAGGGGAATGGCAGAGCAAACACCCGTATTTAGTTTGTGCTCTGAAGAAAGTATTGGATTGCAGTGCAGTTAAGCAATTGGCTGTGGAAAGTAAAACAATGGGATGGAGTCCCAGAAGGGAATGGTGGATGGTACAACTGCTTCTCACAAAACAGTGCTGAGGTTCATTTCTCTGCCCCCAGACTGTAGTGAGTAGTTTTAATGATAATTGTTAGATTTCACTGTTGAGGGGGAAATGACATGTCAGTTTTCTGTCCAGGCTATTTTTAAGGCACTGTGCAAATTTTGTGGTTACCACTGGAACCATTCATTAAGATGGGAGACGAGATAAATGATGAATGGGGATTTACTTACCTATGACAAATGGGCCTTGATTATCTCTCATTTGCACTTTGCAGTTCAGTGTGACAAGGAAAGATGAGGGAGTGTGTTTGTTTTTCTCTGCTATAGCTGGCAAAAGGTTTTGGATTGGCTGTTCCAAGGCTCAGAGCCTTTCACATGGATAAACCCCCAGGAAGGACAGTGCCTGCTTCCTATTGCCAAGCTCTCTTGCCTGCAGGGTAAACACACTGTTACCTGCTGATTGTCCATAGGTTAGGATTTTAAAGGGACAGCATTCTCTTTCCAGTGCTGCTGCTGAGCATAACAGGACGTTTTATATGAGCACAGTCCTGTTGTCAGCTCCCAAGGGTGATGTCTGCTCAGTGGCCATGCTTTTGTAGGCTGTTTCCTTTCTGGTGTGCTCTGTTGTAGAGTTGGTTGCATTCATTTCCTTTGTATTGTGCCCAGATACAATTTGTCAAATGCACAGGGGTTCTTTTGTGCTCTAGAAACAGGAATTGTGTTTCCATGTTGTAGGACCGAGGTTCAGGCTCCTGCTTGCCGTGCTCTGTTGGACATTACTGTGCTAGTGAGCACACCAGCAGGGAGGTGATGCTGCTGGCCATGGTTTGCCCAGCAGGACTCCGGTGCCCAGAAGGACAGGCAGTTGCTCCAGAGCCCAGTTCAAACTCCTGCCCGAGAGGCTACTACTGTCCCCAGGGAGATACTGTGAGTGCATCTGCTTTGGCCTTTAATCTGCTTTTCCATGTTCATTCCCATTAATTGGGAAGGAATATTTTCGTAGCTTCATCTGCTGCACGTTGGCATTCTGGGATGTGGCAGTTGTGTTAGACTCATTTTTCTATTTCTTTTCAAGGGCTCAGATGCTAAGCCTTGCCCCAATGGGACCTATGGTAAACAGAAGGGACTAAGCAGTGCTGAGGAGTGCTCACTGTGCCCTGCAGGGAAGTACTGCTACAGAGCTGGGGCTGAGCCTTCAGGAATTCCCCATCCTGTAAGCATAGCACAGCTTCTCCCAGCATTTTTTCCAGAGGCTGCAACTGTGAATGTGGCCTACTTAATACGTGTTTTCTGTCTTTCCTTTGCCTTTTGTCTGCCAGTGCCTTCTGTCTAGCAGTTTTACTAGTGAGATTATGAATTCCCATCTTTCCCTCTTTTTCTGCCCCATTAAGGTTATTCAAATTGTTGATGACTTTGGATCTTTCTGTGTTGAACCTTAACTTCTCTACCAGAGAGGAATGACAAAGCCACACTGATCATCTGCTTTGCTCTCTAGACTGGAGATTGTCCACTTGGCTACAACTGCCCTCCAGGAACTGGATTCCCTTTCTCCTTCCCCTGTACCCCTGGATTCTTCTGGGATAATTCCAGTGCAGAGAGTGAAGACAGGTGCAAACCATGTCCAGCTGGGAATTACTGTGACTCTCCTGCCATGACAGAGCCCAAAGCTTGCCCAGTAGTGAGTTGTTCTTCACTGATTATCTAATAAAAAGAAGCTGTACGTGTGTGTGTGGGTTCTATTTAATAGAAGAATCTTGAATGCTGTATTAAGCTGACTTTGTCTTGCAGGGCTTTTACTGTGGTGAAGGCAGCTCTAAACCTGAGCCGTGCCCAGAGGGAACCTACAGTAATAAAAAGGGACTGTCTGGACCATCAGAGTGCAGCCCATGTGGTCATGGTTTCTACTGTGCTGCTCCAGGGCAGACTGGGCCAAGTGGTCCCTGCAAGGCTGGGTTCTACTGCCAGGGCAGAGCTCTTACTGCAGTAAGTCACAGGGCAAGCTTTTCTCCTTACCTATCTGTGTCACGCTGTGGTGGGGTGTTTTTGATCCAGTGACTTCAAGAACCATGGTTTTGCACTGCACTCATCCAAATTTATAGCACAAGGGCCACTCTGCTGCCCTCCAAAGGAGTGTAACCATTTTATAGCTTTCCCTCTAACCACTGACATCACCTTAACTAAAAATGCAGCTACGTTGAGTATCCAGGTGGAAAGTTCAGTGGGAGTAAATCACAGTGGGATTGCCAGTGTGAAAAAGGTCATCCTTATTTCTTCTTTCTATGTGTTTATTACATTCCCCTTAAAGAGGCACTGTCTGATCACTGCACAGCAGTTTAAGTCTCTATTTTTTCTTCTTGGTGTTGCCTTGAGCCCAGATCACTGTACTGCCTGTAATGTTTGAACCCAATTTTCTCCTTCCTTACGTGATGCCTCTTTCAATTGCAGTTGCCTACAGATGGTGTGACAGGAGACGTGTGTCCTGCGGGGGCATACTGCCCACCTGGGTCCCCCTTACCCATCCCCTGTCCTCCAGGAACCTACAGCAACGTGAGTGGGCTGAGGAGCCTCAGTCAGTGCTTGGACTGCCCACCTGGGTGAGTGCACTGTTTGCTGATTACAGCTCTGTTCTGTCTCACTGCAAAAGAACTGTTTAAACGTTGCATTTGTTTCCCTAGCAGCACAGCCCTTCTGCAGAGTTCCCAGCAAATGTGCTACCAGCACTCTCCATTGCTGTATACCTGTATTAGATGATTTTCAGTAAAGAACTTGAACTGAGTTGCCCCCCTGCATTTGCTGTTCACTAGCATCTAGCTAGACTCATTACATCTGTAGTGCTGGATGGCCTGACCTAGCAACTCTTGCTTAAACATTCTCATTAGTACTGTTTGGATAATCCTTTTTATATTACCAGATTGTGTAACTCACCACTATGTTACATTCCTCCTAATGATGCCAGGATCTGTTTCTGAAAGAAAAGGGGTGGATTTAGCATCTCCATTAAATGCATGCAGGTTGTTAGAGCCAGTGATGAGCTGTCTGCCTTTCAGGTGACTGTATTTTCATGCTGCCATGACAGAATATGCAAGATCATCTGGGGCTTAGTGGCACAAGACCTGTAATTTTTGGGATGGAGTTGTAGGTCTCCATGGGGTGGAATCCAATGAGCTGAGAGAATTCAATTTTCCCTTTTTTTTTCCTTTTTTTCTTTTTTTTCCACTCCTTCTTTTCCCTAGAGATGTAGGCAAGAAAAATGTAGCATGACACAGCTCTGAAATTCATATTCTGTCCAGAAGCTGAAGTAAATACCCTCAAAGTTCCTATTTTTTTAAATTTTTATTGATACCTGTATATTTCCAGTCCAAAGATGCAAAGGAGACTTGAGGAAAACCAACCTTTGGGTGTTGGTGTGATCTGAATAAAGATTACACCAATACACATATTCAGATGCAGCTTTGTGGTTGTACAGGGGAGAATTCTTTCCAGATTAAAACTACAGCATCTGGTCTCAAAAAAGATATGTGGGAAGTGATGTGTATGCTCTTTAACTTCCTTCCAAGGCCTGTAAGTGATCAGCAATGATGTCTCTGAGATCCCAGGTAGACTGTGGGGAATTTTTGGTGTGGACCCTGTGCTAACCAGTGACAAACCATTGCTACCCAAGATCTTTATTGTTCTCCCCACCACACAAAGCCTTTATTGCGATGGGACAAATACCCAGGCTCCCTCAGGATCATGTGAACCTGGATACTACTGTACAGGAGGTGCCAAAAGTGCTCTTCAGCAGATGGTCATGGAGGGGCATTATTCCTTAGCAGGAGCTTTCAAGCCAGAGCCATGTCCTCTAGGCAGCTTCCAACCTGTGAGTATTAGAGTGTTATGCACTCTTAAGATGCTTGTGGGGTCTTCAGAGCCATTGTGCAAGAGTGTGAATCATCATTTGTGAAGTGTTTATAAGTGGATAGCTGAAAAAAAGAGGGACTTGGATTTTCTGGTAAGCTGGGCTATCACCACCATCCTTGCTACTGACTTGCAGCAGCAGAATTCTGTGCAGAGCTAGAAAGATTGGGGATGGAACACGTGATCCACCAGTTCAGCACGATTCCCTGAAGCTAATCAGGCAGTTTTTCCTAAGTTTTGTGGAGTGCCAGTTGAGCAGTGAGTTGAGGAAGCTTTACTCCAGCATTAGGAGAATTGCTGTGTGCATAGTCATGCAGCCCCTTACTGCTGTGTTAGATAGGAGATGTGTCTGCTGCTGCTTTGCTGACACAAGGTGCAATTCAGATGCCACAAATCTGTTGCTTCAGGGTGTTTGATTTGTAGCAGGGAGTCTATGGAAGCTGATAGAGTGTGCAAAGCTTTTTTCGTTCACATTGTAAGCAATTTTGCTGCGTTTCCACCAAATTCTTTCTTATGTTCCCTTTTTAGGACCGTGGTCAGTCTCATTGCAGGGAGTGCCCCAAGGGCATGTTCTGCAATGAGTCAGGTCTGGCTGTAGCCCAGCTTTGTCCAAAAGGGCATTTTTGCTTGGGTGGAAGTTCCCTGTCTCTCCCATGTCCAGTGGTAAGAATCCAACATCGTTGTGTATTTAAAATAGTAGTTTTCAGGAGGTTTCCTGCCCTTTGGAGGAGGGTATTCATTCATTCTGTTTTTGTGCAGGGAACATATGCAGACGTGCTCGGGGCAGGTTCATGCAAGCCCTGCCCTGCAGGCATGTACTGCAGCATGGCTGGTCTGGCTGAGCCAGAAGGACCTTGCCAGCCTGGATATTACTGCAGTCAAGGGTCCAGCAGCTCCTCACCTGTGAGTATGCAATAGTTTGTGCTGCTGCAGACCATTAGGCACTACAAAAGCTTTCATGAATCGTGTTGATCTCATTTCCCTTGCTCTAGGTGGGCCTTTTGTTTGGAGATCTTTGTCAGCCAGGATATTACTGCCCTGCGGGCACAACACACCCAAAAGAGAGGGCATGCCCTGCTGGCACCTGGAATGACCAGAGGGGAGCCCAGGATGCCACTTGGTGCCTTCCTTGTTCCCCTGGGTTTTTCTGCAGTATGTCTGGCCAGGATGCTCCCAGAGGACTTTGTGCACAAGGTGAGACAAAACCAGAATGTTTTTTTAGTTCAGGGGGATTTTTGCACATCACAGAAGATGTACATGCTTTCTTCTTTAAGGCTATTACTGCACAGGAAGGGCAACGACTGCAAAGCCACAGGATGGTGTCACTGGAGATATCTGTCCTCGAGGACATTTCTGCCCTGCAGGTTCAGCAGCACCTTCTCCCTGCCCCAGTGGTGAATACAGCAATGCAACAGGTCAGGAGCTGAATCTTTGCAGCCTCAGTGTGACTTGGGAAAGCTAGAAGCAAATTGTATTTTTTGTCTGCCTCCAAGAACACCGTGGTAGCTGCTGTTACAGACGCGCAGTATTTTTCTTGGGACAGAGAAAGGGATTCTTGGTTGGTTTTGGTGTTGTTTTTTTTTTTTCATTTGGTTTTTATTTTTTCTTTTCCTGCCTTTTCTTGCTCTGAGGTCACATGGATAGTACGAGGTCAAGGTCAAGCGGGGTTGTGGCAGTGACACGAGTGAGCAGTTAACCCAGTTTCCTCACTGCTCTCCCTGCCACCTGCCGGTGAGACGTGAGGTTGCTGGGACTCGGACTGGATTTGAGAAGCTTGCTGGATGGATCTCACCACTCATTCCCAGTGAATTTGCAGAGTAACTGTTGCATCTGCTGCTGCTTTAAGTGCACGACTCGGCAGGAGAAAGTTGTCCTTGTGGCATCTTCTTCCAGCTCATGATGTGTTTCCTCTGTAGGTCAAGACAAATGTTTTCCATGTCCTGCTGGGTTTCACTGTCCTAAAGGACTGCGACGCCGCTGCCCTCCTGGCTTCTACTGCCCTCAGGGAACAGGAATCGGTTTTTATCCTTGTCCCCCTGGGACTTTCAACCCCTCCTACGGACTCAGCCACGCTGAGAGGTGCCAGAAGTGCCCTGCAGGTGAGGAGATGGCTCAGTACTCTCCTTGTCCACATCGAGCAGTGTCAGAGGGTGATCTCTGCATATCTTCTCCTAATCCACTGAGAGGTTTTCCCACAAGGGAAGGCAAGCACAATCATACCCAAAGTAGATTCCTTGTCCCACTGTTAGTGCCCCCCCACAGTGAGCCAAATTTGGTGGCTTTTTTATCCTTTGTAGGTAGGAGAACAGTTTGATTTTACACCCGGGGTTTCCCAGAGGAGCATGATTTGAACTGAAATGCTGGTCTTGAGGGATCAGCTCTCCCAAAGCCTCCTTCTTTGTCTTCCAGTCAGCACATGCAGCACACCAGCTCTCCTGTTTTGTACTGACACTCTTTTCCTTCCTTGGTCTTCCAGGAATGTTCTGTGGAGACTGGGGACTCTCCTCTCCAAGTGGTCCCTGCTGGCCAGGGTTCTTCTGCACAGCAGGTATGGACTGTAATGCTCACAAGGGTAGTGAACAACTAGAAAGCTGTAGTCTTTAGGAAGAGTTTTTTAGACACTGTCTGTGCAATCTCTCCCTGGCTTTTCCTGCAGAATGTGCCAGGATGGCCCAGGGGAATGTCTAGTCAAAAACCTGCTTCATGAGGCCAGCAGAAGGACTTGGGAAAAAAAGCAGTTATTCTCTTCCAGCTGTAGACATTATTCTCTAGGCATGTGGGGCAGGCTGGCCTACAAATAGCAACCCATATCATTCAGGAGACCTTTGGTCTATCTTCCTGATGTAGGAGCAAGTGTCCCAAACCCCGATGGAGTCACAAACACCAGCACTGGTGGTCCATGCCCACCTGGACACTTCTGCCCAGCTGGCACAAGTACCCCACAGCAGTGCCCTGTAGGCACTTACTCAGACAGGTGAGCTTCTGTATTTGCCTTTCCTTTTTGTTATATCTCTCTGTCCCTACTGCTGAGCATCTGGTGTCTTCCTTACTTCCCTACAGAGTCCTTTTCCCCCTTAAGGTACAGCTCAGTAATGCTCATTAAACACATCCTTGTACTGATTATCAAAGCGTCATGGTCGTTTTCACTTGGCCAGGGGTGTAAGCATTGAGGGTCTTCCTGCTGAACTTGTACCCTTGCCAACAGAAAGCCTGCTTATGTCTCTCTACAGGCCATACATGTGGCAGGAGTCCAGCTGCACGGCGTGCCCATCTGGCCATTACTGCAGCTCTGCTGCCCTCACAGCACCCTCAGGGCTCTGCTCAGCTGGGTACTACTGCCTGGCTGGAGCTTCCTCTCCATCACCACCTGGTGAGTTGTACTGTGTGAACGTCACAGGTGAATGTCTTCACCTGCCTGTGTCCAGCAATTAGTGCTCTTGGCAACAGACAGCTTTAAAAAATGCCCCCTTTCCTCCCTGCACTCCTGTCTTTGCTTCTTCTTAGTCATTTAAGCACCTGAATTACTTACTTACCCTAACCAGTACACCCGCTCCAAGGATGAAAATGCAGTCAGTCCACCAATCCATGTTACTGAATGAGACACTTTCATTGAACACTGGGAGAGTTCTGGCTAGCAGCATACAATGCAGGTGGCCTGATTCCCACTTGTCCCTTTATTGTGCATCAGAAATACCAATTTCTGGGGAAGAGTTCCAGGTCCCCAGTGGACAACTAAATATGCTCCAGAATTCTTAGTATTTGTGAAAGTAAATGCTTAAAAAGCTGATGTGCAAAAATACAGTTCGCTGTGGCTTTTCCTTTGAAGCAAGGAGGAAAAGCACGAGGTGACACAGCACTGAATAACTCCAAAGCTAAGATACTATCATCATTTTAGATACTGTGTTGTGGCCCCTTTTGATCTGTGTTCTCAGATCCCGGGAGATATAACTGAGAGAAGATCCTCAGCAGTTAGCTCCCTCTGTTGGCATTGTTTCTCCCTCAGGAGTTCCTTTTTTTTTTTTTTTGCTTTGTCTTGTACTTTTGCATTCTAGGTGTGCAGGAGTCAGGAGGCCCTTGTCCTGTGAGCCATTTCTGCCCAGAAGGAGCCAGCTTTCCCTTAGCATGCTTTGCAGGGACTTACAACAACCTCACCAGACAAGCTGCATGCTTCCCTTGTGCTGCAGGGTACTACTGCCCAGAAAATACTACCAGCTACAGCATGAATCCTTGCCCAGCTGGCTTTTACTGCCCTAAAGGTGAGATGGGCCCAGGGGATGAGGCCATCCATTGACCAGGCTGAAACATCTTTTTAAAGGGAGGAAGGGGTCCCTCTGAAATAAAGCTTAGAGGGTCAGTCTGATTATTCTATGTAGAAGCACCCAAGCTCTTAAACATTAGGCAAGGCTGTCATTGAAGCCCCTCAGTGGTAAATGAAGCAGCACGCAGAGGCTGTCACAGCTGCAAAGGCCAAGCTGTGCACTGTGAAACTCAGCACTGAGATGAACTGGCACTGATACGACATAGAATCATAGAATCCTTAGAGACATGAGGTGACACTGTGGGATTAATAGTCAATATATTATATGTGAAAGATTCTCTCTTATTTCTAAGGAACCAGGTATGCTACTGAGTTTCCCTGTCCCCGGGGCTACTTTAACCCTGATCCCATGACACAGAGCTTAGACAGCTGCTTGCCCTGCCCACCTGGGCACTACTGTGGGAAGGAGAACTTGACAGCTCCATCAGGCAAGTGTGATGCAGGTGAGTCCAGGTCTGTTTGGCTGGTGTAGTGCACAGCATGTAGAAGCAACGTCTCAGTGACGCTGATGGATATATCCTGCCTTTCAGATCTGTCTGCTTGAGTCACTTGCCTAGCTCTAGGTGCACTGAAGGCACCCTGGGCATCCACCTGGCTTTCAAATGGGCTCAGGCTTCGTGTAGGATGTATCTGGTAGCCATGAACAGTAACTCTGTCTGCAATTCACAGCCTGCTTTGGCAGGAAAATTGAGCCCTGTTGCTGTATAGCAAAAGTACTGAACTCAGGGTTGTGAAACCATCTTGGCTAAGATGCTGCTTCACAGAAGGATCACTTTGTGCACTTAATTTCAGGTTGGTTTTGCATCTCTGCTGCTTGGACCTCTCAGCCTTTTGATCTGGATAACTACACCAATGCCAACTGCCTCTGCCCAGCCACTGCCACCGGAGGGAAGTGCATAGCTGGTTTCTATTGCCCCAGAGGAAGCCCAGAGCCTCTTCCCTGTGTTCCAGGCTTTTACTGCAATGCCTCAGGTTGGCACCTGTTTTTGAAGAATGAGTGTGATCCTTTTCAAAGGGAGCCAAAATACAGGCGTATTTGTTACTTAGGAACTCACCAGAAGACTCTGAAGCTAAGTTCTAATTCCAGGAGATGAGCTCAACTTAGCCCAGATTTTTCTGTGTGTCCCTAAGTGGGTTACTTAGTTTCTGTGGCCATGTTCCCACGTTCAGAGGAGCAGTGTGAACACATCATTATAGGTTTGAAGATACAGGGGGTCAAGGTCCTCTGTCAGATTCCTCTGTGTTCTCCAAATCTGCAGCACCTTCAGATGCTGGGGTACAGACTGCTGATTCATTTTCTCCTGTTTCTTTTCTGTCCTTTCAGTATTCTCTTGGTGTGTTAAACTTGATCTGCTTTTATCCTGATACATGCCTAGAGCTGCAGTGATGCTTGCAAGCTGCCTTTGGTGTCTCCCTGGGCTGGCATGGAATGGGGCTCAGGTGTTAGCTTGTCATGTTTGCCCTGAGGGAAGCTCCAAGTTGGTTTTTCTCCTGCTTTTCTCCCTCTGTCTTCATGCTTGGGTTGCCATTACCCTCTCTGTCTTCCAGGTCTGCCTGTGCCTAGTGGGGAATGTACTGCTGGGTTTTACTGTAAAGGTGGAGCAGTCCTCCCTAATCCAACAGATGATGTGACTGGGAATATCTGCCCTGCAGGGACTTACTGCAGTAAGTATCCAGCATCAGTCAGGGTTAACAATTCCTTGGCATTTAACATCTGGAATCCTGATGGGTGATTCTGATGGCCAACTTGCTGGGGTCAGAGTAGGGTGCCCCGAGTCCCAAATTCTTCTCCTAGTTCCTTACCCATACTCTGAATGCAGTGACATATTTGTCTCATTGCTTGAAGCTGCCTGTCTTCAGGATGTAATCAGCTTCACCTCTGTTACCCATCACAAAATGAGGTTGGGAATGTCTGTCCTCTTCCGTGCAGCACCACTTGACCTTTGAGTGAAAATAAGATTCCGCTGCTGCCACTTCCGTGCCACACTGCTCTCATCCAGCCCCCAAATACAACAGCATTTATTATTTCACCGTTCATTTCTCTCTGCCTTGTTTCTCTTCTCACAGCTGCAGGGTCAGCAGAACCCAAGCTGTGCCCAGCTGGCACTTTCTCCAGCCTGCCAGAGAGGAGAGCACTTTCTGCATGCCAGCCTTGTCCCTCTGGCTTCTACTGCGAGGGTCCTGGTCTCAGTGCCCCTACTGGGGAGTGCTGGGAAGGTGAGGGAATGCACTGACTGCTCTGCATCCTCCATACAGGAGCTGCCTGCCTGTTACTGGCTCTTGAGCCTTCTTTTGATTGAAAGTTTGGAAACTTACTGCCTGGTTTTCTTCTCTTGACCACAGAAAAATTTCTGTCTCTGTGTGAAAAGACTGCATGAGGTTCAGGTAACCCTGACATAAAAGCAGAAGCTGTGACTTTTCTGTATTTCTTCTTAACAACTGAAATGCCATCAAGGGAAAACTCTCACAGCCAATGGGAAAGTTCTTCTTGACAAGTTTCAGTAACTGAAAGGAAGCAGAGCTCAGTGCTGCATCCCTGCATGTTTTCCCGTGCCACCTGTAGCTTTTGTCCTGTGTTTTGGAGATCACTAGGTGTTAAACTTCCTTCTTACAAGTGTCACAGCTGGGAGTGTTTTGATGTGGATTTGTCCCAACTGTTGTGATTTGGATCAATAGCAAGTTAAGGTCAGCAATATATTTATTTCTCAAGTGGCCAGTGCAAACCTTGGCGCTTGGTGCAAACCTGTTAGGAGCCTTCTCTTCCAAGGAGCAGCAGCTCAGTGCCTAGTACATCTCAGTGACTAATTCAGGTTTTTCCCCTCTGTCTTCTCTGCAGGCTATTACTGTGACAGCCAGCAAGGGCCAGTTATTGATTTTACCCTTTACCCGTGCCCACAAGGCTTTTACTGCCCACCAGGGACAAACAGGAGCACTCAGTACAGCTGTCCTGCAGGAACATTTGGCCCAAGGCAAAAACTGAAAACTGTCAAAGAATGTCAAAGCTGCCCACCAGGAAAGTACTGTGAATTCTCTGGGCTTGCAGCCCCGACAGGTATAGCTGTTGTTCTGCATACATTCACAACTACTGGAGTCCTGCTGATGGCTGTTGGCTGCTGTTAGGGACTGAAGTAAGAACAGTAGACTTCTTTTTCTCTGCTGAGATGATCTATTCCACTTTACTTGTTGAGAACTTTCTGAGAAGGAAAACATACCTCTTTTTCTATGCAAGAATGGAGAGTGGTACTGCAGGAACTCAAAAAGTGTGCTGAAGTACTTGCCCAAATACAGAGGCAGTGCTTGGTCTGAGCTATCTGCTTCTCTGTTTAGGAACTGTTGGTCTGTCATCTGTTACCTGTTCTCCACTCCATACAGTTAGAAGCAACTTCTCCCCTCAGTGGCCAGTTCATCATTAATTTGTAGATTATGCAGTAACGAAGCACCTTGTCATGGCCTATGATTATATTTCAATCTATATTCAGAAATTGGTATTTATGTGCACTTATGCACTTTTTGTGTATTATTCTGTTTTCTAGGAGACTGTGCTGAAGGGTTTTGGTGCAGAATTGGTGCCTGGGTAAGAAATCCTCAAGATGGAGAATCGGGATTTCCTTGTCCTCCTGGCCATTACTGTCCAGAAGGTAATGTACTTCACTGAAGCATAGTTTTCCTTTTTCTATATAAAATATGAGGTGATGTTTCCTCACTCAGGTTCAATTTATCTTGCCAGGTGCACCGCATCCAATAAAGTGCCCTCCTGGCACCTGGTCTGGCAGTGAAGGCAAGAGGAGTTTGCAGGACTGCCAGCCTTGTCCTGGAGGGTACTATTGCAACAGCTCTGGACAGAGGGCCCCCACAGGACACTGCAGCCCAGGGTGTGGAACAGTGAATAGAGGAAGGAGAGATGTTCTACAAGAGGTGGTCTTTTACCCTCTTGAAACAATGAAAGTGTGTTCCTGTGTTTGCTGCTGCAGATATTACTGTGTCAGAAGGGCCCAGACCCCAGCACCCACTGATGGACTCTCAGGAGCACCGTGTCCGCTCGGTCACTTTTGTCCTCTTGGATCCAGGAGTCCAGAACCATGCCCCGCTGGCTCCTACATGCCACAGACCCATGGGGAGAGGTGCCATGCCTGCCCAGAGGGTGAATACTGTGTCCCTGGTGAGAAACCAGAGCCATGTCCCCAGGGTAAGTTAAGGTTCCCCTGTCGGGCCTAATTTTCTTTAGATTTTTCAGAGACTGCTAATTCTGATCAGTTCTTTCTTTTTCCAGGGTATTTCTGTCCCAGAGGCACAGCTCTTCCAATGGCTTGTCCAGCAGGATCATATAACCCCTCACAAAGGCAAGCCAGCTGCCTCCCCTGTCCTCAAGGGTAAGACTGTGACATTAGTGTTGTATGTAGGAATAAAGAGATATTGGAAGTAATGATTTATCCATTCACCTTGGAGCACTGTGCAGTGTGCAGGTGACTTACTCTACTACCAAAAAGCACTTGTGTCTGACAGGAAGTAGGGCAAATATTGAACTCTGCTGGCAAAACTGTATAATTGATTATGGGACCAGGCAAAGTCATCTAAACTCCCTTCCAGAGCAGTTGTATGTGGATTAAAGAGAGATCTATTTAAAGCAAGGTAACCATTGGAATTAACTTCTTTCATGTCTGTAGTAATAGATGGTTCCCTTGGCAACAGGCTACCATAGTCCTGATGTAGGGGAAGAGGGTATTGTGTATCACCTGGTGCTGAGTCTGGTATGTCCTTAGGGGATTCATCTCCAATTACTAACTGGATTTGACCTTGATTAACTGTTAGAAGTTGATGATTCACAGCCTGGATGTGTTGTGACTCAAGTTAAGAAAATTATGTCTCTGTGGCTTTTGCAATTACGCCGTCAATTTGGTGTATGAGGAAACAAGTAAGGATGTATTAATACACATGAGCAGGTCTCTTTTGTGGTCAGTACCACAGTGCAGCAGCCACATTAGATGAACTATTGCCTCTGTCAAGTCATTATTCAGGTATTTGCAGATAGAATATTGCTGGAAGATTTCTTCCCCCCCACTGTCCTTTTTCTTTAATCTTTGAACCAGGTTCTTCTGCCCCAAAAATTCCTCTTCCTTTTTGGAGAATGAATGTTCAGCTGGCCACTACTGCCCTGCTGGCACCGTTTCTGCCACTCAGTTTCCGTGCCCTGAGGGGACTTACAACCCACAGAATGGAAGCAGCCTGTTGTCTCACTGTATCCCCTGTGAACGAGGTAAATGGCAGATAAATCTCAGGAGGGTGACTGGGCAATCTGTGAAAATATATTTTGAACGTTCTTGAGATTCAGCAAGAGCATTTGCATGTTTCAGTGGATGAATAGCAGGCTATGGTGACTCACATCCACTATGTCATATGGAAATGAAGACAGGCAAATGTTCAACTGCCTGTTGATCTAAGGGCTTCAAAACCCAAATTTGGAACTGGACTTGTAAGCACTTGGCAAGGCTCCTTGATTGGAGTTGAGTACTTCAGAGAAAAAGAGTTACTTCTTGGCTCTAAAATGAGCCTTAAAGAGATGTGATATGGAAAAATGTGGGAGAAGATATTAGTTTGGGAGATTGTCATCTCCATGCTGTCACACATGTGCCACAGATACCTTATGTAATGCTTCATAAACTTGAAAAATGAAGCAATCTTTATAAAAGAAACTTCGACAGCAAAATTTCACAGCGAGCAGAGGCACTCGACTGAGATGAAAATCAGAAGTGCTGTAACTGTGACATCATGTCCTACTGAGAATTAGCTGAAATTACATTGGGCAAAAGATTGTTTAAATTGATTACACTGTCTCCAGGTCTTGAGCCAGTATTTGTGTGCAGCACTACACTGTTCAGTGCAAACGTGGTGTAAGCATGGGATTTGTGCCTCCTTTGAGTTTTGAAGCTCAGCAAAGCCCATGAGCTAGGCCCTCTAATCAGGGGAGGAGAGAGCCAGGTCAGATTATTCTTCTATAGACGTCTGATTGATGGTGGTATGAGTCATATCATGAGCCTAGATCAATAACTTAGATTAATAATTTAATTTCATTAAACCTGCTGTCACTAGACATCATCTACTGGTTGCTGTTTGTCTAAATCATGGAAAAGATCTTTTTGCACTTCACTGCACATGCTTACATGTTTGCCTAGATATGCAGCTTGTCCTCTGATGTATCTTTACTTTGTTTTCTCCCAGAACTAATGGCAGTGCATTCCTTTCTCAGGGCACTACTGTGCACTCGTGGGGCAGGCACGTGTTACAGGGCCCTGTCTGGCTGGGTTCTACTGCAGTGGAGGCTCTTCTAGTCCAGCACCCACAGATGGTCTTCTGGGGGACACGTGCCCAAAGGGAACTTACTGTCCTTTAGGCACTGCCGTCCCACAGCCCTGTCCTCCTGGTTATTACAGCAACTCAACTGGGAATACTGGGATTGAGGGCTGTCTTCTGTGTGATGCAGGTACAATACTGAGAGAAAGGACTGATGGGATTCCAGCCAAATATGAGCATTTCTAGGGCTCCAGAGAAACTTTGTGATTCTGGAGCAGGTGATCATGCACATCTATTTCCTTGGAGAGAGATATTAATTAAAACAGATTAAATCTGCCACTTACCCCTGTAAGAGCATACTAACAGTGGGGTCCAGATTTCTGTGCTATGATCTTCCCTTTCCACCTTCCCTCTGCAAGTTTTCATACTTCAAGATGAAGCATAGTGCTCTTTGTTCAAGCCCTGAATTGCAGCTGTTCTCAGTAAAAACGTCTTCAGGAGAATAGATGTGGGTGACATCAAAGGTGCTGATTGAGTGATTTCTTTTTCTGTTTACATTTTCCTGTCTGTCATGTCTGACCAATGTCATTATGGTGCTTTTGTGGTCCTTCCTTCAGGATATTTCTGCAGTGGGACTGGTCTTTTATCTCCGACTGGATTATGTGAAGCTGGATTCTACTGCAGTGGAGGTGCCATTTCTCCTAGACCTCCCAGGGTAAGTTGTTCTTGTGATGTAAACATGGTATCTGAACTGAACACTGTTAGATCACTGTAGTTCTTTTGCCCCAGCTCAAAAAAATTCCTGTGTGCAACCTGAAAGACTAAGTGGTGAATGCAGTCTTCCACACTATGTGCATTCTGCTCTCCACCATAAGAATCTGACCATCCTTTCTGCAAGGCTGCCCTCTGCATTTGGGAACTGTGTAGAAAGAGCTGTAACAGTGGTATTGTTCTTCAAAGATAACAGTCAGTGGAGGACCATGTCCACCTGGACATTACTGTGTGGTGGGGAGCAGCCGAGCCCAGCCTTGCCCTGCAGGGACTTACAGCCCATTCTGGAGTATGGTGCAGTGTTTGGATTGCCCAGAAGGTTTTTACTGCGAGTCTGCTTCCACAAACTACACAGACTGCCCTGCAGGTGGGTCTGATTGTACCTACTCACCCATTCTGGGAGTTTTTAAGGATTAGGAGATGCCCTTATAGCTGTTGGGAATGGATTCAACATTGGACTGTGCTGCAAGTCTCTTCTGCTGGACCTTATTCAAAGCATTTAACCTTCTAGTGGTTGAGTTCCCCTGTCCAAGTGGACAGAAACTACAGAGACTTCTAAAACATACTTCAAGATCTTACTAAAAAACCTGTTGCTGTTAAAAACATTGCTAATCCTCAACTCTGACTGACTTCATTTTATGCTGCTGATGTGACCAAGATGTCATCCAGTTGTGACAAACTGCAAGCACTGTCATAGCTTGGCTTCAGTCTTCCTCAGAAACAGATGAAGAGAATTCCGTGTGCATGGATTGGGATGTTCTTCTCAGGCTATTACCAGCATGCACTAACCTTTTTGAAACCTGCCTCTTCTCTCCTAGGTCACTACTGCCCCAGGAATACCAAATCTGCCACTCAGTACCCTTGTCCTCCTGGAACATACAGTGAAGCTTTAAATATCTGGGATGCTTCCAAGTGCCAGCTGTGTCCTCCTGGAAGGGTCTGTTCCAAGCCAGGCCTAGTGAGACCAGATGGGCTGTGCATGCCTGGATGGTTTTGTCCACCTGGATCCATGACAAGCGAGCCAATGTTTCCTGGAAATCACTCAGGTATGATAAGGTGTAATAATGATTATTATAGTAGCAGCAGCGTTGTGGAGTCACCTAAAGGACTCAGGTGGCTTGCTTTCCCATGCTGCTTATCTCAATTGAGTGCTTTAGTTCTGTTCATAACTCTTTAGGTAAGACAGACCCCTTGCAATTGTTCTGCTTCAGCTCAGCCTCTGTTCTTTCCATCAGTGGGCATGACAGCTCCTGCTGCTGGATCTTTTTGGTGCTGCCAAGCAGGAACCTTCTGTCCTGCTGGTTCATTTCTTCCTATTCCCTGCACTCCAGGTAGGAAAAGCATCTTTCTCTCTGCACAAGCTGCTCTGTTGTATACATACTCTTTTCCATTCTGCCAAGATCACTGGACAAACCCAGTCTTGTGCTGTTTGTATTTGCATTCTGATCTCTCAAATAGAGGGCTTTGCTTCTGTCCCCTGCATCAGATTTGTACTGTGCAACAGCAGAGCTGTCGTCTCCATCAGGTCCCTGTGAGTCTGGCTTCTCCTGCAGAGAGAACTCCATGCTGCCAAACCCCATGGATGGAGCAGTGGGGAACGTTAGTCCTCGAGGCCACTTCTGTCCTGCAGGGAGTTCTTCTCCATCTCCATGTCCCCGAGGTAGGCTTGACAGCAGCTGCTGTGTGCCATCATTTCCCTTACCAGTGCCAAGTGAGCTGCTGAGCTCATCTGAGTCTGTGCCATTGTTTTGCAGCCCCTTGTTATTTTGCACTGAAGCATGCCTTTATGTTCCCCAAGGGGCAGCTGCTGTCAGCATGAAATCTTAGCTGCTAATCTGCTGCTGTTGTATTGGAAGCATCAGTCCTAAATTCAGACAGTAATTGCACAGCTACCTCTGGAGCCTCAGTCTGTGGCATAGATGCTGCTGTGCAGTTGTCGGGGTGGGGGGGAGGAACTCTTTGCTGAGCATTCCTGAAGGAAAGGTCACACAGCAGTGGTGAGCTGAGCATGTGTTAAGAGTCTGCTGCCCTCTCTGCAGTCAAAGCTGTCCTGGTGATCCTTAACATCACCATTAATGAGACTACCAATTAAGTTGAATGAGAAAGGCTTTTAGATGATTGTTTCTTTCCTGGGTTAAATCAACAGATACATTAAGCAAACAATTGTACTACTCAGACTAGATGGGAAAGAAAATAGGAATTTACCTCAGCCAGCACCCATGACCAGCCTCCCACAGGCTCTCTCCAGGAGTACTTCCATCTACCAACAGCTATACACCAGTTACTCTGTGAGGACTTTGTATTTCTCTCCATATCCACTTCCAACAGTGTCAAGGATGATGGGAGCACGTGCTTTTGATGTCTTTACTTTCTAGCTCCTTCCTGGCTCCTTGTGATGGCCAGTCAGCTCAGGACTGCCAGGCCTGCTTCCCAGAGTGGTTCTGTTCTCAGCGCAGTCAGAGCTCCCCAGAAGGGTTGAGTAAGGAGGGGTGGTTCTGCCCAGAGGGCTCTGCACCTGGGCAGCATTCAGGTAGGAAATCTTAAAGGGCCTTCTTTATCTGCAGGAGTTGCAATGGGAACATGGCCTTAAAGTCTGCCCCCCATAGGACTGGAAGTTACTTTTATAAACTATTTAGATTTCCTACAAAATGTTTTCCAAAAATTCTATCCAGTAGCACAGTTGAAGTAGTGGGTAACTATAAGAAGAAAATGGGCCTTTTTTACTGGGATTTTACCAGGACAAAAAGCGAGCTGAATAAATATCTCAAGAGGTGTTTATTCCTTGTTGTATTTTCAGCTTTGCTAGAAAGAGCTGGTAGGTGAGAACGTGGCTTGAGGATGTCTGTTCTCCATTAGAGAAGGGTGATATGGGGACACGTGTTAACTCAAACCCCGCTGCGTCAGGCACATTCAGACAGCTCTGTGAAAAGCAACAGTGCAGGGAGGCTGGAGCCAATTTAGCTTTCTGAAAGCTTTGGAGGGCAACAAGTCTGCATAGCTGTTTGGTTAAAAGCCTGGGTCGGTGATATGTGACGGTGCTGTTCAGAGCACACTGCTTCCACTGCTCAGATCTGCGTTTAGCAAAGCTTTTTAACAAACACAGGGCAAGGAGTTGCTCTTTATAAATCTTTTTTTCATGCTCTTTCCAGTAGTGCCCAGCAAGACAACAGGCACAGGTCCCTTCCAACCCCTGCAATTCTGCGTGTAAATTCTTGCTGGCAGCTCCATCTGAATATGAGCAAATTCATTATCTGAAATCTTCCAGTTCTAGACTTGTGGTAATGGTTGTCCAATGACACTAGTCATGAGTAGAGCAATTATAAGTATTCCTTCTTTATTTCCCTCTAGATTATTTATGTCCTGTGGGTCACTACTGTCCCTCTGGCAGCCCTGAGCCCATACCCTGCCCCTCTGGAAAATACCAGGACCAGGCTGGTAAAAGCCAGTGTGAAATGTGCCCAGCAGGAATGTAAGTGAAATAGATCTGCTTCTTCATTTTGATGCTTTCCCTGTGAGTTTGTGTGTATATTTCTATCTTCCTCAAGCAGCTGCACTGTGTGTTGTTTCCTTTGATACACATGGCTGGGTTTTTTCTTCTGTTTTTATGTTACCTTTCACTATGTTATGGTATTTTCTGTACTGCAACCTGTGTTACAGAAGATCCATCCTGGTAGGTGAGTCTGCTGGGAAAGACAGAATGTTCCTGACAGATTCTGTCTCAGCTGTCTGTATCATTTCAAGTAATCTGCTTTCCTTTTCTTGTCATCAGGCTATCTCTGTTGTGCAGAAAGTGTCTCTTAGTCCCTTAGAACAAAGGAAGAGCATGGGCTGAGGCAGTACTTGGATTTCTTTTTGTAGGTTCTGTGCATTGGAAGACCATCCATCCAATTCCCATAACAGCTCACGTGGAGTGATCAAACCAATGGTCTGTCCAGCAGGATACTACTGCCTCCCAGGCACAAAAGATGGCCATCAGTACCCGTGCCCGGCAGGGACTTACAGTAACAAAACTGGACTGAGAAATCCTAGAGAGTGCTTGCCTTGTCCTGGAGGCATGTTTTGTGCCAGTGCAGGTAAGGACCACGTCTGGGTTAAATTCAGTACCCAGACTACAATATATCTAGATTCAAGTTCCACTGATAGATGAAGTCTTCCTCTGTATGCAATTCATTGGACTTCTAAATAGTGTTTGCAATGACCTCAGGGACCTGTTGAGTAGAAATTGTTTGTGGTCATTGTAATGATCTCTACAAATCTATCTTTTGCACTTTAAAGAGTTGGGTTATGGTGGATTTTTTTGGGGAAGAGGTTGTTGAACCAAAAGCCAAGTTGCTCAGGCTCTAGCATTTAATTGTTCCTGGTTTTCTCTTAGTGGAGAAGTAGGTGCACAGTCTTGGTCAGCATCTTCTGTAAGGAGATGTAGAATGTTTAGGCCTTTAACTATCTGGTAATCAGTTGTGGGAGAAAATGTGGAGCCTGCAGATCTAGCTTTTAGATAACAAGTATAATCTGAATTCATTGTGATGACAAGGCTTGTCTGGTTTGTTTAGTCCAGAAGCTGTGAATTATGTAACACACTATCTTATTTGACTTTATATTCCTTCTCTTCAGGACTCGTTTTCCCGAGTGGTCCTTGTTTGCCCGGGTATTACTGCACTTCAAAGGCACAGGTACCCAATCCTGCCAACGATGCCACTGGTGGCCTTTGCCCAGCAGGACATTACTGCCCAGAAGGCAGCAGTGAGCCACAGCCATGTCCCACTGGCATGTTTTTGCCTCAGTCTGGGATGGTTTACCGTAACTCCTGTCTGCCCTGCCCAGGAGGGAAGTTCTGCCAAGGAGAGGGCTTGATGAGTGTTTCTGGTGCGTACTGACTGAATCAAACATCTCTTTTATTTGGGTGCTCGACCCTAATGTGGAAGCTTTTCTTTCTTGCAGGGTCATGCTCTGCTGGCTACTTCTGTGACTTTGAGTCTACACGGCCAGACCATAAGCAGTGTCCCCCTGGCTTTTACTGTCCTGAAGGCTCTGAATTCCCAGTTCCCTGCAGCCCTGGTCACTTCAACTCTGAGAGAGGAAAGTGGCAATCAGCAGACTGTCAGCTCTGCCCAGCTGGATATTTCTGCAGTGGTGAGTGCTGATTTGAGAACTGGTGTTTGCATAACGTGAAGTAAGGTGAGATAGGTGCATTCTCCAGCTTTATTCCTTACAAACTTGTCCTTAGACAGAGGAGGAACCAACTCCTGATGTGCCACACTTTTTCTTTGGTAGGGCATTCATCAAGCGTAATCACCCCATTATTTAGCTTCCAACATTTCTCTGGTGTTTTCCACAGCACCCAGAACACCTCTTGCTATTTTATATCATCTTTCTTCCTTGGCTCTGACACCCTTTCTAGATGTCTTACAAGAATTCAGCCTCTCTGGGAAACAGAATAGCCTGGCAGACAGGTACTTGGTGCTGGCTCTCAGCCAGGGTCTCTGCTTTGAGACAACTGCTCAGAGGTTCTCGCAATCTGTCTGCACAATATGTCTGTTTACTCCCCCCACAACACTGAAGTATTTGAGGTCATGCTGGTAGTAACAGATTCAGCCACCCCTTCCATAAGACAAAGAAGCTTTTGCTTTCTCAGGTGGGAAACTGAAGTAGGAGAGAGGGAAAGACTTGACTGAACTCACACAAGTTTGTGGCAGAGCTGGAACCACAAGGGAGATTTCCAAAAGTACAATTGTATGTGGAAGTCCAGGTTTCCCACAGGCGTGTAACTCAGAATTGCCTTTCCTTTGTACTGAGATGTTCTTTGTCTGAGGCTGAACTTTGGAGAACACATCCTTTCTGATACTGGTGACAGATGAATGATGAAGGAGGCTGTGCTTTCAGGAGATAAGGGTTTTCTTTTGTCTTTGATCTGTGAAAGGAAAGGCTTTGCTTTCCTTGTTGCAGGACTGGGCAAAATCACTTCCAGAGGACCATATTGTTCAGGGCATTACTGCCTGCCTGGCCAGGCTTCAGCTAGTCCCAGTCCCTATTACTGCCCATGAGACTGC
This sequence comes from Odontophorus gujanensis, assembly GCA_013399175.1. Classification (NCBI taxonomy): domain Eukaryota; kingdom Metazoa; phylum Chordata; class Aves; order Galliformes; family Odontophoridae; genus Odontophorus; species Odontophorus gujanensis. The sequence goes on along the minus strand of VXAB01000939.1, from coordinate 88,601 downwards.
TACTGTCACATAGGATCTGCCTTTCCTATGCCCTGTGAGAATGGGATCTGTCAGTCATGGGAGAGGAAGGACTTAGAGAATCTCTGCCCAGCCTAACAGAAGTAGTGTTGTGATAAAAATGAATTTTGTGTCACTGAGAGCTGAGTCTCACTGAGACTTAGCAGGACAAAAAGGATTTTGGATGCCGTATGTTCCTTATTTCTGTTATGGTTCTACTAAGTCAATGTTGGGTGGGACTAGACAGGCAGAAGTATCAGTGTCTGACAAGAGTGGAAGCCAAATCAGGGTTTTAAGACTGCAAAGCTGTTGGTGAAGGAGTAGGCTGAAGCCAAATCATTCTCCTTTCTGTGGCAAAGAAATTTAGTGCCCAGGAAAATACGAGAGAGCTACTCCTGTCTAGCAGCTCGTGCATGCTACAGAAAGCACAAGAAATACAGCTGCACAGACATGATTCTGTTCCCTAGGTGGGATTACTGGAATAAAACTTTAGACAGCTCCTTTGTAGACATCTGTACCTGAGTAGTTTTTTGTACTCCCTCAGTAGTCAGTGGCAAGAGGCACTTCAGGGGTGCAATTTATCTCTCTTATTTTAGTTGTCTGCCTTAGGATGAGATGAATTGCACTTGAAGTGCAGTTCCTCTGGAAGTGCTGTTTCTCTCCAGTTACTGCAACACGAGTCTGAACAACTACATCAGAAGTACACACAATGAATCCCACGTCCTGAGTTTAGCTTGAATATGTTGATGGAGAGTGACATTGCTTGTCATGTCTTGTAATGTTTCCTGAGCAAGATGCTGCTTTTTGTATCCTAGGTTCTGGAGCACATACTCCTGAACTGTGCCCTGCTGGGTACTTCTGTCTGCCAGGTACCAACTTCAGTACAGAGCATCCATGTCCAAAGGGTACCTTTGGCCCCAGGACTGGTGCCACCAGCAGTTCTGATTGTGAGCCCTGCCCAGCAGGTAAGCAGGGACTTGGCATGAGAAACCTGAGGACATGCTTGGAAAGGCTGAGGAAAATAGGACTTCTCTCTTCAGATTATTGACTCCTTCACCTATCTTCTGTGCTGACCATCTCAACGAGATCACTTTTCTGTTCACTTTAGGCATGTATTGCTCAGCACCAGGTCTTTCACAGCCTTCTGGATTTTGCTATTCGGGTTATCATTGTGCCAAGGGAGCCATTAGTCCAACCCCTTTCAAACACAGGGTAAGTGAGCACTTGCAAACAGCACAGCAAGCCTTGCATCCTGGGGACAAGGGCTGGACTCTCACAATGGCAGAGCTTCTGGTGTCATGTTTTTTTAGCACCAAGTCTGATAACATTTTGTTTTTCTCTCTGTTTCTGTTTGTTTCTTTTTCCTCACGTAGGTGGAATTTGCTGGTCCCGTGTTGCCTGGTAATGATATCTGTCCTGCAGGGCATTTTTGCCCCAATGGAACCAGGAATCCCATGCCCTGCCCTCCTGGGTCCTTCTCTGCTGTCAGGGGCTTGCAGGCAGAAGAGCAGTGCCAGCCCTGCCCAGCTGGACGATATTGCAGCAGGGCAGGATTGTTTGATCTGGCTCAGACATCGCTGTGTAATGCAGGGTGTGGTGAGACTGTCACTTGTTAGTGGGAAAATACAGCTGACAGGAATACTGCTGCATGGGTTAGAGCAGAGGGACATCCAAACTAAACACTGGGCCTGAGTATATCTTGCCCAATGCCTCGTGTGCAAATATTTATAGTGAAGAATAACTGTAAGCGCAGAGTTTGCTCTGTGCCCTCTAGGTTACATGCTGCTATACAGCATCTGCTTGGTGGTCCTGGCACGTGTTTCAGAGCCACTTCTCCCTCTACGTTTGCCTCACATTCTGCCCCAGCCTTCTACATAGTCTTTTACTATAGGTTTAATTAATTACAAGTCCTTTATTTATCACAATCACGCTTGCTGAGAATTATCATCCTTTTCCCTTCTGTTTTCTCTCTGCTCCCACCAGGTGGTGCAATAAGCAGTGACAAGGAAGCAGTGGTAGCCTGCATCAGTCAAACAGCAAAGTGCTGTCAGCATTATTTGCCCTTCTCATCAGTGTGCCTTGCATCAGGAGGCCACAGAAGCTCAGTTCCTTTAATCTGTGAAAGGGGAGCTTAGAAGTGAACTCACTACAGTGCGTGTAACAGGACACAGGAGGGAAAGATTTCTGATAGCCAACAGCTCTTGAATCTACTGGAGAAAATCACAACTGCTGCTCAGTTTGTAGGCTGTGCTTCTGAGTAAACAAATGCTGACAGGCAGCTTTGCTGTCCTTTTGCTTGATGCTGCTCTCTTTGCAGTCAGTCATTGCCTTAAGGACAGTGAGCTGCTTGTTCTCTAGAAGCTGCATCCAGAGGGATCATGGCTTTCATTTCCTTGCTGCTTAGTTGTTAAAAATGACAATGTTTTTTTGGTATTTCCCCATCTTTACTTGTTGGGGGGAGGAACACACCTTCCCGACAGCTTAGTGAGCAGGGAAAGAAAAAAGAGGATTCTACGTGGGTTTTCAAATGTAAATTGCTAGGTCAGGGCACGGGAGGGATGACTGTTAGCCCAGCTGAAATAAAACACGTTCTTAAGGGGTGTTTCTTAACTTGGTGACCTTTGGTTAGAACAGAGCTGTGGGCCCATGGTTCTAGGACAGAATTTTCTCCTTATAGGTACGTTTGTCTGGAAGGAAGCTCTGCTCCCTGCCCTTCTGATGGGGTTCATGGATACAGATGTCCTAGTGGCTTCTACTGTCCTGCTGGCACTGGACTAGAACTGCCCTGTGAGCCTGGCACCTTCAGCCCTATGCCTGGGGCGAGTGTTTGCCTCTCTTGCCCAGCTGGTATGGTCTGCAGCCATGCAGCCACTACAGAGCCACTCACCTGCCCCAGAGGTAAGCAGTAATATGTGCCACAAAACCCCTGGTATGCAATCAGAAGTGTGATGGCTGCCTGCACACCTCTTTCTGTCCAACCATAGCAGTGGTTCACTCCAGGGAACGGTGTGTTTTCAGATGGATAGAGCAAGATCAGCATTCCCACTTATCCCTCCTTTCTTTTCTGGGCAGTGCCTCATTCACCTCTCTCAATGCACAGGTTACTATTGTCCAGCTCGGACTGCTGCTCCCCTGCCATGCCCTGAGGGGACACTGAATACCATGGAGGGGGCATTGGCCCCCACAGCCTGCAAGCTGTGTCCTGTGGGGAGGTACTGCCAAGGAGATGCTAACTGGGAGCCTGATGGTGAGTTTGATTAATAGCTCTTCTTTCTGGCCATTTAAATACCTCCCAGACCCCGTTTTTATGCTTGTGCAGAGTAGCTGTTGCTCAGCTAAAAGGCAAAGGTTAAATGTTTGAGGAGAAGGAGAGAAGTTTTTTTTTCACAGAATCCAGGAACAAGTTATAGACTTAGGAATAGTTTTAAAAAATAAATAAAAATACCAGATGGGGTCAGTGTGTGTGAAGAAAGGAGGTGACAGAGGCTGCAGCCGATGGGGAAGAGGAGAAGCAAACCAAAGGTGAACAACACAGGATATCAGCAAAGCATAAAATGGACCCAGGATGGGATTCAGCCTCTCTTTTCTGAGCTATCTGCCTACTTCTGAGGTTTTAAGGAGATGCTTCCATCGTTTTCAGTGACCGTTTCATTACCCTCTCTGCTCTCCCATGCAGGTCTGTGTGTGGCTGGGTATTATTGTGAAGGAGGAGCCACTGATGCTGTTCCACGTGGGACATCGACGTTCCCGCTCAGTGGGCCCTGCCCTCCTGGACATTATTGTCCCAAGGGCACTCCTTTCCCAGTTGCCTGCCCAGTTGGGACCCTGAACAACAGCACGGGTGGGTGTGACTTCACCAACAGGTTTTTCCTGTAGTCCACAGCAGTGGGGGGCTTTGCTCCTGGCAGCCAAGGTGAGGGATTTGCCCTTGGTCTCTGAAAAATATCTGTACACTCAGCCAAGGCTGAATGATGGTTTTGTGTTATCACTGCCTCTGTGACTGACCTAGGGGTGCTTCCACATTTTCTGTCACTGAGTTTGTGTTTTCATCCTTAGGTGGTAGCTCTCCAGAGAGCTGTGTGCCATGCTATCCTGGGTCTTACTGTGCTAGCGTTGGTTTGAGTTCTCCAACAGGACCTTGTACTGAGGGATTTTACTGCCCAGCAAACTTCAGCTCCTTCAGCCCCACAGCATTTCTCTGCCCTAAGGTACTGCTTAGTGACATCAGGGGTCAAAGAAAGAGGTGGGTCAGCTCTGGGCAGGTGTTTTCCCCTGTAGTAAAGCCTCCTACAAGCCTGATTGAAATGGTGATTATATCCACAGAGAGTGTTGCTTTGGTAATGCTGGGGTTTGCCCTTTACACAGACCCTAAATTTATCCTTCTTTGTCATTGCCAGGGTCACTTCTGTCGGTCAGGAGCAGCCAATCCAACACCATGCCCTGCTGGGGAATACCAGCCAGCCAGGGGCTCTGCATCCTGCATTCCATGCCAGAGAGGATTCTACTGCCAGGAGCTGGTGGCTGGAGACCCCAAGAGCTGCCCACCCCATACTTACTGCCCTACAGGTATGCTGAAACCAGCACACTGGCTATGCCAAGGACTCAAATCTTGTGTGCCTCATTGTCATGCCAGTGCTGTACAGACCTAATGTCACCCTCGTAGGCCAGGGAATGAGGAACTGGTAGCGAGCCTTGCATTGTGCTAGCTTGCTTCATGGGAGGCTTTTGTTACTGTGATACAGTTGTAGGGTCATGTCGGATCGTAAGGTCCTCCTAGGATGTTTTATTTTCTCTGTGTTCTCCCTGTCAGGCACAAAGTTTCCTCAGACATGTCCTGAAGGCACCTTTACTCCTCCAAATATGACTGGCCTCTGGGATGAGAAGCAATGCCTGCCTTGCTCACCTGGTCACTACTGCAGGTAATGAGCACTCATTTATATCTGTCATTTTTTCCACTACCTCCAAAGCAGCTCAGCATCCTTGTTTTATGCTGATAAGTCAACACTAAACTCTTCCCAGCTTGTTTACCACCTCTGGCTCAAAGAAAATAAGTGTAACCCCAGACACAGCTTTTGGGTACAAAGATATTGGGTCTGTCTGGCATTGTCATTATGTTATAAAGGAACATATAAAGGAGGTAGGTAGGTAGTGATTGTGAAAACATGAAAACAATCCAGAAGGTTCAGCCCAGTGGAAAGTTGTCTACAATTTCATCTAAAGCAATTTGCCCCTATGTTCATGAAATTTGAACTTAAAAGCATTTGGCTTGCTTCATTCATCTATGTGTCTTTCACAGTGGAAAAAATTGGTCAATTTTTGTCTCTCATCAGTGTGACAACTGCTCTGCTTCTGCACCAAGTCTTTATCAGCAGGTCTAATGTAAATGCTTCTGGTTCTCTCTGCTCCAGGCATGGACAGCTAGTGGGGAAGTGTGCTGCTGGATACTTCTGTCTTGCTGGGAGCTCTCAGGCTACTCCACAGGACCCTGGCTTTTCCTGGCGCTTTCTGTCTGGATGCCAGTGGGGTCAGGCATGTGCTGGGCTGTGTCCTGCAGGTGAGAATCTTGGAAGGGTAATAAGTGTGTGTAGAGAGTTGCTTCTAACCAAGTAGAGAGCATCTGTGATCTTGCATAATATATTATGATACCCACTTAGAGGTTGTTGTGCTCGTTGGCATCATCTGCTTCTACATCTTTTGAACAAATAAGTTTGCTCAATCAAATATGTCACTTAAATTTGTGGTGCCAAACTGCTGGTCCAGAGAAGTCAGAGGGCTGTTGATATGGTTATTGACATACACAGAATCCCAAAAGCTGTGTAGTTGTTAATCCTACTATAGGAGATGCTTGCTGGATCATTTTCCCCATCAGAAGGCTTCTGTATTTTACTTTCATCCCTTCCCCATCTATTTCTGCAGGTTTCTACTGCCTGGAGGGCTCTGAGTTACCTATACCATGTCCTGCCAATACTATTAGGGATGTTCCAGGGGCTGGGCAGAAGGAAGACTGCCTGCCCTGTCCACCAGGCCACTGGTGCAAAGCAGGTTGGAACACGGGGTGATAGTGAGGGGAGGGAATGGGAGTTTCTTGTCGTGAGAGTTGTGTGCATCTCTGACTCTGGTCAGACTAACTTTGCTATCAGACACTGCACTGTGGAACAGTCCTTGCCATAGGGCATGCTGTCTGTGAGTTCTGGAGTCAAAGCCAGCCTCCAAATACCTCTGCATTCCACCTGCCAAAAGAGGGACTTGGATTGTCTTTGTTTCTTGAATTGTGGTCACAGATCATACTCATACATGCAGCAGTTTAGGAAGGACCTGGGGAGGGTGCAAAAGAAAGGTATTGCAATCACAGTGAAGAGGTGGCTCCTGACAGCTGAATTTTCTGTCTGTTAGGGAACTCAGAGGCCTATCCATGTCCCTCTGGTCATTATTGCTTTGGAGGTAATGGCAGTGACCAAGACAGTCTGTTGGCACCTCAGAAATGCCCTCCGCATACTTACCGCAAACTCCCAGGAGCTCAGAGCCTGACAGATTGCCAGCCATGTCCTCCAGGCTATCACTGCCCTCTATCAGGTGAGCACCAGGTGAAATCAAACGCTTTCCCACCACTGGAGCTGATTACAAAACTCCCTGAGATGAGATAGAAAGGGAGGGGTAATGTTCACAGTGTGCTCAGAGCTCTTCTCTAAAACCCCTCCTGGCCTTTCAGCTTCCCTTGCTTCATTTCTTCTCTTTTCTTCCTAACAGGTCTAACCAGTTTTGAAGATTATCCATGTCCACTGGGATACTGGTGTCCTGGTAAAGGGGATGCTTTCTTTTGTCCTCCTGGCACTTCCCGGGTGCAGCCTGGTGCAAAATCGTTGGAAGACTGTGATCCCTGCTCAGCTGGCTACTACTGCCCAGACCCAGCACAGACAGGGCTACCTAACACCCAAGGAGTACCTTGTGAACCTGGCTATGAGTGCCCAGCAGGTACCACAATCATGTCCTTTTGTTTTCTTTCTTTCTTTCCAGCTGTTTAAGCCCAGACAAGTGCAGAGTGCACAGCAGGCAGAGCCATGGCGTGTTAGAGCTCTGTTAAACAGCAGCCCTTGGTGGAAATGGCCACTGGTGGAGTGGCTTTAGAAGTGGATTTAGTAACCTGAAGTTTCTTCCTGCCTTTGGGCCTTTGAGTTCCCATCTCTTCTTTCTCTGACCTCCCTTCTTGTTCTCAGTTAGCTGGGGTTCCAAAAGGAGGTGGTCTGGGCCTGAGAAAGGAGTAGATATCTTTCATCATTCAGGGCTTGGATATTCAGGTGTATTAGCATTTCTTGCTTAACAGCAAATTGGTTCTCAGTGGATCTATGTCCTTTTGTGACCAATAGGAAAAGTGGAATTTTTACTGACAGTAGCATTTAACGAAGCTCTCTTGCTCACTGTCTCCCCAACACGTGCTCTCCTGTTCTGAGAACATCACATAAATCAATCACTGGTTCATCTTCTTCACCAGGTTCAGTAAATCCAAAGCCCTGCAGGCCTGGCTCGTACTGTGGTGCTCGTACAGCTGTGCCCTCCGTGTGCCCTGCTGGGTATTACTGTCCTGAAGGCTCAGCAACATACAATAGCCCTGAGCAGCTGTGAGTACTTGGCATGGCTGTTGATTTTTTTGTTAAGCTCTCAATATTGTGAAATCTGTCTGTGATAAAACCTGAGTTACTGCTTCGACTGCACTCTGTACAAAAGCAAAGGTACCTTCATAATCACAGCTGTGGATGTGGTGACTGCTAAGGCTGCGTAGGATGGGGTATGGGTTGTACTGGTTAACCTGAGCCTGGAACCAGATGGGAATCATTCTTAATTTTGCACTGAGATTTTTCTTCCCTTTTCTTCCCTGTTCTGCCTTCCAGATGTGTGTTTCCTTATTACTGTCCCCCGGGCAGTGCCCGCCCGCTGCCTTGTGAAGGGGGACACATGGCCCTCAGCTCACCTGGGCCAAGGGATTCCTTTGAGAAATTCTGCAGACTCTGTGATGCAGGCAGCTATCGTAACGACTCTTTCATCTCTGCACCCTGTCAGCCCTGCCCAGCAGGCTACATCTGCCCACCAGGTAAACGTGGCTGCTGCGGAGAAGTTGTGCAAGAAATAGCTTCAGTGGTAACCAGAAATTTTTATGTTCTGTATGGCAAAGCTCTCAATCCTCGACGGTTTTAAATCCCTCTTGTGGGTTATCACGTCGGTTGGAGGAGTGTTTGTTTTGGTAGGTTGTTAGAGATGAGAGAAATACGTCAAAGATGGTTTGGATCTTGGTGTCCTTTCTCTTGAGGGATGACTTTGGTGGCCCCCGCAAGCACTGTTTTCTCTAATTTAGTGACTCAGCTGTGAGGCCAGGAGTCAATATGTTGGAATGTGAATGTAGGTGTTCAAACCTTGCTGTGTGACAGCCAGTCACACAGCCATGGATCCTGCTGGGTTAGGAGGCCAGAGGAATCACTTTACAAACGTTTGAAGGTCTCCGCTGGTTGGGCTCCTCTGTTAAGTTCAGTAATGTGTGATCCAGTGCTGTAAAACAAACAAAAAAATCATGGCTACCCACAAAAGCCACTGGATTTGTCCAGTCAAATAACTGGGAGAAGTGAATTTAGATGTTTCCAGATGAATAAGTTCATCTGGAAAAAGTTGAATGTTAGTTAATTTTACGTGTACGCATGTGTGCTTGGATGTATTTGCATGTGTGATTGGAATAAGTAAGCGACTTTCTGACTGTCTTAACACTCTCTCAGTTCCATAAGCAGTGTTTGTGTCTGAGACAGCCCCACCACCTTCTCTAGGCAGTGAGACTTACCTCAAGAAGCCTTGTCCCATTGGCTATTACTGCCCTCCCCTGGCATCTGCCCCTCTTCCCTGTCCGCCGGGGACCCGTGGGAGCAGCAGCTTGGCCAAGCACATGGAGGATTGTCAGGCCTGTCCTGCTGGCACCTTCAATCACCTTCCTGCTCAGGCTGCCTGTTTTCCCTGTGGCAGCTCCTCTTCATCACAGCCGGGTGAGTTGCTGTTTCTGAGTGCAGTTTTGCCTGTAATGAAGAAAGAGCCTAACAAAAAAATTACCTACAAATGAGGTTTTCTCACATGCTTTCCCCATGGACTACAAACTGTGGGATCTTCATGATGCTGTGTGTGCTAACACCCACCTGCTCTTCTTCTGTCCTGCTTAGAGGATGGAAGATTTCATTTCAAAGTTGCATTTTGTTCTCATATACTCTGTTAGCCAAGGGGTTTTGATCTTAACTCTTTCAAAGGAAGGAAGAGATGAGCAGCCATACTAATTCTTGCTCTGTCATTGCCTTGAAAGCAGTGGAGTATTTTTGCCTTGAATTGCAGAACTTGCAAAGTGTAGCTGTGATTTTGAGACAAAACTGAGCAGTGTAGCCATGTCCAGCTGAGACTGATAGAGCAGGAAAAGACTGGAAAAGGAGAAGGTGAGAAGCTAAGTGCTGTAGAGAGTGTAGTACTCTTCCAGCAGTTCAAGTGAAATGGATTTAACAGCATTAAGGCATAAAGCCACTGCAGTGAGAGGCTCAGCAGCCTGACTGACTGAGTCCTTATCCTATCCAGTGGCTTAACATTTCAGTTAACAGAGGGTTTGTCAAAATGCCATTGCTGCAGATTCCTGGTTGGGCCTTTCTGGACTTCTTTCTAAATGAATACTTTGGAAATGGTGTAACAATTATGTTGAGAGAGCAAAAGGTAAGTTGGCTCCAGTTAGCTTGGTTCTGCTGTGACAGTGGGCAAGCAAACTCCAGCTATGCCACTGATATCAGCAGTGTGATTTGGTCAGAGAGCATTCAGCACAGGAACTGCTCCTTTACTGTGAGCATGTGTTTTGCCAGCTATGTTCCCTACCTTGATTTCCACTCCAAATCCATCCTTCTCTCAGGTGCTACCAGCTGTACCTGCCATGGGCTGAACCGGGCTTTCCAGCACTCAGATGCCTCCTGTATCTGCCAGGCAGGTTATGTTCACTACGATGAGCGAGGCAAGGAAAACTCTGACAGCAACAGTGATCAGGACTGCCGACCTCAGGTAAACCTTGGCTCCAAAATAACGTTATTGCGTGACATGTGGGTGAGGGAGAGTAGTTCAGTGCTTTTGGCACTGCCTCAGTGTCTGTGAGCAATCACAGCTCAGATCACTGAGCTGCTGCAGACACAAGCAAGTGCTTCGGCTGCTTTGTTTGATAGCCATGACCCTTCCTTGTGGGTTAATGTCACTTGTCTCCTTTCATGGAATCTTGCAAGGCTAAATTTAATAAGGGCCAGAGGCATAAGATATTTCTATGCAAAGACAATGGGGAGCAGCTAAGCATCTCAGATGACTGATGCAGGAATTCAAGTCTCCGTATTTTCAATGTGGAATCTTTCATTAGGGCTGGCTGGGGAGTTCGGGTGGGAAGTGATCTTGTCCTGATCTTTTTCAGTGCTTTTCAAGCTGTCATTTAATGGTTGCATTACCATTATGTTTCATGTCAGTGACGAGTGGAGAATTTTAAGGGTGCTACTTCTCTGCTGAAACACTAGGGCTTGTGTGACACAGATTACATGTGCTGGTTTTCCAGGTGGACGAGCTCTGTGCTCCTGGAGAGGTCCGTCTAGCATCTACACGCCAGTGTGTTTTTCCTGAGCAATATGACTGCTCCCCATCCTGTGGGCCTGCAGGTGGAGAGGTCAATGCAGAGCTGGGCATGTAAGTCTCAGCAGCCACTCATTAAGAAGTGCTTCACAGTTAGTTCTGACTAGCTAAGTTACTGATCCCATGAGGTCATTCCAGGGTAGGACTTTGGGAGGTGCTTTTGAAAAACTTTCCATTGCTGGAACTACTCTGTGTGGAAATATTGGCCTTCAGTCCTCCTTCATTGGCCTCGTTCCTCAACCTGTGTTTTTAAAATTACTTAGACATTTTTGTGTGTTTGGGTGGGGACAATAGAATGGACACCAAGAGAAAAGGTAGGGCTGGGCAAAGCTCATGTTCTCTAAGGGAGATTTCTCCCACATACTTCAGGTTGAGCCCTCCAGGTGTTAGAACAGAAATGAGTCCTAATCCCACCTTTCAGTGCTGATGGAAGCATTGAAACTAATGTTTGTCATACACTTCTTTTTAATCTTTGCGAATCTCTTCCTGATATGGATAACACAGAAATCTGGTGGATTAAAATTATTCTGTCACTTTCAATGAGATTCTGAAAACAGAACTCTGGGGAAGAATGTGTAACTGTTCCAGGACTGAACTGACCTCTGTTAGTGAGCAACACGGGCCTCTAGGAGAGTGGTGTACTGGCCTGTCATGCGGTCCTTAGGTTAAGGAAGAAGCATTGAAAAGCAGCTACAGTGTACAGGATGAGCTGAACCTTGAGTGTGGTTCACCCTATTTTCCATGAGTATAGAGTAGCCCACTTGCTGTAGAGATTTTAAGTAAGAATGAGGCCAGCCTGACTCTCAGTATGTTGTAGCTGTTTACTCATGGATCATAAATAAGCAAAACCTTTGGTCTGCTGTACAGATGTCACTGCAAACAGTACATCTCTGCTGAGGAGCTCTGTGACCACATGTGTTTGCTGAGAGCCCCGCGGATCTCCTTGGGATTTGGCATCAAGAGAGAGCTGCTTCTGAGGATGGAGGAAGGAGTCAGGGTACGTGTGGACAAGGGGACTGCTCTCTCAGCATGTGAGCCTGAAGAGAGCCCTTATAAATTACTCTTAGATAAAGGGACCACTGGGGGCTGATGTTACAGAAGCATACACAGCTGTGAGCAAAGAGGAGGAAGGGGTTCTTACCACATCTCATGACCCAGAGGACTGAGCAGGCAGGAGAATGGCATATGTTAATGAGAAATGATGGTTCCTGAGTTGTGGCAAAAAGCCTCACTAGAGCAGTCTTGCACAGCTGATGGTAAGGTTGATTACAAAGCAGGGTTTGAGTCTAGGGTTACTTTCACCACTGATCAGTGTTCCCCTCTTCATTTAGGAAGTGAAAAACGCTCTGGGCCCAGATGAACATGTGCAGAAGAGCCAGCGTGTGCATTTGGTTCTGTTTAACCCCAGTGGAGTGCTAGGTTTCATTGTCTCCAGTATGGATGTCTTGGATGCATTTCTCACAGGTAAAGCTTGAGAATACCTTGGGGTGAGTCTAAGTCCCAGCCAGGCTAAGCTGTCAGCTTCCTTTCAAGTCATCACAACAAGTGGACAGCAGGTTGGCACAAAGGGATTTAGTTGTCAGACAGCCCAAACTATTTACAAAGTAGAGAGGGATCTCATTTTTTCTGGGAGTAAACAACAGAGACCTGCTGTACAGTTAGCTCCCTGGGAAAAAGGTTGAATTAAGATGATTTTGGCCAACCAAGGAGCTAAAAGAAAACTCCCTGTAGTGGCAAATCTGTCAGTTTATGTGTGCTAGCTCCTGATTCCAATAGTTCCCAATGCATGGTAATGTCTTTTAGAATAGATCTTGGCCTTGTGAACTCAAATCACTCACAGATACATAATAAAAAGTTCTGTACTGCCAAGGGTTGGGTGCTCTCACATGCTGCTCCTTTACTTACTATTTTTTCTGTTGCCTGTGGCAGGAGATTTTTCATCAGATCAGTCAGTGTGGAAAGGTCATCGAGTCCAGAGGGCTTTCTTCAAAGATATCCGTGCTTTACCCCTTGTCCCTAACCCAGTGGTATGTTTAGAAGCAGGAGACACAATCCTTTTCCAGCTTAGCATCAATTCTCACAGTGAGTGTTGCCTGGGTAATTATATAAAATTATGAAATGCTCTTTGCTGATATGTATAATGTGTCCAGACGTGTTTGGAGCAATGACTGCACATTTGGTAGTACTGCATGTACGAGCACATTCCTTCACCTCCCAGTCGCCCTTTGCCTTCAAGGGATTCATGATCTTTAGTCTGGCTCTGTCAGTGACTCATCTGATGTTTTTTACATTTTGGCTGGATTTCTGTAGACTACAGATAATATAGTTCCTCTGTTAGAAGAGTGTGTTTGTTGGGGAGTAATGCACCCTACGAATAAACGAGTTGACACTCTAGGGCTCTGTAAAACAAATGCATTCTGAAGCCAGCATCAGCTGTCCTAACTGAAGTGGGTCAGAGTTGCTGACATCGTGCCCAACTGTTTCCAGATCGTGCATCCAGCCATTACCCTGTTTATCAGAAGCAGCATCTTTATAACAGCAACCCTAGCTGGGATTATGGACCCTTCCGAAGGCTAGACCACCTCATCCAGGAGACTCACCTCAACATCTCCTGGTAATATCTGGTGTGACTGATAGTGGTAGGTGCAGAACTTGGGAGCAAGTCTTCCACGGAATCACTAGGCCTTGGCAGTGAATAGCATGTGAAAATGATGAAGTATGGTGTGTTCAAGTCCATGTATTCAGTTGTCATCACTGCTGCAAGCTGAAGGACTTAGGTCAGTCAATGCCTTTTTTCTCCCTTCTAGGTTTGCCCACGTTTTCCTGGAGTCTGGGACATATGTTTTCAGGGACAGGACTATTCAGGAACACTTTTTGATTGTGTCTGTGAATGAAGCAGATGTGGGCTGTGACCCCAGAGATGTGTCCTTCCAGCCCTCTTCTCTGTTCCAGCTGGCCAGACATGGGATTTTGAAGCAACAGGAGCTGAACTTAGCTCCTAACTGGGCTTCCATCGTAGGTACAGCCAAAATGCTGTGATATCTTGAACTCTGATGCTTAGCTGTAGCCTTTGTTGTACCTGCTTGGGTGTGTTTAAACTAGCATTTATTTAGAAATACCATCAAACCACTGTCTGTGTCATTTTTAATCCATCTCCCCTGTGGAGTTTCCCTTCCCGAAGGTCGCTGCTCTCTGGCCAAGAACCTGCTTGTGTAGGAGCCAATGGGGAAGAGAGGGAAGGAGCAGTTACATTTCTACCCACACCCTGCTTGAAGAGTTCAAGTAATACAGAACTTTGTTTTCCTTGGCATGAAAGCAGAAAGTGTATGTTTCCGTGATAAACTAAACTGGAATTAAATGCATCATTTGAAAGTTCACTAAAGGCTAACCACAAGGGCAGTTAAGGTCTTTTCCCAAAGCCCTATCTCTGAGTGCTCTGCCCATGCCAGTCTCTTGTCCTTCACTGAGAGAACAGCAAAACAAGAGAATTGATGCAATGGTTTGCAAGCATGAGCCTTGGTTCTATCACCTTCAGCTGCATTCACTGAAACCATTTTGTTTCCTTGCATACATGCAGCAGATCAAGGAGGGAAGGAGCAGAATCCCATGTAATGAAGATTAAAGTTCTTAAATGATTCTGTGGGAGCACTGAGTAGGAGTGTAAGGGGAGACCGTGCTGTTGATGCACACTGCTTCCTGTGTTTTTCACTTCTTGCCACCCCTCTTGGCTTTCCCAGCGGTGCTCTTCATTCTGGGCTTCCTAATTGTGATGCTGACAACCCTGGCTATTGTGCTGCAGCCCACTGTCCCCATCCTTAGTCCCCTGAGGAGCTGGAAGCCACGATGGAGGAGCCTAGGTGAGCCACACATCCCACCAGAGTACGTCCTTCTTAAAGACAGGTGAGCTGCCTTTGCATGGTGGAGAGTCAGGAGCTTGGACTTTGATAGTATAGTCATGTCCTATTGCAGTTACTGTGTGATGAACCCAGTGCTGAACTCCTTGCCAGCACAGAGATGCTCTTCACTGTTCTCTTTCATTGCCTCTAGCCTGCTGTACTATCAGATGCTTGGTCCTCGTGGTTCTGGAGCAGATGCTGCCTTTGGAGAAAAAGGAGCTGCACATAATGAAGGTGAAGTGTTGTACCAACCCCAGGTGCACTCCCATTGTTGTGTTTTTTTTTTTCACTGATAGGATAATTTTGATACCTGCTTATCCAGAGATACATGCACACATGGTCACTTTTAACTGCTGTGCACTAGTATGCAGACATCCACATACATACGTGCATGTATTTCTATTTTAGATTCATTTAGTTCCTCATCTGGGGACTGTAACCTCTTATCATGGGGATGAATCAGTGTTTTCTTCCCTGGAAGGTAGGAGGGCAAGTGACCAGCCCTGAACAATCATGTAGAGCAACAGTGTGTTCAAGTGACTAGTGAAGAAAATAAAGATCTTTAAAAATAATTCCCTGGGTCATCCTGTTGCTAATTCTATTATCTGAATGCACATGACTCATGGACCTTTTTAGCCCCCAAGGTGTGGCCTCATCTTGGGGATTTCAGGATGTTCATAGTGCAGAGCACGGCCAGAGCCCAGCAGATGGCACTATCTAGTGGTGCTGAGAGCAGTCGGTGGATAAAGTAGCACTCAGTGCTACAAATCTGGTAGAGAAGAGTACCCTGACAGCTTACTGGGCAAGTTAGAGGTTGGTTGTAACGCTGTGTCATTCTCCCTTTACTAAGGAACGAGACCTTCTCTTACACATCATGCCTCAATCCATTGTATTTCTTCACAGTACACAAAAAGCTGTTGCCTCCTAAGGACAGACAGTGCCCCTGGGGAAATAACTTAGAATAGATCTACAGCCAGTGGTCAAACATGAGACTCACCTTGTGTTTCAGAAGGGTGCTGTGCAGTGAGAGACCTGGAGGATTTCAGTGTTCGCACTCTGTACGATAAGTTGGAAGATCAGAATTTGCACCTGGCATCTCAGCTGGCGAAGCACAGGAGGGATGTGTTGGTGTTTTACAACGGGATCAGCCAGCAGATTCAAGGTCTTATGGTCAGTGTGAAGGAGGAACTGTGGGAAAGGAAGTCTTGAAACTATGAAGCTTGCAAGTGGCAGCTTACTGAATTATAAGTCTTGCTCCCTGCTGTACCCTGTTTTGGCATAACTTATGCTGATCTCTGGTTTGGTATGAGAGGCAGAAAGTGAAATGGATGAATGTTAAAACTCTTAAAGAATAACACTGCTTTGTTATTAACAGAACATGGTGCGAGCACTGGATGCTAAAGACCTGAAAATCTTTGCCAGGCAAAGGATTTGTGGGCATAGATCTGCAGACAGCAGTCAGGCAGCAGTGGGCATTGAACGGTGTGAGGAATACTGCAGCAGCAGCCTCCATGCAGCAGGGCATGCAGGTAAGAGAAGCACCACGCAGAGCAGGAGAGAAGTGGAGTGTGGAGGAATGTTTCAAAACAGCACAGCTCGTAGAGATGAGGTCATGTCTTCATTCAGTAAGAGCTGACAACCTGTCTTCACGTGAGTTCAGTGAGGATACAGGCCTGTCAGCTTAGGAGAGGGTGAGCAGAGAGTTACAGCACTCTCCCAAAACTACAGCAAAGTGTGATGAATGCAGTACTATCTGGTCACCTTCCCAGGAGGAGTCCTGGAGCTTTCTTATGGGATTTCCAAATAAAGGTGTCTGTTTTTAGATTTGCTCTGGTGATGATAACAATTTTTCGTGTGCTCCTGAAGCAATCCATTTGAATTACTTGTTGGGGTCCACCAGGTGCACTGCAGCAAGAGGCAATGGAGTTGATGAAAGCTTCAGAAATCCTGCTTGGGAGAACTCAGCATAAAAATGTGAAACAAGATGTGGAGCAGCAGGTCCATGGACAGGACACGGGGGCAGTTTTATCCTCACTGCACAGTGAAAGTAAAGCAAAAGCAGAGGAAGGGCAGGTGAGTTGCAGGTGTCTGCTATCAGGCCATCCCTCACCTTTATTCTGTTGTTTTTTTTTCCACCTGCCCTTTCTTTAACTCTTAGGCCTTCTTTATTTAGGATTATAAGCTGCCTGAGCAGCAAGGGCTCTTCAGTGGGAAAGATGATGTCTTCAGCTTCCCTGTGCATGAAGAACATGGTAAGTGTGCCATGGTGCTCTTCAAAGATGGTGGTAGAAGACTGACCCCCTGAAGGCTCCAGACTCCCTTATACCCCTTCATTAAGCAACCACTTGTAGGGAAGATATTTAGTGTTGTTATACTAATTAAATGTCGATATGAAGAGGCCAGGAAAATTCTGCACCATCAGTTCTGTGGCCTTCATGGCTTCTGGGGAGAGGTTGTCTCAGTGCTGTGATGGAAGGGCAACTGTGGCTTTGGAGTCTCACAGAGATGGGAACACGAGGTACAGCACAGGGCTGTTCTACAACAGAGCAGGCAGTGGGGAAGAGTAAATTAGATGTGACAGGCAGCTGTCCTGTGCAAGGGGACAAGATGGAGCATTCAGCTGGCATCCTGTAACTCAACAGCTGTCATCTTCCTTTTCAGAGAAATGCTTAAGAGACAGTTGCTCAGAGGATATGAGGAGCAGCCTCATCCCCGTGGATCTGGCCAGTTTGTCACCTCAGCAATTTGTGGTGTACCGTTTTGGCTGTGCAGTGGTGCACCTCTTAACCAGGGCCTGCTCACACCCTGCTCTGGTGCTCATGCTGGCTCAGTCTGTTCCTGCCCAAAGTCCAGATCAAGCTCTTCTCCCAGGAGACTCCTACTACGATGCCATTAATAAGTACCTGTATGTGCGTGCAGCAAGGCTAGAGGATGCTGGGGAATTTATTGCTGTCCTGCTGAACGCTGTGGCATGGATCACAGCAGGTAGGGGTGTGATGAGGGGTGTTCATCCTGTGGGAGCAGCACTGTTTGGTCTTCACGCTGGCTTTGCATGTGAGAAATGAGACCTTGTATTGAAATGCGCAGTTCAGTACCTATTTTTGTTTTTTCCAAGGACTTTATGAATCCTGTGAGCACCAGTTCTCCTCTTTGCAGCAGGAAACTTGTACCTTGGATAAGAGTTGTACTAGAATCTGTTATTCTGCAAGCACAGGGTGAACTGCTCCCTCAGTGTTCTCACTTAGAACAGTTTTGCTGTCAACAAATGTGACTTATTCCTTTTGCTTTGCTTTAGGTTGTCCCTCAACTGGTACTGTTCGTTCCTGCTTTATGACGGAGCTCAACAGAGCTATTGTGGTTCTCACCAATGCATTTTTCCAGGTTTCATGGGGGATAGCAGACAAGGTAAATAGGGCCATTTCCTCTAATGGCAGTGACTACCTGATGAGGTATTATTGAGCAGAAATAGATCCTCCAGTTTGTAATGTGGATTTCTACTTCATATTTTTTTCCACTTCTACATCACTAGTGCATTTAGAGATATTAAGATTAAATAGATATTCGTAGTATGAAGCAGAAATGGAAAAAATTCTTCAGAGTTCAAGTAGTGCCTCCTTGAGAAGGGATTCATCTGCACTGCTTGTGAAGTGGCATCTTATACAGTAAAGGATTTAAGATCTGTATCTACAGCTAGATCTCAGCTCGGAAAGATAAGCTGATGACCAGAAACTCTTCACAAAGAAGGAGCCAACTTTTGTCAGTTTTACTTGTTACTTTGCCTGCAAAACTTAGCAGATGTTGGCTGGGGAGAATCATCTCTGGGACTGTGATGCTCTGTGCATTGTTTGAATTATTTGTGTTGGTTTTGTGTGTTTTTTGGCTCCAACTTCAGGATCCCGCAGGCGGCCACTTATGTGATGGCTTCAACATTCAGACAGTGCTCAAAGAACTGCTGAGCATCAGAGTGTCACCACATCTCCATGTCAAGGAAAAAGCCCTGGTTGAAAGGTACAGTGGATTGACACATTAATGCCAGTGGAATAAAAACATCCACTCTATGTAGAATGTTTTAGTAAAATATGGGGTGTAATTGCTGTGAAGTCCTTCCTTCCAGAAATTCCTTCCTGATATTCCTGTTGTGTTCTCTCCCAATTAGTGTGTCTAGACTGCAAAAGTACCAATGCCTTCGTCTGCAAGTGGGGACCTTAGACAGGATGAGAAATTCACATAGAACTGACTGCAACTGGAATTCAGACTCTCCTGCTGTTAAGGTTGGTCATTTATTTTACCATTTCTTCTCTGACATTTGTCCATCAACAGCTTCAGAACTATCCCAGATGTTTTGAGTGTGCAGGGAAAGAAACACTCCTTACTGCTTTAGGAAGATAGTACTGACTTTCATCTCTTTTAATTCATGCCCTATACAAATTGGCAATGGTCATCAAATGTCTCACATTATGTGCATCACTTTAAACACCTTCAGAGAATCCTTATTCAGAAAGTATGAAGTCCTTATGCTCTCGAGATGAAGCGTGAGCACCTGAACTCTGAGTAACTTTTGACAATCTTGTTCATCCTCAAACTGACAGACGCATTACATTGATTGGCCCATGTATGGAAAAGAACAGTGTCACCTCTGCATCTCACTCTGTTAGAAGTGCTGCTAAGGATGTGTGTTCAGGGATGCATCTCCATGACTTGCTGTTGTGACATGGCACAACTCCTCAGAGTCGGCGTGCCCATCTGCCTGCCCCCAGGAGTGACCCCTGCTAGAAGATGTGCCATTGTAGAATGAGTGTTTGCTGTTTTTTCTATTGTGTGTTCTCCAGCTGAAGGTTACACAACTGGAGGAGAAGCTGGATGAACTAAATGAGGTGTTTGTTGAACTGACAGTACAGGCCATGAGTCTGCAGGAAGATGGGGAACTGTTGGAGAAGGAACTGAGAATGCAGGAGGAGTCCCTTATGGTATGAGTCATCTTCTACTGTGTAGCCTTCCACCAGCAGCAGAGCAGTGGCCACAGCTCTTCACATAGGTGCATGCCTTTGTGATGCAGCTTTATGACATTGCAGAGGTGAAAAAAGTGCACCAGAAGACAGGTGCTTATGTTGAGCAGTTATGTGCAGACCTGAAACCCCATGAGTATCTTCAGTTGGAGGAGATAGATTTTTCCCTTCAGCATAGAGTGAGAAGAAGCAGCTTGAATTAAACAGTGTGCTTCATAGGCAGAACCTGGGACTCAGGACTCCTCTGTACTCATCTCAGTGTGTGATATTGGATAAGTCTGTTAAATTTTTTGTTTGGTTAATCTCTCCATTTATTTTCAAAAAGCCACTGTACAAGCTAATAAGCAAATTCATTGAGATGTGTGAGGAGAAGCACTGCAATGTGGTGGAAAGTGAAGGATTTGATTGGAGGTGGGTTGCATTATTTTGAAATTGAGATGCTGTGGGCTTTGCAAAGGCCTCAGGGTGCTGTCAGCATGCACCACGCTGCTTGTCCCATGCTCTTGTATAGGCAGTGCATGCTACTGACAGCAGCAGATCCTGTCCCACATTTTTGCCCACTGGACTCAGTGGCATAGGTACTGCTTGATGCTGTCCAATGAAGTTACACTCTGCTTTTGTTTTTATTTTTATTTTCTGTAATAGAATGCAAGCAACAAAGAAGCATGGGGAGCTCAGCAGTATTCAGAACTGTTAGATTCTTGGGCCACAAAGAGAGATGAAGCCTTGCTGCTGGAAATAGAGAAGAACTGCATTGCTGAGAGGATTGAAGAGATAGAAGCTGAACTATTTCATCTCCAAAGTAAAATAGCCAGCAGTTCACTTCCTTGAGGAACCTAACTTAAAAGGAATAGCTCCTACAGCATGGATGTATAAGTAGTTAGAGATGCACGTGATCAATTATGTTGTGGACGATTCATATCTTGCTTATTTTTTAGATTGGTTGAAGTGCATTCACACTTACACTCAGTTATCAATAATTTGTAGACCTGAGAGATAAGCTGAGGTTCTTAACATTCTTCAGTAATTTTAGAGTTTCCTTTGGTAAGTGAGTGAAGCAGAAATGATGTGAGGCCACCTTGTGAGTCTTCAGAGTTGTGATTTTGGAGCAAAGAATACACTGAAATTATTCTCTGCAGTGATGACTGCAGCAATTTGTGTAGCTTCTGGTGTCCAGTGCTCTGAGAGCCTTAAATGGAATATACCCTTTCTATCATTTCTGGTTTTATACTGAGTGAACCTGGCTGTGAAGTGGGCTTTGCTTCAGAGGAATGAGAGTGGAATCAGCACACGTGCTCCATCTCTTTCTGCACAGCATTCCTTAGCTCCAGGTGAAGTAGAACAACATAAAATTGCTTGACTGTGAGCCAGTACAATGCCTGGGCAAACAACACGAGTAGGCTTCAGCCAGCTGTTTCCAACAACAAACACTGTTCTCTTTTCATTTTGCAGTATTTACTGAATTGCTTATGCATGAAATAGTTTGTGAACCTGCTCCTTCCTGGTTCCTAAACACAAATCTGTCCTTACTCGTTCTGCCTTAGCAGAGGGTGTTAATTGGAGGAAGAGACTTCCATGCCAAGGAGCCCAGACAGAAGCTATCGTTCTGGTGGATCCAGAGGAACTTCACATTCATTTTCCCTCACCTTGTCAGTTTGGTGATTCCATGTTTTCTGAGCTTGCTTCCAGAAGCAGGTGGTTTGTTTTGGTTCCTTTGCAACCCCACCTTGGGAAAATTCAGTAATAGTAAGGACTTTCAGAAAATGAGAGGGTTTATGGAAGCTGAATATACCTATGGGCAAACACTACATAACAGTGGGATTTTAGTTTCTAGCATATAGCAGTGAAAAGGCTGCCATTACTCTCCTCATTGATTTCTTTTAGGTTATCAGCAGATACTTTTATAACAGTACTATATGAAGGTAAGCATCTTCAGATACTGCTGTCTCTGTAATGTCCAGAGGAAAACATCTGTATAGGTGGTAAATTTATCTCTGTGTTGTATTTTTTAAAATGCAGGTTGGGAGGCATTAGCAAATAAAACGTGTCAATTTTTCATTGCAGCAGTTTTCTAATGGAAATAATGTTCTGCTTTAGATCGAAACAAAGATGTGTATAGAATTCTGCTGGAAGTTTTCTCTCTTCCCCACTGTGGTTTTCTTAACAAGTACACTTCAGCTATAAGTAAACTGCATTGGGCTTCAAAATGTGTTGGCTTTTTTCCCCTCAAAATTAAAGAAAGCCAATGAGAAGACCAGAGTTTCACATGGTGTTACCTTTCATATTCTGTTGGTAGTTTCAAGAGGAGAGGAAGGAACAAATAAAGTTGAACAAGGCTGAGTGCAAGGTGCTGCACTTGGGTCGAGGCAGTCCCAGATAGGAGTACAGACTGGGGGAACTTGAGATCCTCCCTACAGAGGAGATTCTGGAAGTCATGATGAATAAAAGCAGGACATGGGGCAGCAGTGTGTGCTTGCAGCCTGGTAGGGATGCTCTTGCACCCACAGAGGGGTGGCACAGGGTTGTCCCCCCTCTGCCCTGCCCCTGTAGGGCCCCATCTGCAGTGCTGTATCCAGGCCTGGGGCCCACAGGACAGTAGGGATGTGGAGCTATTGGAGCAGGTCCAGAGGAGGACCACAAAGATTATCAAAGTTCTGGAGCAGCTCTAGGAGCTCCAGAAAGGTTGAAGGAGTTTGGCTTGTTCAGCTCAGAGAAAAGAAGGCTACAGGGCAACCTCACTGCAGTCTTCCAGTACATGAAGGGAGCTTATAATCAGGAGAGAGACTGACTCCTTACACAGCCTGACAGTGACAGGACAAGGCAGAATGGCTTTAGAGTAAAAGAGGGGAGATTTAGGTTAGATGCTAGGAAGAAATCCTTTTCTCAGAGAGCAGTGATACACTGGCACTCCTGCCCAGAGAGCTGTGGGCACCCCATCCCTCAGGTGGGACTCAAGGTGGGATGGGGTCCTGGGCAACCTGAGCTGGTGGGACAACCACCCATGGCCAGGGGTTGAAACTGGGTGATCTTTAAGGTCCCTGCCAACCTACGCTATTCTATGATTCAATGAAACACGAAGAGAAGTGGTGCAACCATTTCTTTCATTCTTTCTTTGAAGTATTTACTCCTGATAGCTCTTTTTTCCAGCCCTCTCTGAAATCTGGAAGTCAAGCATGTTCTGGAGTAGCTCTGAAGTCCCCTCAGGTTTGGGAGGCCGCTGTTACCCTGAGACTGCTGATAAGACTGACCGAGTCCAGGGTCACTTACCTTGGAAGAAAAGGTATGATGAGATCACTAAAAAGACCTCTTCAATTTATGGCTGCATGCGGCTCTAAGTTCTGAAATAAAACCTGCTAAAGCTGGGTAGTATTTGCTGCTTTTCCAGTGTGAAACTGTTAGCTATTTTCCCAGTTAACAAAGCCAGGCACCATTAATGGTAGTGTTGCAGTTACTGAGGCCCTCCTTGGCTGTGCTCATGCAGTTAATCTTTGTTTCTCATTCATATAGAGCCAGGAGCTTTCAAATACTGATGGAACATCCACCAAAAACATGAAAATGCCCACCTGAAGGTGTCCATTGAGAATTTCATTGGGCATCTGAAATTCAAGTTGCTTTTGGAAGTGGACAAATGGAAGCAAGGATTCTCTCCATGTAGAAAAGAGCCTTCCTAACCATCTCAGGTCCAACCTCCAAAAAATGCTTCCTTTAAAAGTTGCTGACTTTATGCCATGCTTTTTTCTCTTACAGGACCTGGAGGTCCCCATGTAGCTGTGTTCATGTCACTGCTGAAAGACCATTAGTTCCTGGACTGATACTGAGGTAGGTGTTTCTGTAACCTTATTCTCAAACCTGAGAGGAGAGAGCAACATGTTGCTTTTGTTCTTCAGAATGGAATAAAAGCTTAAAAAAATTTAAAAAAAATAAAGGTTTTTAATTTATAGTCGGAACAGAAAATCTTTATTTCTAAAACTAAGAAGAAAAGAAAACAACAAGAAGAAAGAAAATCCTTGTAAATAGTTTCATTTTGAGGTACTGAAGTTACAGCTGATATGGAGTGTTCTCTGGAAGAGATGGGGTGTCCCTTGATCGTTTCTTATCAGCTTCTTTTCCTCTTCTCTCTGCAGCTAAATTGGGAAAGTGGGAAGATTCACAAGTGTCACCAAATACAGCAGACAAGCAACCTTGCTTTTGGAGGTTCCATGCACAGAAGGTGAGCTTCTGGCCTGAATGAGGTCTAATACTTCACTTTGGCTGGGCCCCCACTTCTATCCATGAGCACGTTGTGTTACTGCATGTAAAAGGGATCATTCTCTTCAGGACAACAGGAATAGAACTGTGGGTTCCCCTCCCAGATGAACTAGGAAACTCTAATAGAGTCACATTGAAGCTGTTGCTTGGTGCTGAGTTTTTTGGAGGGCATCTGTATATTTGTTGGCTTATTCCTCAGTGAGGTACCTGATTTGCTGGGATGTTCCTAGAAGCCTGAGATAGTAAATACCTCATTTTTATGAGCAAAGAATGGTCTTGCCAAGCTGGCTCACCAGTGAGTCCATTGGAAGCCAGATACTTGCTTAATAACTTAGCCTGATGAAGCCTTGATCCTTGCAGACACAGGGCTCTATGCTGAGCTGCAGGAACTGGCAGAAGGACAGACTGCAGCCCCACTGCTTTCAGGACCAGTCTTGTAATGGATTCATCTTTTACTCAGTATTTCTCTAGAGTTGTTGAAGTTAACGTGTCCTTAGTGCCCTCAGCTCAACTTTTACCTGACCTCCCTGGTAAATAACTTTATCGTTTGCCACGTGGGTCATAACTCCAGGGGATGGACCTTGTCCCATCTGTAGGGTTCTAGTAATCCTGCTGATGTGCTGTGCTGACTACTTGTTTATACACTGCAAAATTAGAAACATTAAAACTGCATATAATATTTAAAATAAACTTGCAAAAGTAATAGACGAACCTTTCTTCTTCAAGGTTCCTCTTTAAAAAAGGGCTATAAAACCTAATTAGTGAAAGCATAACTTCCCTCTATAAAACACCCAGTGATACATTGATCTCAGGATAAGTTCACAGACAATTTCAGAATTGCAACACTTGGTTTTGTGTGAATTATTTTGTTGCTGAAAATATTTCAGGTGAAATGAAATGATCTCCAGAATGTATTTGTTTTAATAGTTGCTCCCACGTGAGAAAAGGGCTGTTGGGATGGACCAGTGAAATTCCTTACATTCTGACAATTGTACATTGAAAATCACTGGTGGTTATGTAAGCTCTATATGATGGTCTTGGGTATATTTAATGGAATCCTTATCTGCCACAAGGATCTGATGCTCACCCAGCAATTCAAATGCCTGTATCCTGGCTTTGGAAGTAAAAGCAACAACTCTTTTCCATTAAAATCAAAGAGGAGATCTGTAGTTATGGTCATACAGTGTTCCTCTGCTCTCAATCCCCCATTTGTTATTTGTTCTGACTTAAGCTTTTCCTTGGAAAGAGTAAGGTAGCCCTGAAAGAGTAGCATATAGGCCTAGAAACAAAACTGACAGACCAGGACAAAATCCTTTCTTAAAATAAGTCAGTTACCCAGTCCAGTTATTAGAATTACTGTAAGAAATATGAACTGAGGAAGGAGAAGCTTGGTTTTCCTTTTTGTCTGTTCCTGACTGGCAGTATTAGACCTTCAAAAAGAGAAACCATTAGAATACATTCCTAGCTACCAAAAGCAGCAGGCATTAATTCCCTATCTTCCCCCTCACCCATCTGTCAGTCAGTTAAGTTCTGAGAAATTAAAGCCCCAAAATAGCAGAGAAGATATGCTGTTCCCTATGAGAAATCTGCTGCAGCCCATCACTCCTGTACCCGTAAGCAACAAAGTGAACTTCATATTCCATAGTTCAAAGCTACACTGAGTGTACACCCGTAGTGTTCTTGGAAAAATACCACAAGATTAGGAGAAAAGCTGCTAACAGGCCTATTTCTTGGTGAAAATGTGCCAAACCAAACACACATAAAACAAACTGTGGCATTTTAAAAGCTGGTGGTTTCCAGGTGCCCAGCTCTTACGAGGTTCCACTGAAGGGCCGTCGCTGATAGCTTGCCCTTTGTGAGCAGTGCCAGCTGATCCCTGGGTTGTGCTGAAAAAAACTGAGTCTGTGTGCTGTCCAAGTCAGAGGCCTCTTGTCGTGCTGGATATCGAGGTCATCTGTTTTTCAGTGGGTGTAAGAAGCAGCATTTTCCAAAGCAGCTTGTCTGGAGCACCCAGCTCACTGGAATCCACAAAGGCTGAGCTTTCCTGCAGTGTCAGAAGGCGAGAATTAGCTGAGTCCTAAAGTGCAGATCTTGGGCTAAACAGCTTTGTAGAAAAGTGCCGGATAATGAATGTGCTGACAAATGATACCAGGGGAGAGATCAGGAAAAAGAGTGGATATTTGTGGTTGGGATTTGTATTATGACACTTCTGAAGAAGTTAGAAATTGGAGCAGTGAGAAGATGGGGTCCTCTCTTAATACTCCTGTGCAGTTGGATTTACTCCACCTGTGTGAAATGTCAGTATGTTTATTTGCTGTAAATGAGGTCAGGGCCTGTTCTGCTTTTTCTCTGTTTTGTCAGAGAAGCAAGTTTGTTTGTTTGTTTGTTTGTTTTTTCTGCAGAAGCAGTGCACTACACTAGGTGAGAAGCCTTTGAACTCTTTCCTGGATAAATAATTTTGAATTTTAGATGTAAATGCTATTTAATCCATAGTAAGCCCATCAGCAAATGCCCCCAATCAATGATTTACTACCCTAAACAGTTTTCTCGTAGTGCATTTGCCCGTGTTTTGTAGGTCAGCAGTAACTAAGAATGAGGAAGACTTTTGTGGTGTTATAAATCCTTTGCTTACCTTGGCTTCTCCACCCTCTGTTAGCAAACTGCAGTTTCAAAACTCTTAGCCAAGCTCAGAAAGGAAGCATTCATGCAGCAGAATGACTCCTGTTGGGTTTTATTCGTTCATGACTTTTTCTTCCGGCCACATTCGCCTTCGGGACTGGGAGGGACCAGTCCTGAGACTTGGTTGTGTAGATCCTGGACTCAAGGAGAAATTCACCTTGTGGGAAAAGCTAATCTCAGCAGCTAGCAAGCTGGATCCAGCTGCAATCTGAACAGGAGGCTGTGCAGCCAAGCAGCTACATACCCTTCGAGCTGCTATTCATACTTCATTGGGTGGTGATAATGTGGGGGGGCAGTTCTCCTACACCCCAGTTGACCTGCCCTGGTGTGTACCCTGTAAAGAAAGTTCTGTTACAGCTGGGCAGCTGGGAACTGGGAGGAGATTTATACTGGGAACATTCTGTCTGTTCAGGATGTTATGAACTTTTGTCCAAAGTTGCTCATACCTGGCTATTCCTGACAAAAGTGTAGAGCAATTCAAGTCTAATCTAGCACAGTTGACTTGAGCCCTCCGAGAGCTGAAAACAAAATCCAGTTCATCCACAGTAAGGAGAAGAGACTGGTTCTAGCCAGGGCTGTGTCACTCCCAGTGTGGCAAAGTAGGGCAGCAAGTCAAGGTGGGGGAAGCCCTACACATTTCCCAGAATGACTGGCTGGCCTGGATACCTGAAATGCAAGCATACAACATTGTGTTTCTGACCTGAAGACTTCCATTTTTTAACAGGGGATGTTCCACAAATAGCTTCTTCCTCAAGATTTGGGTAAATCTGTTAATGTTTTTGCTTTAGGAGACTGTGAACCTTGGTGGGAAATTGAATCTCAGGTTGTGTAAACTAAAAGAACAAGCCTGTGCTCTCCTTCTCTGCATTGTTTTTTAGAGGCAGCATGGTATCAGATTTCTTTTCCAAGTCTTCCAAAAATTCAGGCTTTGATTCTTGAGAGCACTTGGACCTCCTTAGGCTGAAGGCCAGGTGCAGAGCACTACCATGTGTTAGCAAATCTCCACACTGGCACATCATTCCGTAGTTCTTTGTGTGACGTTATGTTAAAGAGTTTAGCAAAAGCTTTTGTGCTCTCCACGTTATTTCCTGCAGAGTGCCTATGAAGCCTACAGCAGAATGCTGAAATCCTCCAATGGAATGTGTCCTACTGATCTCTACTTAGTTTATTTCAGAGAGGAATTAAGTGAAAATCTGCGATCAAGGGACTCAAATGTGTCCCTTTTTGAGTCTTTCCACTCAATCCGTGCCTTTGTTTTGTTGAAGTGTGCACGTGCTAACAAGAAACATGTCAGAGTTGGTTGCCTCTCCCATCTCATGGCTTGACGTGGTGCAGGAGCTCTCAGCTAAGGCATGACATAGGTCACATTGCCTGGTTCTGGTTTTGTTCGAGTCCAACTGATGTTATTTTTAAGGGTTTTATTATGAGCTTTGAGATCGATGGCTATGGACTGCTTGGACTAGTTTGCCATTTCTTTGGCTGCTGCCCTTCCTCCGGTCTCCTTGCATTACTTATATTCATAAGGCAGTACTTAGAAGTCAAATCCTTCTCTCACAAACCAGACTTTTCTTTTTTGTTAAAAAATGTGGAAATCTGCAGAGAATTAGCACCGTGGGCATCTTTAAAAATAGCTGTATGTATTTTTTTCTACCTCTTTCTGTCACATAACTTCAGTGCATCTCTGTGCCTGCTTCCCCCTCCCAGCCCTCCCTGCAGGCAAGTAGCAGAACCAAGCTCAAAATAAACTATTGCAAGGCACTGGTGTGAGTGGGATCTGAACTTTAACCCTCCTCCTTCCCTGATCCCCTGACACCACATTTACTCACAAGAGAAATAAAGATAACTTCTTTAGGCTATGGGGCTTTTTGTTTTGGGGGAAATCCCTGTGCTTTGTCATATGAATCTCGTCTACTCTCTTACTCAATGTACAATTTCAGATCTATTTGCTCAGAACTTCTGATGCACTGTCTTTTACAAAGTCCATCCATTCAGCACGCTTTTCCATCTCTCTTCCTGTCCCTCTTTCTTTCTTCCAAGGCCTTACTTTTCTACACTCACTTTAGGATTCATGGGTCAGGACAGCTCCTGCTTAAGTGCACACTATTTATTTGCAGACCTCTAAGAATGCCAGGGAGAAGATCATTGAGATGTTGACTCAATACCTGTAAAGTAGGCCTAAAGACAGGACAAGATGTGTGAGGAAATGTATTAGACTGAAGTTTATTACCTTGATAAATTGTACTGTTTGTGGGATTTTCAGCAGCACCAAACACTTCAATGAAGTTACTTAAGAACAAGTTCCAGTTCTCCCTTTCTTTCTGTTCTTTCAGTTGCTTCCATCTCCCCTCAGTTCCCATCACTTTCCATGTCTCGCTGTTTCTCTCCTTCTTTATTTTTCTACTTCAGATCTAGTTTTCAGCTTCTTACTGGAATTACCTCATCGAGTGGCCCTTTCTTGTCTTTAAAATCTATGAATGACTGCACCTATTTTGATGCAGTAAATTATTCATTTTCCACATTCTTTTCCCAAGACAGCAGCACAGGAAGTGGACAGTTGAGTGTCATTAAGTTAAGACTTGCATGAGCTGTTTTGCTTCCTTTACTTCTCCACTTAGTAGGCATAGTCTTGGTGTATGTCATCTGCAGCAGATCTTCTCTACTATTCTAGCTGTTGAGATCATTTCACAAAGGTGAAATATAGTTGAGTCTCCTGCTGTCCTGCTCCAATGTGCTCTTTGGTGAAGACAAACTAGTAGGTTTTGCACTCATGCAAGATATTCAGAATTGTGCTGTACAACTTTGTTGCCACTGACCTGCAGATCTGTGGCAGATTTGGAATGTTTTTGGGTATTTGTCTCCTTGAGTTAGCAAAAATAGCATACCCTGATGCTTCGTGTGAGGCAGAGCAGAGATTCCAGAGGAATATGGCCCTGAAAGTATATTAATGGTACCCACAGAAGAAAATTGCCGTCATTTCTGAGGACATAAAGCAAACTGAGGTGCAGGTCTGAACAAGGCCAGCAGCAGACATTCTTGCAGCATGGGGAGCAATATGTGTAGGCATCAGCTGCCCCATTGAAGAGCCCCGTGCAGGACAGTAAAGCAGTCCTACAGGCCTTCAGACCTGATAAACTGACAGTATAGGAATTTCTGCCTAAGAGGGTAGACCCATGCAGAACAATGTGGTTTTTCTTGTAGCTTCTCAGTTGCATAGCCTAAAACACTGTCTGTTTTCCAGTTTTACAAGAGCAGAGGCTGGAGAAGTATGAAGACTATGCAGGGCTGGAACGCTGGGACAAAACAGAAGTGCTGTATGACCGAAGAATTCATAGGCAGGAAAAATAAATAATGCAATTATTTGCAATATTTTTATTGTATGATGATTTTTCAGGTTCGGGCCCATCCTGCCTGCTGACTGTAAAGGGCTGATGAAGTACCACTTACTTTTCTCATTGAGTTTGGAACGACGTTGGGCTGAATCTTATGAATCTGATAGTAGAATTCCACAGCAGTGAACAGAAAGGGCAAGTGAGACTCTTTCCTGGGCTGAAA
Source organism: Odontophorus gujanensis (assembly GCA_013399175.1). Classification (NCBI taxonomy): domain Eukaryota; kingdom Metazoa; phylum Chordata; class Aves; order Galliformes; family Odontophoridae; genus Odontophorus; species Odontophorus gujanensis. Next base: position 58,558 of record VXAB01000939.1, on the reverse strand, counting down.
TTTGGAGGAGCTTTAGCAATAGTTATATTACGTGAGAAGCTTCAAGATCAAGCTGCTAGTGTTGTATTTAATATAATATTGCTATTTTTCTTTCTGCTTAAGTAAGAATCTGTTAAGTTGGAGCAGAGCTTTGACAGCATGGCAGCATATGAGTTAGCTGACTTGCAGGGGAGGGATTTCACAGTACTCAAACCTGCCTCATTCAGCAAAGAGATCTGCTGCCATTTTTGCTGATTTTCATCTCTTCTATACCCTATTCTACACATTACTTGTCATGAGGAGCATCTACACTGTTCATCTTAAATGCTGTTGACAACACAGAAAAGCTTCTCCATCATGCTTGTGAGGACTTGCCAGTACACCAACTCTGGTTTTGTTCTTGCAGAGCTGTCTGCCTGCAGGGCACCAGGCAGCCCCCACAGAACTGGAGGCTGCATTTGCTTATTGCTCATCTCAACAGCCCTCCCAAATCTTGCTGCGCTGTTGTTACTGATTGAGAACAGGCTTTTGGCTTCCTCCTTCTAGGAAGAGCTTTGTTGTACCAGATAGAAAAGCCATTCTCGCTTTGGTTTATAACCTGGAGTATAAATATTGAAGGATGTTTACTCCAGAGTATATTGACTTAAGAAAACACACTGATGAGAGACTGAGCTGGTGGTGTGGGAGTGTGTTGGCGCCTGAGGAGCTGCCACGTGATAACACTGACTCTAGAGGGAGGTCTTCAAGGGAAAGCCAACCATTTCTGCAGTAACAGCCTTCTTTCTGGAGTGGGACAGTAACACTGAGTATTAAAACGCGAAAATCTGATCTTAGAGACTGCTTTATATCCATGCCTATAGATTTCCCTGACTTTAGGGTTGTTTAGTTCTCCCAGTCCCCTTCAAAATGAATGCAGGGTTACAGGGAATGAGTACTTGTAGAAGTCCAGACCAGGCCAGAATGTCGTGGCTTTCCCTTCTAAACAGCACATGCCACCCTTACGTGGCATGGACTTTAAATTAGGCAGGATGGACTTTAATTATTTCACCTGATGTATATTTCCTGAGGTAGGGCATGCTTCCAGCCTCCTTGCCTGCTAAAAATGAGGCTTTCCTTTCAATTGGTTCTCAGCTGAGTGCCTTCAACATTCCCCCTGGCTACATAGGATGCTAACGAACACTAAACTTTACCACGTTAATTGTTCCTGCCCAATGAGGATTGTATTTTCAGAGTTAACAACAATGGCTTTGGACCAAATTGTCCAACTAAATAAGGCAGCAATTAGTGGTTTTTTTTTTTCCAAAGTGACTTTCTAAAGTCCTGTGGACTTTGACCCTCCTGACAACGTAGTTCTTCAGTTTTCTGAGAGGAGAGGGCTGAGCCTGCAAAGGAGGCAGTAATGCAGAGTTACCAAGTAAACCTGATCTTTAGGTTTTCCTCATTGACAAAGGTGTGAATTGCCTTTTTTGAAGTCAAATGAAGGAATTGTCTCTGCGAGACCCCGACCCTGATTTCTGACGTGTAGAAACCATTCTCTGTAGCAGATTTGGTTCATGTTTAGACCAGGTTTCTACTTTTCCCCAGAAAACAAACTTTCAGAGATTTATCTGCTGGACAGATCCATATGGAGTCACTTTGTGTGTATCACTGACAGAGTTCAGCATCAGTGGATTTGCTTTACTTGGGGGATCACCTGGCAACTGTGTTTTAGTTAAAGGAAACTTCTTAAGGTTTTAGGAAATAATCCTTATCCGAAACAGGAACTGTGGTCTTCAAGTTGAGATTCCTTTAAGGCATTAGAATAATCTCTTATCACAGAAATGCAGAAGCAGTGCATTCAAAACTGCAAGAGTTTTTAACGAAGAGCTTTGTACCAGTGTGTTGAAGAGGGGCTATAAGAACATGAATATTTCAATATTCTTTTTCATTCCAAGTGGTTTATGACACATTTTTGTTCAAAACATCCAACCAGCTCCAAGAATCTGCCAGGTCAGAGGGAAACTGTCTTTTAGTCTTTTTAGAGAGAATCATTCCATGCTGGAATTCACGTTGCAGTAAAGTTGGTGTCAGATACAAAACGCAGTGGTGGCTCAGGGTAGGTTGTTAGATAAAAGAGATCCAGATTTTTTGGATTTTCTGACGCTTTGCTACACAGCTGTGCTAGAAAAAATCACATTCATTCTTAAAATACAACATAGTAGGCTGCTGTGAAGGAGCTGCTGGGTGTTCTGCTGGAAGCTCCTCAAGAATTTAGCTGCACCAAACTAGCTACAGTTGATGCCATTGAACTTTGTTTCCCAAATAGCACGATTAGTAATGTGAGCATTTAAATGATGCCAAATGAGCTTTCATGATAGCATCTTGCAGGTAACAAATGGTAGCTCATGTTGCTGAACTGGAGCTCACATTGTGGTCATGATTATGGTTCATCAGTGAGTCTGTCAGGCAGACAGTGTTGGGGATAAATACCACTGCAACTATCACTTCTGTGCTTATTTTTTCATTTATGGCCTCAAATTCCGCACCTGCAGATTAGAACTCTTCTATCAGCTTAAAATAAATTTCACAATGTGGAGTTGAAGGAAACTTGCTGACTGTCTGAGCAAGAAATTGCATGTCATTATGAATGCAAATTGCATTGTGTTTTCAGGTGCTGCTACCTGGAAGTTAGATGGGTTGAGTGATTATAGGGTGTGCAGAGCTGCCAGAAAATATCTGCTCCCGGGGGGTCTTTCATGCTGGTGGGTCTGGACTAGTTTTCATTCACTGCAAAATAATGATTTGGAAAAAGTTCATGAACTGATCTGGTTAGAGCAGGTATAACAAGGCATGTCTTAAGAGATGGTGTTTTTCCTCCATGAAAATCTCACACATCAGAAGAAATGAGTGCAGGCAGCACGGTGTTGAGTGTGTGTGCCCAAGGATGGGTAGGAACATATCTTTGTAGCTCCTGCAAATCAAATCTGTGCAATGCTAAAGACATTTCTGAGATTCTGCCAAGGCCCAAGAGTGACACTATAGCCAATACCCAGTGAGTGCAGCATTAACTCCCTTCTCAAGTTTTATGTGTGTGTTTGCATTCATTTACTCTCCTGCATCTCAGATCTGCAGTTAGACCCTTGAGAATTTGTTACCCTGCTGGGCAGCCAATCCTGAGTTCTTTCTGTGGTTGTGCACCAGCAATAATCTCCTCAACTTCAAGATTACACGGACAGAGAGTAGGGTGTGTGCATCCATTCATTGTGATCATTTCTATTTTCAGTAAGTGCTGACACCAGAGTGAGAACAGCAGTTGTCTGCAAATGTTTGCAGGAAGATTAATTTCTGTATTTTCCTTCCTCTTGTGGCAGAGATTGACACGGGCCAGCAGTGTTGTGGTGTTTGCTGAAAAAGATTCCTTGCTATAGAGGTGGTGCTACTGGGAAAGGTAACAACAACAATTTCCACTGTATAATTTGGCAGCATCTTTTGTTTAGAAATGTGAACCCTGCCTAGGTGTTAATGGCAGCCAAGGCATTTTCCATCCTGTAGAGATACAAGTCTTCACTGTCCCCTTGCAGTCTTCAATGAAGTCTCAGCATCACAAGCTCTCTCAAACAGTTTGTCAGCTCTTGTACTTCATGGGTCCCATCCAACTTTGGGTATTTTGTGATTCTGTGGTTAAAAATGTATCACTGAGAGTTCATAGTTATTAACGGCTTTGGAAGGGGAAGAGTATCCTAGGTGAGGACTGTAAAATGGATTCACAGGGAAGGAAATGTGCTCTACATAAAGGAGTCACTGAAAAGACTGTATGCTACAGATAGTGTGTTTCTCTGGGCTACTACTGCCAAAAAGCACTTTTGTATTTGAATGTAAGGGAAAATTCAGACGTACTATGCATAAGAACTTTGGCTCTCACTCATTTAAAGCAGAGGGTGTTAAGTATTATTTGTTGCCATCTTGAAGTTTGACCAATCCCAAGGCCAAGTACTCATAGCTAAATGATTCAAAAAACACATGTATGAAAGTATACTACTACAATATGAAGTATTCTTGCAAGTAAGTCTTCAGCAGCAGGACCTTACAGCAGAGAAATTAGTGTAATTTGCCCCCCTATGTACCTGTTACATACTTCACTGCACAGTGTTTTTTGTCATGCTTACATTCTCTCTCATTTGCTGAGTAGTGCTTTACCTGAAGCCAGCTCTCTGCTTTCAGCTAGCTGCTCCTTGTCCAGGATGCAGGAACTGTCTAGTGACATAGCATGCAGAAGGGGAAAGGTGTCAGGGTATTTTGGAGATGGGAGGTGGGGATGGTGAGAGCAAGTTTAAACTAGAGAAAACTGTGCCAAGGAGATGTTGCTAAGAGGGGGAGGTAAAGGAAAGCTGTGAAGTTCAGTGCAATCAGTGGGGGCATCTGACCTGTCTAGTCTGGCTGAGGCTGGAGTAAGAAAGCACAGTTCTGTGTTCAGGAGTTCTCGTTTTATGAGCTAGAAACTTAACTCTTGCATGTTTGCAACATAGATGTAACCAGGAGAGAAGCAGCCTCCTTGTAGGTGTATTAACTTGCAGTTCAAAATCTGCTCCTCTGCTTTGCATATCTTTTGAGTTATTGCTACTTCCTTGAGTGTGGGAGAGTGATGTTATTCCTGTTGAAGCTGCAGAGGTGGCTGAAGAATTTTAAAGGTTTTTTTTTTTTTTTTTAGAGCAAGAACTGAGTGTAGGAACTGTGTTTTCTTTCTTTTTTAATATTTAGCACATAAATGTTTTTTGTGGTCCATGGCTCTGGCTCCTATATGTTTCTAACCCCTCACATGGTAATCATATTGGTAGTTTGCACGTGGTAGTAACCTATGCAGGGCTTAATTCTCCTTGTAAGAAAGGCTCTACAAGACTAAATGAAAAATACCTGGTCACAGAAGTAACTTATTTTCTTATCAACTGTAAAACAAAGAGCAGTCCAGGTCCATTTTTCATATTCTGAGTTACAATGTGTGTATCTCGGCCTGATACAAAGAAGGGTGGCACAGAATAAATAATGCAACAGTAAGTGTAAAAATCATTATGTGACCCAAGTATTGCTGAAATACAATGCAAAAACCTGTTATGGGACTGAATGCAAAGGTGCCTCTTGTGCTTGTTGAATTAATATCAGTTTGCAAATGGGTTGCACCTTCTTTGCACTTTTTCTTGTGAGTAAACCGTCATCTGGTGGGTACATTGTCTGAACTTACTTAAATGAGACCTTTGTGTGAGGATGGTTCCATGTTCAGTTGCATCAGATACCATAACATCATGGCTTACGTGTCAATGGAGGATGGTTTTACTGGACTGAGAGGTCCAGCCTGCTGTTTACTGCACGTGCTGTTATGCAATGGCCCATGTTGTCCAATGCAGGAATGCTCAGACTTAGTAGCTCTAACAAATATTATCCACACCAGTCAGTGGATGTAGAATGTAGAAATGACCCTACAACTATGAGAGCAGACTGCTTCAGAATTGTGTGCTGGTTTTGAGAATTTCACTGTAGACCATAAACTGCTTTTTGTTTGCCATTGATGATCTTCCTGAGGGCTGCTTTTTACCCTGGAATCATTACTCTTGGGAAATGTGGTACTGTCCCCACTCACTTTTGCACCAAGGGGATGTGGAGACATAAGTTGCTAGTTTTACAGATATTCCTATGGCAGAATTCTTTTACTTCTCTGTCAGGAGCATATGCTAATCCTAAAAATTGATATGTCACATCCATCTTCCAAGTTTTCCTCTCAGACCTCTTTTGTTTATTTTCTCTCTTCCTGTTTGAATTTGAAAATGTTGTTGTGACTAAGTACAGCCAATCTATAGGTGGTGACAGGAGGGTTCTGCTGCTCCCTGTGTTGTTTCTCCCCATGTTTTTCTTGTCTTTTAAGCAGAAAAGAAAACAAATCCTTTCTGACAGCTGGTAAATGACAAGGTGTTGAAATGAGTCTGCTTGGCACCTCACATACTTCTTGCTGGTGTGTGTTGCAGGGTTGCATCACCAACTGATAAGCAGCACACAAGGGCACGTATCTGGAATCCAGACTCACCCTCGTAATTCATAGTTTACATGCTTATTTTTTGTCACTCTTCCTTCTTCATTTGTATTTCCTCTTCTTTGAGTCAGCAGTTGGGAAACAGTGGTGCCCACTCTGATACCACTGTGATACCTACAGAGCTCTAATGGGGAGGAGTTCTAAGGAGGGGAGCTCACAAAATGTAAAGTAGTTTCCAGTGTGTTACAGTGTGGACATTTGGGAACAGGCTTTAAACTGGGAAACCTTTCCATTTTCCTCTCCCTCAGTTCTCATTTGTAATCCCTCTCTCCTTTTCCTGCAGTATGCAGTATTCCTTTTGCCCCTGTTTCTTCTCTAAAGCTTGTCGTCTGAACTTGTATTTAAATGTGAAATAGCAATATGTTATTTATCTTGCTTTGTTTTGTAAAGCCTATGTCTAAACAATATCATGGTACTTAATGGTTCCTGATAACAGTGCCCATATTGAAGACATAGTCTCAAACAGCACTTTAACAGTGCCTGCTTAATGCATACAAGGTCTGTTTTACCATGGAGATGATGGCCCTTTGGAAAATGAGTGTAAAACTGGGTGTCCTAAATTCATAGGATCATAAGATGTTGAAGTGGACTGGCCGTGCCTTTGTCTTCATGATGGATTTCTCAGTATGTTTGGTCCTTTCCCATTTCACTCCCTTAGTCTGTATAAGAAAATAAGGTGGAGAACTGTCTTCTGGAAAATACTTTTATTATCAAATTTTTCCCATACCCTTAGCAAGGTAATACAAGTCTGTGTATGCACTTGCTTGCAATTCTGTTGCACAAACAAACAAAAAAGAAAATGAGCAAACAACCCCTCTAGTGCAAATTAATGCCTTACATTGTTAAACTGTTGTGTTGTTTGTTTTTTCCTTGTGTGTGTGTTTTCCTCTCTGAGTTCTCTCCAAGTTCATCCTTGGATGAGGGAAAGTCGTGCTTGTTACAAAAATAGATAGCATTTCAATTTCAGACTCGTGTCAACATTACAGTACAGCAGGAGGTTACTTGCCAGCCTCTTCAGTCCTTAATTCTTCATGAAATTCATGAAATTTCTTCACCCATTCATGGGGTGGGCCCAATGTGTACTTGGTATTGCACAGACAGGACATGGAAGCAGCAGAGGCTGTGTGAAGTGGAGGAGCAGCTCTCCATGAGGAGGAAGGAGTCCAGTAATAAGGACAGTTTCAGTAATACATGTTCTTATCCCACCAACCTGCAAGAGGAGAGGAAGGAAAAAGTGATGCTTGGAGCACTGAGGGTATAAGATCCATTTTTAGTTGTCTGTCTGCTGGAGGCAGTGAAGGCAGGTGAGTGAGTGGCAGAGGAGGAAAGGACAGCTTATGATAAATGCAGGACATTGTACTCACTTCCTGGGTATCTCCTGATAAACAGCTTGCGGACCTCATCGTAGACCCATATCAAGACAGCAAATGGTACAGCCACAAACCAGTACTGAAACCTGGGAGTGGGAGAAGAGGTTCTCATTCAGAAGCATCTAACCACTGAGCTGAACTTCTGAGGTCTCTCTCTGTGCTGTCAGATGTCACTAAAAGAGAATCTGGACTTTTTTTTTTTTTTCCTGTGACTTAAGCACTTAAGTGGTTAGAAATAAGATTAGGTCCCTGGAAGCTGCCCAAGCATGTGTAGTTAACTGAATTTATTAATTCTGGATGCTACTCGGAAGGAAATGTTGCCTGCTGGCATTACAGTCTCTGAAGACGTCAGAAAAATGGAACATTTTTGACAGGGATATATTTAAAATAGAAGTCGCTTGCATAAAATTAAGTAAAATGTTATATAATCTCACCAAAATATTGGTGATGCTGGACGAAATCTGAATATTCTACACTAGAAGGTTTCTCTATCCTCTATAGTAAATTCAGCAGAAAAAGCAGTGTATTCTTTATAGGAGCTATGAGAAGAATTCCCTTTTTGATCAAAATTTTGTCCAACCTGTTCTTTGTAAGGAATATTCACAAATATTTATCCGAGTACTGTTCTGCATGGATATCTTTCTCCCGTTTGTGGGTTCAGGCAGAACAGTAAGTCCATGTCTGTCAATATATGAAGGAAAGGGAAGTTTGTCAGCATCAGAACTCACCTCAGAGGTGTGAAGTTCAGGGCTGTAACATGTCCAAGACCATAGGTGAGAATCAGAGCAATTCCTATCTGGGAAAATATACCCACCCAGATGACTTTGTTCCTACAAGAAATCACAGAGAAACAGTTACAGGATTCTGTCCACACACAAAAAGCTGATTCCTCAGCACACTGCAAAGGCTGTGCCTTCCTGAGGCTCTGCCACCTGGCTTGGATACCCCACATGAGATAGAGGGGGAGCAGTGTACTGTGAGGGAACTGGTGGGCTCTGTAGCACTGTCATACATCTCACATTCCCTTATCTTTTTGGCTCCCATTCCTGACCTACCTAAAGCAGAGCTAGCTTTAGGCAGGCCTGCCATGTGCATTACTCATGTCTCCTACTTGCAATGTGAATGTGCTCGTTGTGACTCAAATGTAAATGGAAGAAGGGAAAGTACATAGGGAGTAGGCTCTGCAACTGCAGATAAAGAAAGAAAACCAATTTGCTTTTCTATCAGAAATACTCTGACTAAATACCAGCTTTTACATGTGGCCTCCATCCCACTAGATGTTTTTAATTCCCTGGCTTTCACTGGATTGACAGGAGCAGAGCCCTTTGCAAAGGGCAGCCAGCCCTACTGCAGGGAGTTTGACCAGCTGGTATCTCCTTATCTGACAGACTAAAGTTAGCTTGAAGAAGTTCAAGTGACCTAACTGCTGATAACTAGATAAGAATTAAGAAAATAATCTGGGGAGGAAACTTTTCTTCATCGTAAATATTTTGATGAATGGAGAATTGCTTTTTAGGCTGATGTGTTTCCGTATTAAACAGTAGAAAGCCTTTATTTAAGGAGAACTCCCATCATGAGATAGAAAACAGGGTGGCAAAGTGTGCTAATATGTTTGTCAAGCAATGGCTTGTATCCACGTTTAGTCTTTGTTCAACAACTGAACATGAGGGGTCAAATCACTGAGCTAATTAGCAGTGGGCTAATTTATCCTTCTGTCTGGCAGGTAAAGAAACCTACCGGAAAAGACCCTGCTGGAAAATGGAATTTCTTCTTGTTTTCCTGATAATCAAATCTGCAACTTGCTGAATGGTGATGCTGACAAAAAAGGCAGTATAGCCAGTCCACTGCAGGTACGTCCTCTGGTATTTAGTCTGCAAAGCAAAGGAAGAAACAAATAGCTGTGTTACATCAGACACTCGTGTCTTGTGGGAGCAACTGCAAACCTTGGCAGTAAGATTTCTGTTACAAAACTGTTATTCCAGATTTAGGTTTGCAATGACCAGATTTGGGCCAGTATTCTCATTTAAACCCCCTTTCCTCGTCTTAATCTTGTATTTTGGAGGAGAAGATTGAATTTTAAAGAAACTGTTGGGTGAGATACTGTGTGTGAGGATGTTCCTTTGCTTCTTTACCCATTCCTGTCCATAAGAGTCCTCGAAGTCATTGATAGCATTGTTTTCCCAGTCGACTCGAACTCCAAGCAGTGTGGAAGGGAGGAAGCCTTGTTCTGCATACACTGTGAAATACGTCACAAAGGCTCCCACTGACTGCATGATACCTGCAAAATCAAGGAGGGGGAAATGAGGAAGAAGCAAAATCTATGAGCACCGCTTTGCTTTTGTGTTCCCCTTCTCTAGAAAGTGAAAAACTTGTCTCTGTTGGGTTTTGCTGATGTAAGATAGTGTTAGAGTGAATGGGCCAACCTACCAATCTGTAGGTAGGAGTATATGGCAAGCTGCTCGTTCACCAGCCTGTCTTTCTTCTTGTTTCGAGGTCTCCTGTTCATAATGTCACTTTCAGCTTTTTCATAGGCTAATGCAACAGAGGGGATCTGTAACAAAAATAAACTATCAGGGTCTATCCCCAGCTTCTCTCACTTGTGAGCTGAAAATAAAGACATCAGCTCTGAGGCAGCGACTTACGATGTCTGTTCCCAGGTCAATGAATAGGATGGTGATAGTGCCAATGGGCATTGGAATGCTGGCAATAATGTAGATAAGAAAGGGACAGAGCTCAGCGATGTTCTTAGTCAGGGTGTAGGCAATTGTTTTCTTCAGGTTGTCAAAGATCAGGCGGCCTGCAGGAAAAGGAAGCACTTCTGTGAAAGCTGATTGCCAACAGTGCTTTTAAAAAAAAAAAAAAAGAGAAGAAACCAAACCAAAAACTGAATTTTTTAACTAATTGAAGTGAAGGCAATCGTGGCTGAAGTTTGTTCTCCTCGTGTATTTCTTTATACATTGTAAGATGCTTTTTTTTCTTTCCAAATTATTAACCTGCCCTCTCTTTGGCCCTCCTGAACTCCCATTCCTCTGCACACTGTGGTTTCAATGCAAACCTCGAGCTCTTTGTGGCTGGAGAAGCACAGCGTGCTCGTTTCAGTGTAGCACAGTGAAGGTTGCATGTGAGCAAGTATTAAAATGTAAAGAAAACAACCTATATCTTTATGATGATAAGGATTGCATAGGAGCAAGATGAGAAATGCTTTTGTTTGGAGTTTGAACTAGCAGAGGTAGCAAACCAATGCTCTACTTAGCAAATGTGTGAGAAGGGAGTGATTTCCTTATTGTCTTTTTGTAGTGTCTATGCATGGAAGTGATTCCCATTTTTTTTGAGTACCAAAATCCTATTTCCAAATCCAGGAAGAAAGTAAGGGAGGTATGGGGTGAGAGAGGGATGCAGGAGGGCACGATCAGGAGGAAAGAGATAGCAACATTATTTTTACCTTCTTCCACTCCTGTGACAATAGAGGCGAAGTTATCATCCAGCAGTACCATATCAGCTGCATTTTTAGCTGCATCAGAACCAGCAATGCCCATAGCAATTCCAATATCTGCTTTTTTAAGAGCAGGGGAGTCATTGACTCCATCTCCAGTCACGGCAACAACTGCACCCTGGAACACACAAAGGGATCTCCAGATGTGGGTTTGTAGAGGATATGGTGCCATCTTCCCCTGTGGACATTCTGCTCTCAGCACTGTCCCAGTCTCTAAATCTCTAGAAGCATGATTAATATGACAACTTTGGACTTGTGTGCAACACATGGCTGTACAGGTGTTTGTGTGTAGTCTAGGTTGCCTCCATACTCAGCAGAGAGAAATGGGGAATTCAGGGACCACACATGATCTGTCCTTTTCTTTTGTGAAGCGCTTACAGACTCAGCAGGTTTTAATCTTAATTGTAAATTGCCTAACTGTTCAGCTTGAGACCTTTTGCATCCTGTCCCAACTCTGGCCATTGGCATGCATGTTAGGAATCCAAACTCTGATTATTCAATTCAGCTTCTTTGTTATCTTCCAATGAAACCACCTACCACAGCAAAGGGTGCTGTTCTGCTTGGTGCAAAAGCTCACAGCTGGGTTGCAACTCAGTGTTCTGAGTGGGAGAAAGCCTGACAAAGTGATTAAAGCAAATACTGAACGTCCTGTCCCTTTGGGGATTTAGCACAGTGTCACTACTGATAAATATTGCCATGGGCAGAAGGGCTTAGAAGCTCTCAGTGCTAAAGGCAGCGTGTAGGCTGAATGGCTCAAGAGGGGGAAGGGAGGGTGTTTCTCTGCATCCTTCTCCATCTACTGAGAGTGTGGGTGTCCAAGCAGTATTAAACACATTCACCCTCTGTCTGCCACAGGCCATTCAAAAATAAAAATAAAAATGAGATTTAATGGGAAGATTTTATCCCTTTGTTTTTTTTTTTTCCTCTTCCCTGAAAGCAATTCAGGCTTAAACTTGAAGAGCTGTTAATGCTGATTGGAAAGCTTAAGGCTGGCATAATTACAAAAATGAAATAGTGGCTTGTGCTGTATCTCCATCCCTGTGAAGTTCAGGCAATGGTGGTAGTGTTGTTTTAGGTTTGCAGAATCTATTTGGAAGATGTGTCAGAGGGGAAAATCATTGAATGACAATCTGCATCTTCTTTGGAGTGCTATATGTGTCATTTATTTCCTTGTGCCTCCTGTGCTGGCTGCACTCCATGCTCCCTTACATAACGCTGCCTGTGAGTGGGACAATCCCTCTTTAAATCCTGCCTCAGATTCATGCTTAATGTGGGTTCTTTTGCAGTCTTTGAAAGTAGTATAGATAAGGCTTGGTCACAGATAAATCATGCTATGACATTTTGTGGGATTCATATCTTACTTCTTGTCTAAACATTCCTGTGGGAGTGAAATACATAGGTCTAAATGGCCACAAGAGATAAGATGAGAGGATGTGGTAACATGTGGCTTTGATCTGGGTTTAAAGAATTAGGGAAGGCTCCTTCCCAAAGAGTGTGCAAGTCTCTACCTGGGACGCTTGCTGCGCATCCCAGCAGCAGCTTCTCTGAATTAGAGGCAAGCCAGTCAGACCCCTCAGCACAGCTCTAAGACATTCATGCTTTAGAGAAGCTCATTTTGACAGTGGGAGTTCAGAGTTTGTAGCAGGAATGAAAATAACTTGGGTTCTGTCCAGAGAACACAGTGCTCGTGGCAGTCTGTGAGATGCAGTGTGATCAGAGCTTAGAGTGTGCTGGAAATTGCCTTCCCCTGTCACCTGGGGGATGCTACCCGTGGAAATGCACTAAAACCATGTCTGTGCAGAAGCTTGTCCACCTCTTACCTGTCTTTGGCAGCCTTCCACTATGATCAGTTTCTGTTGGGGTGATGTCCGTGCAAAGACAATCTCCGAATGGTTGCACAAAATTTCATCCAGCTCCTGCAAGCTCATGTCCTTCAGCTCCATCCCATTCACTACTGCTGCTGTAGCCTCCCTGTGATAGCCATGGGTACGTTTTCAAATCAAAAGGCTTAGATAGGGATCAGTGCAGTCACAGAATGAATGCAGCTTAACAGTAAGGAAAGCAGCAAATTGAGTTAATTTCGGAAGCATTAGTTGTTAATCAGCAGGTGTTGAATGAAAGCTACTGCAGAAATCCAGACTGAATTAGTTACCTAGATACAGAGGGAAGTAATTAGAGCTACCTCCTGAGTAGACTTAACAACAGAAAATGCATTTTAAAGAGTACTCTGAGGGAATGGAGGGGAGTGAGAGTGGAGGAGGAAGACATTTCTGTGAAAATCTTCAGTGCTTTTCTTATGATGATGTTATTATTTTTTACATTGGTGAAAGAGGAACTTGACCTGAGTCCATCCTCCAGCACTGCACAAGATTCTGAATTTTGCTTCTCAGCTGTGCATGTTTTGTCAGATGTGCCATGACAGCAAAGAGCAGCACGATCTGCAAAGTATTATTCACCAGTGTTTGCCAGTGGTGAGTGCAGGTGAGAGCCCTGGCCTAGGAATATAGTTACTCAGGTAGAGAAGGCATGTTAGATGGACTTGTTGGCTGTGATGCAGAGTTAGGCTAAAAAGCACTGCAGAAGAAGAAGGCATAGCTTTGAGACAACAAAGGCATAGGTATCCCAGATATTCTGCCTGCTCTTACTGTCTGTTGACTTGCTCAACAGGAACGTTGAGGCGCTTGGCAATGTCTTCCACTGTCTCGCTGGTGGCTGAAATGATGCCCACGCTCTTGGCGATGGCCTTAGCAGTGATTGGGTGATCACCAGTGACCATGATAACCTGAGGAAGGGACGAGCGTTTGGAGTGAGTGACAAATGCATGTGCTGTGGATGTGGAGAGGTGAGATGAAATGTCTATTGTTCTAGACCAGGAAGCAGTTTAGAATCTGAACTTGGAAAGGCGTGCTATGTATACAACAAAGACAGGTAGTGACAATTAATTAGCTCTGCATTGACTTCTGTTCTCTACCTCTTGTTATTGGCACCATTTTATCAGAGCTGTGAAAAAAACTGTGTCTTGAGCAGCAAGGTTGGAGCAACGCAGAATAAAGAGACTTTTTCCAACAAGAATTCATGTTACATATACTGAGGTAACAGTCTGTAAGAATACTGCAAGATCCCTACCTTGATCCCAGCACTGCGGCACTTTGAGACAGCATCTGGCACTGTGGAACGAGGTGGGTCAATCATGGATAAGAGCCCAACAAAGCACAGGTTGGAGGTGGGGAAATTCATGGAATCTGTGTCAAATGGGTAGGTGTCCGGAAACTCATTTTCAGGCAGGTACAGATGGCAGAAACCTGAAAGGAGATGCAGGTTGACAAAAAAGGAAATAGTGGAAGAGAGGAGAGCTTGCTATAGCTTAGCATCAGATTTTTTCTTGTCTATAAAATTCCAGTGCATTAAACCCCTTGCTTTCTACGGAGTGCTGTTTAACCTGCCATTGTAACTTTGTTTTGGTTGCACAGTGTTTCAGACTGACATCAGTATATAGCACTAAGAGCACCCCTGCCTCAGAGAGCTCTCAGCACCTCACTGAGCTTTTAGCACTCTGCTTAGAAGGCAGCACACTTTGCTTTTTTCCTTTCACTGCAAGGGGAATGAAGTCCTGACACACTGTACTCATCCCAGGATTTTAACTCCCCATTTTGCACTGCAGTTCTCTTACAGTCCCTCTATTTAGGACTCACCAAGCACTCTTTCTCCCAGGCCTCCCAGCTCCATGTATGCTGTTTGGAAAGCTTCTGCCTTTTCACTGTCCAGTGGTTCTTCTTTCCCATTGATCATGATAGTGCTACATCTCTCTAAAATCCTTTCTGGGGCACCTTTCATCACCAGCAGAAAGCGTTTGTCGTTGGGATCGTCCGTCTCGTGAATGGAAAGCTGTGTGCCAGAAATTGAAGCAATTTGAAAAAGCATATACATCCCTAATTTGTTTCCATTTTCGGTCACTTTGCACAGAAATAGTGTTTGTTCTCCTCTTCCATGTATCATTGTTTCCATCAAATGAAATGAACTACAGTTATTGTAGGTTAAATCCCCCCCTGTCATTGAATTCACCCATTAAAACTACCAGGTCACAAACTGTCTCACTGGACACAGTGGTAGAAACAGCAAAAGCTGGAAACAGTCTGTCCTGTTTCCAAAACTGAAACACACCTGGAATTTGTTGGTAGAGTTGAAGGGAATTTCAGCCACTTTCTTGTTCCGTGCTCGAATATTCATGACGTCACCCAGAACAACTTCTGCAAATTTCAGCAGAGCTGTTTCAGAGGCATCACCCACCACAACTCTCTGCGTAGATGAGAGAAGGAACAGTTGATAGCACATATACTTCTGCACCTCTTTCAGGACAGCTTATGTGGTTCTATAAGATGCTGTGTGCTTGAGCAGCAGTGATAAAGCAGCAGCTGTCCCCAAAAAATCTTTGTGCTAAAGATTTATAGCTAATATTGAATTAAAAGGCTGGAGTGTTAAGTGTGAGAGATGACTGAAGCTGAACAGAACAGCTTGTATGTATTGCTCTTTCAGAGGAAGAGAAAGAAGTTGATGTGAAGCAGGCAATACCTTCATTACTGGGAGATTCTCCTGTCCTGGTCTGAATTCTGCTCGGTTGCACAGAGTTACAATTTTTGATAGTGCTGTCCATGATGGAGAGCTTTGATCAAAAGGCTGGGCTGGAGAAAAGCAAAATAAATACAGTATTCTTTAGCAGACGATGTGGTAGAAGTAAAAGCTCAAGTCTGAAACCACACAATGGAATTATTTGCAGAATAAGGTGTTCCTTTGATAGGTTTTGTTTCAGAAGAATGATTTAACAGGAGCCTTTGCAGCAATCAGCTTGCAATTCTGGCAGAGTTTTGTTGATAAAGTTTCTGCATTTTTTCCCCTCTAGAATTTACTGTCAGTGAGTGCACCTGAGATTAAAACCTCTTCCAGGCTTATTTTCTGTGATAGGAATTATTTTGTTCTCATCTCTTTGTGGCAAAGAAGGGACTTTCTTTCCTACTGCACGATGCACTTCTGTGTGGCAGGGAGGTATATCTGTTTCAGCTCTGAAAAGATATCCTCATCCACATCAGTTGGACAGATGGTACGTGAGAAACATCCCACATAGCCTCCCCTTTCCAGATCCCCCATTGCCATATTTACTTGTTTGATCTTCACTGGTATCAGCTGAGTAGATCTGATTATCAAACCAGAGGTGAGCAACAGTCATCCTGTTCTGCGTGAGGGTCCCTGTCTTGTCAGAGCAGATGATGGAAGTAGAGCCGAGTGTTTCCACTGCTTCCAAGTTCTTCACCAAGCAGTTCTTCTTCGCCATCCGCTTGGCTGTCAGGGACAGACTCACCTGGCAGAAGTAAAAAAGAAGTTCAGCTTGCTGCCAGCAAGTTACAGAACGGTGTAAGCAGGCTACAGACTTCTACTTTCATCAGTGTTGCTTTTCTAAAAGAGGTCATTTTTTTGTGAGTCAGCTTTTGGTGGGCTGTAGTTTTGCACTGTGACAGCATTATTTAGATCAGATGTTTCGCTGTAGCTTACAGAAGTACGTGTGCTGATGGGAGCACTGCTGATAGTAATGAGTGTTGTTTTGAGGCTGTTTAAGATGGAAGAACCCACAATGTTGGGGGAATTCCCAGTCACCAAGTTAATGAATCCTGAAGTGAATCTCTTCATCACTACAGTTCATTGCTGGTGTGCTTTAGGGCTAATGATGCTTAACAGTTCTGCTGTTTCTCAGCCAGGGACTTTAGAGACAATTTTTATGTATTAGTAAATGTAATTGTTGTGCAACTTTTAGGGTACAGTGCCTTCCTTTCTGAATAGGAACAGGTTGTGGAGAAATGACTCACATCATCATACTGCTTAGCAATTGAGGCAGAACAGTACTTCAGGAACATTGTTTAGAGCTGAATTTTTGTGCTAAAGCTCAGATCAATAGCTCGGTTATGCCAGGATTCCTAAATGAAATGTTTGTCCTTTCAATTTCATGGAAAAAAAGAAAGGAAGAAACCTACTTCAAACCCAACTCTGGTCAGGTAATCTGTTTTTCAGTGCTTAGTGTTATACTGTACTGAAGTTAAGAGAGATGAATTGTGGTAGTGACTGAAGCACTACAGCAACAACCAGTGAATTCCAACACAGACTTACTGTTACTGTGGCTAGCAGTCCCTCTGGCACATTTGCCACAATTATACCAATGAGAAAAATGATGGAGTCCAGAATCTTGTATCGCATTGATACAGAAATAATGAAGAAAAGGACACCAATGGTAATGGCCACTCCTGCCACCAGGTAGACAAAATGCTCAATCTCAATAGCAATGGGTGTTTTCTCATTTCCTACTCCTGATGCAAGAGAAGCAATCCGCCCAATGATCGTACGGTCCCCAGTGTTGATTACAATGCCAGTAGCAGTGCCTGCAAAGAGATAACACCATCAGCTCCAAGACTGCCATCTCCACGTAGTACTGACTGACCAAGACCCCTTTCATCCTTCATGTGGATGAGACCTCACCCCAGAATTATTTATTTTCCCTTAGGAATCTTAGAGCTCTGTCAGTGAAGGTAAGGAAAGACGAAATGGATTTTCATTAGGTAGTCTTTTCTGATTGTGTTGCAGTAGGAGCATTACCCAGGACACTGTGCAGTTTCCTAGCAGATAGTCTGTTTGGTATGGCACATACCTTCTAGTTCTGAGAACAGGAAAAACACCTTTAAGTGTACAGAGCTCTTTCACAGAAGCTTCCACAAATACCCAAAGGCGTCTGCAACTTGACATTTCTAAAGGTGGTGATTGAAAGACCACAACAGAGCTGCAATCAATTGCTTGTTGCACCCGTAACCAGGCTAGGTGTTAAAACAAAGGTCTCACTTCCTGACATAACAAATGACCAGCTCAGTGCTTCGGGCTTTATTTTGGTGTCCTTTGGACAACCATTTCTTATAGCAACCAAACCTTTCTGGTATTCCTTGAGGCAGAATTGTTCAAAATGAGTTAGAAACGTTGGAGGGCACTCTCTATAGATGGCATTTCTGGAGGCCTTTCTGTCACTACTCACCTTCCACACAGGTGGTGGAGTAGAATGCAATGTTCCTGGTCTCCAAGGGGTTCTCATGGGTGAAGTCACAGGAGCGGGACTGTGGTTCTGATTCCCCTGTGAGTGAAGAATTGTCCACCTTTAATGAAACGGAGACATGCCCGTATTAATGTTAGTAACATGCAGTTGTGTACATCTCAGACAACAAGGCTGCAGCACATTTAGTAGCAGGTGACAGAGCCATCATCTCTCGGTGCTTTTTTCTGAGATGATTGCCATTGTCACCGTGGGAATGTATTTCTGCAGGAGATTGGTTCAGTCCGTTCTGTGTGTTTGTTGGTGGGATTTTCAGTGGCAGCCAGAAAGGTCTGTGGAGACATGTAATGTAGTGCTGCTATTTCTGCCATTGCCCTGGCAAAGAGCATTGCTGGAACATGCTGTGGCCATAATGGCTTGTTCTGGTGTTCAGAAAGTGGGGATGTTAGTATGGCATGAGACGAGCATCTCAGTAGAGCTTCTGCATTGTGTGACTTAGGTAGATATCGAATTTTAAAGCTCTAATAACTCATACTGAGAATCCAGAAATTGTTTATGTTACAAAAGCCTCTAAGCCATTCTTATACTCACTTAGTGTGCTCTACAAAGCGTTGTTTACCTTGCATCCCTGAGTAGAGATCAGACGAATGTCTGCTGGGATCCTGTCTCCACCCTTTATTTCCACAATGTCTCCCACTACCAGCTGGTCTGCTGCCATTTCCTTCTTTTCTGCATCTCTGATGACGAGAGCTTGCTGAAGGACAGAAGTATGACCAAAATGAGAGTGGTGCTATCCTCTATCACCTAACCAAGAGGTAGATTCAAGTTGTGCTTATTGCTTCTATATAAAGCACTTATATATGAAGTCCCACTTCAGTCATTTTGAGGTGTGCTGTTAGAATGAGCCTTCATCTCAAAGGAAATGCCTTGGTTATTCTCACCTGTGGAATCATTTTACTGAAGCTGGCCATGATGTTTGTGCTTTTAGCTTCCTGATAGTAAGCGAAGATACCAGTGAGGATGACGACCAGTGCAAGGACTACACCAAGGTAGAGCTAATCAGTGAAAGAAATAATCCAGTTAGATGACAGTATATGCTGGGCAGTTCCTCTGATAGAGTAAGTCATAGTTCTGTATGGCTTCAAGAGATGTAAAATGAGCTATTGAAGCAGGCTAAATGAGAAATTAAAAGAGCTTTCAAGTTTTGCCTTGCTATCGATCAAGTAAAGCTTCTGAGGTATAAAAAGAGTTATAATGGCAAGTGTCCTGTCTCTCCAAAATCCTTCTCTAAACCAAACCTGCCTTGAACCTGAATCAGTTATATTCGTAGCAGAGGATTAAAGTCAAAGATTCCAGTGTACTTAAGTTTTGGATTATGGGCAGCAGTTATAAAACCTTTGGACAGACACTCTTAGACAGAAGTGGTATGTCAGGTATTTACCAGAAATGTTCAGTAGTAAAGGGAGAGTCCTGAAAGAACAAAAGGCCTCCTCATCATTACTGAGTAACTCTGAAGTAGTATTTCAATTACTTAGATCGTCAGAGGGTCACATACTCACTTTGTATTTATTCAAACACTTACATTGTCAAAGGCTGATTCAGCTCCCTGGGCAAACTGAATGCCAAATGAAATCCAGGAGAAGACAGCTCCTATCCATAAGAGGATGGAAAACCCTCCCACCATCTGCTTGAGGAACTTAACAATTTCAGGAGTGGCTTTGGGAGGAGTGAGTGAGTTGGGTCCATCGCGGGCCAGAATCTCTGCTGCTCTTGCACTAGAAAGACCCTGCAAAAGTAAATGCTGCTTTTATCATGAAGTCACAGAGGACAGGTTTTTATCTCAGCTCAGAAAAAAAGATGTGTGTGCTCCTTGTTTCCAAAACACTGTTAGTGTTATGGATCAGTAACCTGTGCCTTTGATTTCCAAATGTGGTGATTTCAGGACAGTGACAGCGCTAGTGAAAAATGACCTGTGGTGAATCCTGATAAAAACTCTCTCAGTCTTCAGAAAAGCTGTGGTCCTGGTGAGAACGTAGAGGTCCAGATTTGCACAGGGATTTTGATTGCAAAACAATAGAATCCGTCAGACTAGGGAGAAAGTCCAGCTTAAAACCAGGACAGTGCAGTGCACTGAGATGCTGCTAGTTTGAGACTTCATTGGAAGCAGTGCTCTGTGGTTATGCATGCACACGTCCATGAATGCATCTTTGTCAGTTTGCCAGTTTGAATTCTAAGCAGCTTTGGATTAGCCAGAGGTAAAGGGAGGCATCTGAGTTGGGAAGTTTCTTAATGATGCCCTATGGACTTACTTTGATGATGCTTGTGCCGTACTTTTCTTCCAGTTGTGAAGCACTGAGCTTGTGGTCATCCTGGATTCCAAAAGAAAAAGACAACAGTGAGCAGACTTGTAAACTTCGTATCAGGATCTGTTCAAAGTGCCTGGATCTGGGGCTGTGGATCCCACTTCCATGAACAAACAATATAGTTGACAAGAAAAAGCATGAGCCTTCTCTTACATATTCACACCTCTGGCGTTTGCTCCTATTTTACTTTTTGCAAAGCATTTACAACACTTGTCTTCTCCTGGACAGAAATGAGTTTCACCACAAATGTCAGTGTTATGTGGAGTCAAGGAGGTAAACTGATAAGTGTGAAAAGCTTTGAGATGGACTCAAGGGGCTGCTCAGTGTGAACACAGGGCTGGAAGTTGGTGCTTTCTTTAGGTTTTGTGTGTACTTCTGTAAATCTTCCTCTTCTCCTGTAAATCTACCACAAGAGCAGGATGGGGTTCTCCTTTTAATTGCACACCACAAATGTCTGTGCTTCTTTTAAATAGTTCCTCTTTGTGTTACAGGACCAAATATTCAGTACCATAGCCCACGTATGGGATGTGTGGTGCTGGGATGTGTGTGACAGCAGTGTGTCTGCATCAGATTGATGAGGAAGGGCACGTGACATTATTTGCTGTGGTCCTGTAGAAAGAGGCAGCAGGTTCTAAGCACGGTTAAAAAGAGGCGTGGGAGAGGGAAATCAGAAAGCTCTCCTCCTTCCCCTGCAGTGATACCTCTGTGGCATTGCTGACCTAATTATATCCTGTGTCAAACGGAGATTTAGAAGCCAAGAATTTGTGAGTTCTCACCATTGTTTTCACAGAATGATTCACTGCTGCTTGGATGAGTCAATTAACCTGTCTGTGCTTTGATTTCACTCTAGAAACACGAGAGTACTGTTACATCCCCAGTGGCAAGGATGAGATACATTGAGAATTTTTCAGCTGGAACTAAACAGAGCTCAGAAAGATGATGGAGAAATTGATTGCTTGTTTTGGGGTTTCCTTACCTTTGAAATACTGCCTAGCCCATACATAGCCTTTACTGTGAGCTGTTCTTAAAGCAATTCAAAAAAGAGGTCAGAATAATTAACTTCATGTATCAGATTGGGAAACTGAAGCATACATGGAGGAAGTGAGTTTTCCAATCCCAGCCAGCAGCTCCCTAGCAAGTCAGAAGGGAATACAGGTTGCTTGAGCTTAGTGCTTGCTCCTTGAAGTACATAGCAGGGGAAGAAAAAAAACAACTAGGCATGTTTCTAGATCTACTAGCAGTCCCTGGAACGAGGTGTTTTGCTTCTCTCCTCCCTCTGCTTCCTGGCTAGCTGTGCAAATGTCAGCTGAGAGAAAAGGCAGCTTGCAGTAATTCCCTCTGGGGGAAGTACAGACCTCTGTAGGGGTGCACTGTTCTGTACCAATGGTGGCTTTATCAAGCCAGAATCATCCTTTCATTATAGATATTAATCCTGTACGGCTTTTTTTTTTAATTTTTTTTTTTCTGGTGTGTATTAGGGAAGTAAGGAAGCTTTTTCTTCTTCCCTGTTGGATTTTCAGCCCTGGCACTCCCCTTCACATTCATTCAGACAGTGGCTGAGGCTTTCCTGCCAGCTGATACAGGAGTTAGCAATACTCACCAGGTCCAGTTCTTTCTTCAGTTCTTCGTTCTTCTTCTTCTTGTTGCCCTTCAGGTCTTTGTATTTCTCTTCATCTCTGTTCTCTGTTTTTTCCAGGTCTTTTCGCCCATTGATCTCAACTGAGTAAACATCGGACTTTTTCTGTAGAAGAAGAAAGGTTTTAGCTTTGTTGCATGCACCCGTACAAATCAGACTCTGACAAATCCTTTTCTTTTTTCCTTTGCTAAGTTAGGAATTGCTGCTGCTTCTTTCTCCTGGCAACTTCAAATGTTATCCCTGTCTTGATATCCCTGCAGCAAGCACTACAGCACTCTCAATCAGGTCTTCAGCATCTGTCAATTACAGTGATTCCTTTAGAGAGTGCAACACTTTTGATATTTTATGATCTAAAACAAAGTATGGGAATACTGCCCACGACCTCAGCAAAACTAACAGGGAAAGGAAAAGAAAGGGAAAAGAAGAAAATAAATTGATTGAGGACATTTTTCTTTGGCTGTTCCTGCAGCTTTCTACATATGTGACTTCATTTTTAATCAAAATTAATATGTTTATATGTACATTTACACCAGATGACATAAAATGGAGGCAAACAGCTTACTGGGTGACTGGGAAGAACCAAGTCTGTTACTTCATTCTTCACTCTTACTGGCCAATCTAGTAACAGGCACAGGAAACTGGTAAGTAACCCAGGGATGCTGCCAAACCTCTGACATTCTGCTTTATGGATAACTTGAGGAGGGTTGCATCCTCTTTACATTATCACTATAGTCTGAAGGGCAAGCTTCCTGTGTTGCCCATTTACCAGCTTCTATAATCATAATGTTCCAGATCCTAATTATCTAGTAAATTACATGCCATTCCTTAGAAGAACTATTGGCTGACCCCATTTCAGAGGCTTCCTTAGAGATTAACCATCAGTGTCTCATGAGAGCCATGCTGGATCTTATCTGATGGTGTGCTTTGCTGGTGGGATGGATGTGCTGGTGTGCTGCTACCTGTCTGGCTGACAGGTGCACATGTTTTGCAGGACATTTGTCAGTGTTTAGATTCCCACAAAGGAAATTATTTCAGGTGAATTGAAAGCAGACACTGCATGCAACCTAAATCAGACAGCTCAAGAGATGGAAACAAGGAAAGAAAGGGCTTAGATAACCTGATTGCTTACTATTATTCTGAACTCAAAACTGACCTCCTGTCCTCAGTTGCCCTTTAATTAAAGGAATGTTGACATCTTGATGTTTTATCTCGAGGAAAGGAAAAGCTAAAAGCTGGTGAGTGGTTCAGGCAGTTACAAGCCTGAAGCCCTTCTCCTAAAGCACTATATTTTCTTTAATAAATATCCCAGATACAGAACATCTCTATTCTAAATTTTGAATTGTGCCAAAGACACACAATCTGGTTTATGTACTGGTATTCTTCCTTTACACTCCTCCTCCTCCCTTTAACTTTCTAACTCTAAGATCTGTTTGGCTTTTCAAATCTCCAACAGAGAGACCAAGATAGGAAGAAAGGAACTATCTACCACGAGAACCTAGCAGGAAGAGAAGGAGAAAGAAAATGCGTGAAGTTAGTCAATCTGTTGATTGCTGTGCATATGATGTACGTATAACTTCTAACCTGCAATAGGATTAAAAATGCATAATTAATTAGATTGACAACTGTAGTCATTGCACTGGATGCCCAGCAGTTTCTAGTATCAATTCCTTTTTTTTTTTTTTTTTGCTTAGCTCATATTTCTATACACATACTTACATTAAAAGTTAAATTAGTGTTGTTCTTAGGAAGAAACTCGTGCAGTAGCAGCAGATTTGGTGAATAGAGCACTCACCTTTACCATCTTGGTGAGCTTATTCCTTTGCTGACAGAATGATACAGCTAAGCCAAAAGCTCCAGATGAAAAGCAAAAACCCAACAGGAGAGAAGAGTGGCTCAGAGCACTTCTGGCTGTTGCAGTGCAAAAGCTCACAGGGGTGGTAGTTCCCTCTCAGCTGGCAAGCAGATGTTAGCTGGAATCCTGCTTGGGTTTTGACATCCTTCAGGCAGGACGAGTTCCTTGTCCAAAGCCTGTGGAGAAAGAGCACTGTTTGCTGGTGCTTTATAAATCAGCATCTTGTGCTGCCACTCCACCCCTCCCCTTCCAGGTCCAGCCCATCTTCTGTTTCACCTGTAGTAGGTGGAAAAATACCACGGTAATGGGCATGTGGGTTTCAGGTCAGATAGTTTCTAATTATTCCTTTGTAGTGTTTGCTCATGACTAGGGAACAGGTGTATTATTCATCTTGCTAGAAGCAAAGAGTTTCCTTCTGAGGCTTTCCAGCACTGGACTCCCCTTTGCATATCCAGCTGTTACAGTAATGTCTGCTGGAGTAAAGGAAGTCTATGCACGTGTTCTGCCTCCTAGCTGCTGGCGTGATGCTCTGTGTGCTGCCTGGGGTCCCTGGAAACCACATCCCTGCCCCATATGGGTACTAGGGATTTAGTGGAGCAGTGCTCCTTCAAGTTTCTCAACTTGGAGTTCACTTTTTATTTGTAAATTTCATTTGTTGTCATTTTAACTTTCATGCATTACTGAAAGAAATAACTTCCAAGTGCATTTTCATGAAGTGCTCTTACCCAAATACTGTATGTAAATAATCTCATACCAATTACAAGCTTCCATATGGGAGTGGTAAAGATTTATGATGCACTTGGTACCCGGTGTATCACATCAGTCAGAAGTAACATTAACTTTTTCTACATCTCTGCTATTTCACCAAATTAAAATGAAGTTGTAGACATGGAAAGATTTTTTTATGCTTTAACATTACTTTGGGGAAGAGTGTCTATCATCTGTCTTGTGGAATTGGTCTCACAACATGACGTGACGTTGCAGCAGTTGGTGTTCTGTGTTACATGATTCATGAGCTTAAAATTGCATCGTTTGAGATGCTGTGAGGTACAACAGTCCCCAGCAGGGGACTGAACTTGTGGTCAGAAACATACCATGCTATTGGAAGTAACTAACAGTGACCATTCCAAGCCATGTTTGTAAGCTGTTGGTAGGGAAGACAATGAAGAAATATCCCTTACTAATCCATGTTCAAATTATGGATGGGCTCCAATAACTGGAGTGTCATAGCTCCTTAAATGATTATTATATTTATAAATTCAGTTGTTTATACTGCTCAGTTTACATTTATTAGTCTTTTTCCATGGTGTTCTTCAATTGTAGAACATTATGCAAGATACAGAAGTGCACCTGGAAAGGTTTCACATTCAGTTTCCGCTGTTTATTTTATTGAGAACTGGATTGTGTCCTGGAGCTTGAATAGAAACCTTTTCATACATGTACAAGTATTTGAGATTTCATAATGTATGCCGTATACAAGAGCACACACTGATTGTGTCCAGTGATGCCCATTGCCAAGGCACTAGAACCATAAAGATCAAGAAGTACAGTGAGCAGATTTGGCACCAAACTCCACTGCTGATGCTGGAAGTGAGGGGCTATCTGAAAGCAAACAAGTGCTTGCAAATAGAGAAATGCCATCCAGAAATGGAGTTGTATTATCCATGGAGTTTATTGGTGATCTTGAAGGTCTTTTCCAACCCGAGCAATTCTATGATTCTATTAGTAAAGCCAGTAGGCTGGAGGATGTGGAAAGAGAGTGACATACTTGACTTTTTCATTGATAATTTTTAACTGGGAACTTGGATTTTACAGTCCATCATTGAGGAATTACTGGTAGGTGGAACACAGGAATGTATATAGGATCCTGCTGTTAACTGACTTATGAAAGCAACTACACTGTGCTTCTTAGTAATAATTCATGATTTAGGATGTCATCTGGGTCATTTTGGCAGGCTTTGCATTTCTCTTCTCAAAGTCATGACGACTTTTGCCTGAGGACAAATGTTGGAAATGCAGATTAGAAAAGTGTTTGGCAACAAAGCACACTGTACACTATGGCCTAGCTGCAGGTTTACACTGAAGCATCTGTCTTACTGAAGGAAATTGTTGTAGAAAATAAATAAAACTGGGAAAGCTCTTTGACAGTGCCATAGCATTACAATATTCACAAGATCTTGACCTGGAATTGCCTGCTAACAAGTGGTCTGCATGGAGTTGTCACGTTAAAAGTAAGAAACTGATGGTTAAAAAGCTCTTTGGCAGAAGTTTCATTAACTTTTGTTCCACTGAGGGAATGGTTGGTTTCCCTGTGAATTACAAAGTGACAATGAGAAGCTCTTGAAAAACCAAATCCCTTATAATTTGTGAGCTAACACACTGTGGTTGGGCAGTGTAATATCCCACTGCTGGGAGCACTGATGTTGGTTTTTATTGTTTAGCCACGAAGTACCAGAAGTAAAGCCCACATGAGAAGTCAGGCTGCAGTTCTGGATGAGTGCATGGACACCATATACAGTGAAGTATTCTTCCCTTGGCTTGGCAAGATGTGGCATGCATGGAGAGGGATGTATACCCATGTCTGTGCCAGAGAGCTGTAATCATCATGCAAGTTGCCTGCGTGTCTCAGCACCCAGAGCTGAGCCCTGAAGGTAAAACAAATGTGTGTTGTTCTGATTTTTAAATATTGGCCTAGAAAAATAGCAAGTGTCCTTTCTAAGGTATTGTCTTAATTTGATCCTGTTCTGAGGTCGTGTCTGCACAAGGACAGATGAGAACATTTGGCTGTTGTTTAATGTGCTGAGATGTCTCTTGACTTGTACTGTGTGAAGGCTTGCAGGCTTCTTGGTCTCAAATTTGTTCAGGCTGTGTAGAGAAGAGGAAAATAACCATAAAAGCTTTTGGAGTGAAGAAGCAGTGGACTGGTTTTGCCTGCATTTTTCTTCCAGCAGGTGTTTACCTTTGGAAATATTAGTGCTTTATTTGTATACCTCCTGTGCCAGTGTCTGCACAATGGGCACTGTGCAGCGTTAAAAGCACCCACAGGTACAGGGGTGCGTGGTGGTGGATCTGTGCTGGTTTGCTTTCCCGAGGCATTGCAGCCTTGTTGCCTTTCCTCTGGAAGAGCAGCAGAGGGAGTGCAGTGGCCTCAGTGCTTTCCTTCCTCATTCATTGTTTTCTCAGCAGCAAAAACACAGTTTCGGGGTACAACACACATGTCTTGTCTCAGTGCATGCCTATCTCTGGTTGGAGGGAAGTGTGTTGTGTTGCTTTTTGCGTAAGTGTAGAACTAAATCTGAGCTTCAGGTGAGCTTTTTGTTGTGCTGAAGTCATCTTTCAAAGGCAGGGTGGAAATGCAGAGGGGTTGGCATTGCTGTGGGATTGGGATGTGCAGCCATGAGCACAGGTGGAAAGCTGGGAGGGTTCTCTGCTTCCTTACTCAGGGAGAAGAAAATCTCTGAGCTGAGGGAAAAGCCGTTGTTAAATCTTCTCATTCTGAACTGAAGTCAGAGATGTTAAACTGTAATTCACAGGCCACACATGATGAACAAAGCACTTGTATTGACACGGATAATTTAAGTGTTGACCATACAGTGCTCTGAGTGCCTGCAGCACTTAGCTTCCACACTCAAGAAATTGCATGTTCTGTTTTGTGTAGCACTGCATGGGGTTGTGGAAAGGTATATTTCTGTGCTCTTTCATACTTTTTCTTTCTTGTTCATCCGAAATGAGAGTGAAATTATGAGGCAGAATAGACTGAATGCTCAGCTTTTGAGATGGGAGCTGTATCCTGCCTCTGTAGCGATGCTGTGTTGAGTTACTGTCCTAGGAGACATGGCACAGTCACCTCTGGTGTAGTCTGAGAGAAGGATTTATCTCAATTCTATAAAAGGAATTGCTGCTCCTTGATGGATTTCAGAGCTAATGCATTGCTGGGGTGATTTTGTGTTTCAGCAAGTAATAGCACAGATAAAATGGATCATTTCATACGTATATTTCAATATATCATTTATTTCTTCTCTTCATCTAAAGAAGAGACAGGTGTGGGAGAAGTGGCTGGTCTTGTTATCTCTAGTCCTCGGGAGACTGCTTCTGTGAGACCACCTCATGTGGATCCTCAAGAAGCCACAACTGTCGTGATGCATCACAAGTGACTGTGTGATGTGAAGCAGGAGCTGCAGGGCTGTGTCTGCCACAGCATGCTGCTGGTGCTGAACTCCCTGCTCCCTGCCTTCAGGAAGGTCAAAAAGAGAAATACAGCTTGCACATTCCTTGTGAGTCGGGGTGGGGTGCAGGACTCAGCCAAGCCCCTTCACGTGCCTTTGACAAATATGAAGCGAGGGATCTTCTGTTGAAATGTTATGTCTCTGAGGGGAAAAAAATAGAAGCTGCGAGTGAAGCACGAGATCTAGGACTTTCTTATTCTTCCTGCTTCTTAGTGCCAGTGATATTGAACCATTACTCAATCCTTATTGAACATGGTATTAAAAGAGTTAGGAAAATTGAACTTCCTCCTCTTTACGACTGCCTGGTGCTGCCCAAAGGTATCCTCAGTGCTGAAAGTTCTTCTTTAAATGTTCTGGTTTTTTCGTGTTTCATTTACAATTATGTGTAATTTACAGAATTTTAATAATTCCAATCTTTTGCTATTTTCTTACTACTTTCATCATTCTGGGGCAAAACAGTAGATTTTTCCTTTTAAAATGCTTTGTAACGTGCCAGTCAGATATTCCAAACCAGTATATCTGGAGCTTGCATAGCTGACTTGTAGTTTGCAGTCTATCTCCAGTCCTCTAGAACAACATATCCAACCTCATTCCTGAGAGATGTTGCAGCCTGTCGAGCAGCAGAGGCAAGGCAACTGTGCAATGGGCTGAAAAAGGAACTGTGAAAAGAGGGATGTGAATATAGACCCATGTGCAGCTGAAGTTGGGCACGCAGGAAGAGAAATCAGATGGTAACACAAAGGCATGCTTACCCCAAAGCACCAATGCAAACATAGGAAAGGAAGCTTTGGGGTAGAGTTTCACCTGTGAAATATCTGGTGTGTGCAGTGAGTGTTTCTAAACAGTGCTGTAAAGAAACAGCATTCTGTGGTCAGCAAAGGTTTCCATACACAGCCTCTGGAAGGATGTTGTCCATTATTAGGCCTGCAGTCAGTCTTGATGGGCAACAGCAAGATGCTCTTTGCAAGAAAACTTCGCCTTGTGGCTCTTGCTATTTTTATAGTGAAAAGCAGGTCATCAGGCTAACGTGACTGTACAAGTAATTGACAGCTGATACAGCAGGACAAGATGTTGACTGGTAAGATAATTCACAATGTAAGGCTGTTGAGGTACCACAGCCAGATGTTTACTGGCTGGGTGACCTCTATTGGAAAGTGATTAAAAATGAGTCAGTTGGTTGAATGTGTGTTGTTCAGACAGATGGGTTTATTTATTTTTTAACCCCCTGATGTCCTTACATTGACGTCACGTCACCCGAGAGCTCTGCTGACAGAAAATGACAGTTTGTGAGTGCAGAACGGGTGAGTGTGTCAGCTGAGAATGCCAAGATGCTGGCTCACAGCTTGCAACAGCTGCTAGCTGAGCAAGTCAGGATCTTTAGTCACAGTCTGCAAGGCCAAAGGCTGGGACTGACGAAGTGATGGCTCATGGTTTACGAGCCCTGACAGCCAGTGAACATTGCATGGATGCAGGTTGACCTCCGTTTGGTATTCCTATCTGGGACTATGCTCACAGATTTGCAGGCAGGGAGCAAGGCTTGAATTGCCAGTGGTTGGGAGTGGACATTGAGAATGGTGGGCTCCAGCAGCACAGTGAAAGAAAAGAGAGGAGCATGTTTTAAACTGGATGTTTTTTAGGTTATTTGTTCCTTTTGCCTTTCTGTCTGCATTCCCAGGGAGCTGTAGAGAGCAGTGGTAGGAATCAATTGAAGCATTTGATTGAGTGTGTCGTGTCCCTTTCTTCCCTTTATTTTCTCCCAGTTTATATCTGCTATCACTGTAGCAGAATCCAGCAGGCCACTTGAAATGTGCAGAGGGAGGGAGAGCTTTCTCTTCTCAGTTGTACCATTTGAGATACTTCAGAGAAGCTGTGTGTATTTCATTTTTATTGCATTTCCATCTGAGATTCTGTCATCTACCGATTGCGACCACGTTTATGTGCTGGAATAAAACTCAGAGGCTTCCAGAGTGAGAGAAAATGGTCTTGAAGTGGTTGGGGTTGAAAGCAGCATTTCACCTGTGGAATTTAACAACCACATGGGTTCATAGGCAGCCCAGAGCAGTGCAAAGTGTCACCCGTGCAGACCTTGTGCTGAGAATGCTTAGGGTCAGGAAAAACTCGTTTCATATTTGTCAAAGGCACATGAAGGGGCTCAGCCAGGCCCTGTGCCCTCAGTGGCAGTGTCAGTGCTGTGGTCCCTCACTGGCTCTCCTGCCCTTGGCTCCATCCAGAGTTTTACATCACGTAGAGCAGCGTGTGTCCAATGGTGACCCGGAGGGGAGCGATGGGTGCTAGGGGAAGGCTGTGCTCTCTGCAGGGTGAATCCCTGTGCTCCTTCCTGGGGCTGTAGGAAAAAAGGTAGCAGACCTTTCACCTACTTTCCTCTTGGGAAAATGCCCTCGACTGTGATTTACGCTGGTTATTGTTTGGCTGCTGCTGAGAACCAGTCCAACCGCTCGTTGGATGCAGATTGGTGCAAAGTCAGTTCTAGAAGAATTACAGTTATACAGTTGGGGCTTGGCTTGCAAGGCCACGCAGCCACGTGTCATCCAGCAGAGAGAAAGAGGTAAAAGTGAACCAAAACATATTCCAGAGGACCGTGTAGCCCAGGAATGACAGCAGCCACTGATTCTTATATGAAGGGACAAGCCCTCATTCAGCAAGGTGTTAATCATATTTAGAAATTCACACGTGTTTTGAATTGGGTCATAGTTGCTATGTTCTGCTTTGTGACATAGTGACATCTGTGTTAGTAACAGCCACAGGGTTTTTTCTTAAGGCATTTTTTCATTCATTCTCACCTCTAAAGTAATTATGAAATGGCTGGACAAAAGGTATTCTGATTAGGAATAATATCTAGTTGATATGCATGTTATAAAGTCTCACACTTAGTGCTGTCACCCTGGCTTCTATATAAAATCTGTTTCTGCACTGTGCAGCACATAGTAGAAGTTTGAGTCGTTGTTGCAAGAGAAGATGGGTTCTGTGTCTTAAGGGCTGGAAACATGGAGATGATGTTCACAGCATTTCTGAATTCGTATCTCCTTGTGGTCCATGCAACTTTGGGATTGGCTCGAGACAGCATGGTTCATGTTGTAAAAGGTATTTCACAAAGGATGCTAGGTTTTGTTGGATGTGACACGTGCTCATGTGTTTTGTAGTCTTGCTGTGGTGAACCATTCGTATTCAACAGTTCCAAAATGTTGTCCTCAGTAGAAAACATTCTCTGAGTTTAGCTTTTTCCCTGTCAATCTTCTCCTTTTGTACAGCATTTCTTCAGTACTTCATTGTTTACCGTGCCCAGCTCCAGGAAAGCCCCATGACCCTGTAGGGTTGCAGGAAGAGACCTTTTCAGTATCACCCTTTGAGGCTCACAGACAGCCCTGGGCAGCCTGTGCATGTCCACTATGTGCTGGGGTTGTTTTTCCACCAGTAGATCGAAAGAGGTCAGGAGCATCATCACCGTGTTATAGATGGAGAAACTGAGTCACAGAGGGGCAGCAGACTGTAGAAGAAGCAGGAAATGTGCAGCATGGTGACACCGTGCTCACAGTGTCACAGCTGCTGCTCTGGGACGTGCTGATTTGTGGGGCAGAGGTGGGTTTGTGCTGCTGGCTGCCCCACAACCTGAGTGCACCCACAGTGAAGCCAATGGCTCTAATGAGGTCCCAGTGAAAAGAGACCTGAGCTTTCTTTTTGCTTCATTTGTGTCCCTTTGCTGTATAATTTGCTTGATGGCTGCAAAACATAATGGGATTCCCTAGCATAAAATTGCTTAGGATGAGATACAGCTCATCTCATTTAACTCTGAGGCTGTGCTAGTCACTCGGTTTGTCTTTATAGCCAAAGGGAAGAAAGAAGCACCTCCAGACAGCAATTCATCTCGTTTGTGTTAAGCATATATGAGATAATGATTGCCCTGTGGAGGCATGCTGCTCTCTGCCTGAACAGAGGAGGAGTCTGGAGGAATAATTTGGATGAAATCCCTGGCTTTTAGGGGAGGTGAGTCCTGTCCTTAGGAACAAATGCCTATAGATGAGCCCGGGTGACACATTTTAAATGCTAAAACAGGCATTTCTCAAGCACGTGGCATGTTTGAATGTGGCTTTTGTGTACAGATGTGTCAGAAGGAGTTGCAGATGTGGGCACGTGTTGTCCTTGGGCTTCCACTGAGCACATTTTGCCAGGAATTGAGCTTCCGTCTGTCACATCCACTCAGCATGGAGAAAGATTTGCTGCTAATACTGATTTTTTACCAAGAGCGGCTCCTACAAGCCCCATCAAGTTCTGCTTCAAGAGTCAATTAGCCTGAATGCATCTGGGCTGAGTGGATTTGTGAACAAACTGAGTGGGGAAGAGAGGCTGCCTATGTGGCCAAAACCACGTTCAGCGTGCAGAGCCCTACAAGTCAGCGGACGGTAGCTGAGGTCAGCCATGAGTTACATGCAAATAAGCATCGTGGTAATACAAGCAGGCAAACAAGCTGAAATAGCTTGGCAAGATCTCTGCTTTTGATGAGAGAGAGAACAAATTGAGTTGTCTTGGTTGTGGCTCTGCCCCGAGCGCTCCTCCTCGCAGCCTGCCTGCAGTGGGGCCACGTGCTCCAGCTGAGCTCCTTTTGGAAGTCAGCACTGATGTATTGTGGTACCCCACTTCCTGGCACCTCCCAGGACAGGGGGGGTCAGAGCACAGCTGCACCCTGCAGCAGGGCAGGTATTGCTGGCATAGGAACCATCCGCAGAGCTGGAACGGCACAGCCACATCAAACTGTGCCCACGACCACGAGCATCACAGCAGTAATTGGTGTTTGCACAGAGCTCTGCAAAGATGGAGAAATTGCTTAAATGCAAATGATAAATGGGTTGGCTTCCAGAGCCTCTGTATAGCTCACCCTCTCAGCTAATTAGGCAGTTAGACAGTTGGCATGAATGTAAAATAAAAGATTGAGTCAGACAGCTTTATTTATTTTTTATTTTTTGGCTTGGTTCTGACTAGACAGCCTTATTCCCTTTCAAGTGTGTAGATGAGCTGTGAAACGGTTTGGGCTTTGAGAACTGTTAGCAGAGGAATGCGCAGCATTTTGCGATCTCGATTCCAGGAGGCATCTTAAAAGCCATCACTGTTAATGCGAGGGCTGTTTGGAGATGAGATTTACAGTGCTTAGCACCATCACCATCATTTTACTTCAGAAGTTCTCATCTTTCTTGATGGTGATGGGAATTTAAATTTGGAAACGTGTGTTACTGACTTGGGGTTTCGTTGGCCAATCTCCACGTGCTTTTTAGCTAGCAATAGTAAAGATGGTCTTTGTCTGCTCGTGTAATTGTTTTAAATTGTAGTGCAATTTGGGCAGTCAGGACAATAGAGACAGAGAATGCATTAGGGCTGGCTCAGAAAGTTCCAAAATGTATATTGTTCCTCTCTCCTAAGGAAAATGTAATTGTGGCAAATTGAAATACATGAGTTCGTATTTTCTTCCATGGAGGTGAAATCTGGTGCTTTGATAGCTGACGTGGATATAATAATATCTCATTTATAGCTATTTCAGGACCCTGAAAATTTCCACTTGTTGGAAAAAGGAGGCTTTGTAATCATGGCATGTAGAAATGTAGACACTGCTGCATCATTGGAAAATAAATTACTCTTTAATGTAATGGATTTTGAGATTAATAACTGAACATCCATTCAAGAAAGCTCTTTGGGCAAATAACTGTGTTTATTGGGTTGGTACATAAAATCAGAAGCGCGTTCAAATATTCCTGTCCTGAAGATCATCCTGAAGTGTATTATTCAGCTGCTGAAGCAGTGCTACAAAATGAGTATCATTTTATGTTAAAATGCATGCAAAGCCCAAGGAAAAGAAGAATGATATGGTACATGAAAGGAGAAGGAGACTGAAGTACGATAGCAAAACAATTGAGAGGGCCTCAAAAATTGAGAATGGCAAAACAGCAACACAAGGAGAGCTGGTTGTAATGCAGTGCTGGTCCTGTGGGAGCTGTGTTGTACTCTGAAAAGCAATTTTGTGATTTCTCCTCCCCAGAATGATGAGTGGACTGATTCTTCAAAAGGTGATGTGTTCAAGTGAAAGCTAAGTACAAAAACTGAGTGTTTTTGGAGCTGCCCATTGTGAAGTTGGGTTCTCTAAGAAAGAGACAAAAATGAGCATCCTTGCATCGGAACTACAACAGTTGGATTTTGATCCATCAGAGGAAGCTGGCACCACATCACAGAGCTGTGTCACCCCCAGGTAAGGCCCTCACTTACACCCTTTCCCCCAAATCCATCTCAGCTCCTGAGTCACTTAGCCATGGAGTTGAGCCCGGCCACGGTGGGCTTTCCCTTTGATCAGGAGTTTGACCCCCTGCATTCAGCTTCCTGCTCTGGGTTGCAGGTTGGGTTGCAAGGTTTTCTCTTTCCCACTGGTTGCAGTTGGACTTGATGAACCTGAGGTAAAGCACCAGGGTGCATTTGTCTCTTGTAGTGGGCAGCCTGAAGTAGCTGAAGAGCATACCTGTTCCTGCTGCATGCTGCTGGTCAGCATTCTGTCCCGTAACACCACTTTGCAGCACTCCTGCAGGAAGTGCCACGGACTTGATTTTGCTTTTGATTTACGCCAGCCCCATTACTCAGCAAGCACAAGCTGCAAATTAGTGCTTGAGAAGTATGAAATGAATGAATGAATGTCTGCTGTTAAAGCAAGCAGCCTTCCAGAGCGTGTAAAGTTCTGCCAGGTACACTGCTCTGGATCCACGTAGGATTTGCAGTGCTTCACTTCCTGATGGAGATGAGTCAGAGATGAAAGAGTTTCAGTCCAGTGAGGAACTGAGCATCTGCTTTAAGTAGCTGCACGTTCTTGATCTCTCCTGAGAGGGAGATAGTGGGGGCATGATACCTCCTGCAGTTATCTTTGGGATGGGGAGTATCAGGAGGACAAAATGAAAGCCTGTACTGCAGCAAGCCGACCAGACAATGCCTAAACATTCCCAAGGGGATGAGGTAGCTGGACTCTGTCCTGCAGCCAGTGCTGTTCCCATCCTTTTTGTGTAAAGCATTCTCCTCATTCCTTCAAACAGTCCCTGAAGTCCCTTTGTTCATTTTTTGCATCTGTCTGTGGTGCTCTCAGCACTGCACTTCCAGGCATCGTTTCTCTCTGTGTGTTTCTAACCTATTAAATACTTTTCAGCTGGAGGTTTTGCTCTGTGAATCGTTCTGTTCATGCAGTGCAATGTGTGCTGGGCTGTCAGCAGTTATTTAGGGCCCAAAAGCAAGTTTTGAACCTTCAGGACTGCCCATCATGTGAGCTGATGCTCAAAACCAGAGAGGTGCTGGCTGCACATCCTTCTGCAGACTCATGGTGAGCCTGGACGTGGATTTTCTTATGTTGTGTGCATTTTCCTTGTTTTATCCTTTTAGAGGAGAACCTGGCTGCAGTACCAGCAGAGCAGGCAGGAGGGGGAGCTTTCTCCTTTGGATGTCACATTGCTGGCTGTGATTAATTCCTTTGGTTTTGTGAGCGTGGGGTGTCGTTGCATTATAAAGCGTGGTTATGGAGATAATCCATTTATCAGCCCAAGCACACATTCTCTTTCTACTAGACAACAAATTGCTTCTGTCCTCACTGAGAGAGACTGTAAGGGCCTACCCTAAACTGGAGGAGCAGGGGAGGACATGGCACGAAGCTGATAACATCAGAAACAAAAGCAGAAGCAGGGGACAAAAAAAAAAAAGAATTTATTAAAGAATGGCTACAGAATACAAGTGATCTACTTCAGCAACTCATTCATCAAGGGGGTTTGGCCTTGCCTCACTGTAATCTAAATTGAATCTAATTTAGATTCCAAGCAAGGGATGGGAATCCTTTCCTGAACCAAAACAAGCCTTGCCACCTCCTACCTTTCCATTACTCATTCCTTAATTTGTTTGGGTTTGTTATGTAGGACACTCAGGAAGAATAGCTTAAAGCTGTGTGTGCCTGTGCTGAGTCTGATGTTGTAAGCATTGCTTTGCTGACTTTTTGGTGCAGTGAGAGCACCCAGAGCTGGCAGCATACCTCTGCCCAGGACCCCCAGTGTGAACATCTCCCTCTTGTCTCCTGAGTGCTGGCTCACCTGCTCTGCTGCTTGACTTAATCTGGGGGAGTGCACTGCACTCTTGGGCTCGAGCAGTTTCTGCTTTTTCACTCTAAAAATCAGCTCTGCTGGTGCCTACACACATGTAGCCCACCCCAGAGACAGGCATTGGCAGGTGGCTTCCTTCAGTTTTGAGATACCCTGCTTGCTGACCTACTTTCTGTTCTTGTATTATGTGTTGATAAACAAGCAAACCTCAGCCTGAGTACGTCTGGAAAGAGCAAAGGGCAGAACTCCTGCTATCTTCATCTTCATGCTCACCCGTGCTGCGTGCCCTATTTTTGTACTGGGAGCCAGCTCGTGCTTGCCAGCCTCCTTGCAGAAAGTGTAACAGGCCACGTGAGAGGTGGGTGATTAACTGCTCAGAGGCAACCAGCTGGTAATGGGAGTAAGTGTGGGAATGCTGCTTCCTTCCCCCTTCCCAGAGCTGCACCAAAGAACCTCTGTCACACATGAACTGCATTCTACACTGCTCCACAGAAAGGCTGGGGAATTTTGGTCAGGTTGCAGTAGGAAAATTCAGCCAAAGCCCAGACTGGGTTGGCCTCAATAGAGCAGGACACAGGTGGGAAAACATTTCCTTTCCTGAGATTCCTTGAGTGAGTATTGGGGTCTGCTATGCAAGGCAGGCAGCCACTTCTGATCCAGCAGCTGCACTCTATGCTGCACCAACCTGCTGTAGTGATGCCCTGTGCACTCCTCTTTCTCTCTGAAGGACTCCCTCTGCTGTTGAGCATCTCTGTACCCAGTGAGAACTGCCATCTCATTACATTATGAGCTGAATGTTCAGTTTGGTGGTCAGGAATGTTGAGACACCTCACAAAATAGTGTATGTATATTGGAGATAGCTCCTACTCACAGCAGGGTGCTTGTGTTGTACTTTCCAGATGCAGTCAGAAGACTTCAGCCTTCCAAGCCAATGCTTTGGCTTTGAGACGAGAAGAACAAACAGGAAAACCTGTCTGCTGCAGGAGACATTCCTAACTGCATTAAGATCTTCACTGTCAGACTCAGGCTGTGCTCAGAGCTGTGCTGTGGATTCCCAGGCTTGTGCTCAGGTCTGCTCAGTTTCATGCTTGTTGTGAGTGTGGCTGATGGCTGTTGTCACTGGAAGGCAGTAAATGAAGAGAACACAATCATCAGTTTCTAGAGGGCTGTAGCTATTTGTAAGTCACTGAATGCAAATGCCTTAATGCCCCAATGAAAAAGGGATGGGAAGAGGAGGGAAGGAAAAAAAAAAAAGAAGAAATATTTCATTCTGAGATATCGCCAAAAGGAAAGCTGATTTTGTTATTGGATTGCAGTCAGCTGAGGAATCTCTGAAGTAAAAATGGCAAGATTTGATTTAGTCCAGATATATTGGCCCAACTGTTCATCTGTTGTTTGTACAACAGCCACAGCAATGGGCCCCTCAATCACCAGAGGAGGATAAAGAAACTTTCCTGAGCTGTGCAGGATGCTGTGAGGTTGCCATTCTCTTTAACATCTTTCTGATGCACAACTGAAGCCAGGTAGTGCTGCTGACCTTTCTGTCAGAAGAGAAGGTCCACTGCCCTGTGTCTGCCCCTCATGGTGTCTCATTTCTTCCTGTAGAGAAGCATTGTGAAGGAGGAGTGCCCTGCACTGTGCTGTGCTGCTGCAATGGCTGTGTGAAATTGTTTAAGGTGAGAAGACACTGCCATCCTCAGCAGGAGAAGGGTTCTGGGACTGAAGTGCTTCCTGTTCACACGTGGGCATCCGTATGCCCCATGAGCAAGATGGGGAAAAGAAGGGGCTGTAAAGCTTTGTCTGGAAAGGGAAATGAATGAGAGGGTTTTGCTGAACAAGCAGTGTCAGGGCAGAAGACTGGGGTTGATAAACAGGCTCATGCGTGATCGTGGGGCAGCAATGAAGGTATGGGGTCAGCAGTGGGGCGGAGGCTGTGTAACCTGGTGATGGCAACAGGAAACAGGAGGGGCCCTCACCTCAACCCAGCTTTAATCTGTGGCCTTCAGCAAAGCACTTGGCCTCAGTCAGCCCCTGTGCCTCCTGGAGGGATTGGTCCTCATGGGCTGCAGTGGTGGAGGGACCGATTCATAGGCAGCACCTACAGAAATCAGAAGGTGATAGTGGAGGGATATTTAAAACCCCAATGTATTTAGCATCAGTTTGTGTGCAGAGTTGATCACATGTATCTACGTGGTCTTCCAAACTCTACTTGTATGGACCCCATAGTACTTGGGGTGGAAAACTGCTATGTTTCATGTTGTTTTGGTTCAACTCAAATTAGCTACCATGTTTAAGATACTTGTTAACAGTTTGCCATTAGTTTTTAAAGTGATTTCAGATTACAGTTCCTCTAAAAAGGCAGCTTTCTTGCTTTCAGTGAATGAAAGAAGCCACCCTGACACATCACAGGAAGCACATTTCTTCCTAAATCAAAGTAAGCTTCCAGCATTCACTGAGGGTGTGTGAAATCCTTATTTCTGCTTCAGAAATAGCTCCGTGCTCATGCGTGCTGCACCGAGGTGTGTCACCTCTTGAAGAAAGAACCTGTGTTGATGCTGGTTGTGTGTTGTTGTTCTTAGATGCTGGGAAAGGGCGGCTGTGCCCGTGGTATGGGAGGGAAAAAAAAAGCTATTTATAGAACAGACAGCTCCTTTGTTAGAATATGTCATCTGGTTTATATCAGGATGGGTGTAGGAGGAGGAAGGACTGTGGTAAAAAGATTGGGAGTTGCCCTCTGCAGTGAGCAGCCCAAACCCAATGAGCACCTTTCTGGCACCCAGAGCTGTGCAGGGAGAGCAGTTACACGCTGGAGATGAGAATGTAATCCCTACCAGGCAAATGGGGGATGTTTAAGTGCAGCCAACTGAGAGCATCTGTCAGGGTTGTGCTTTGCAACGCACAGCCTGGCTTTAAAGTACTGAAATTTCTGGCACAAAACTCATGTGTTTTATAGGGAAAAAAAAACCCACCTCTCTCCCTCAGTGGCTTCATTCACAGTCTTCTGAAAAATAGTGGACATCCACGTAGTGTTCATTCAGGTGCATGAAGGATCATAGAGACCTCTGCTTCCCTTGTTCTGCCGATCCTATGCATAAAAGCTGTAGAGTCTTGAGAATAAAAGATCTCTGCTTTAGAAGGAAAGCTGTTCTTCCAAAAATGCTTCTGATTGAAGGTTGTTTACATTGGAAGTAATAACTAGCTGCTGGAGGTGTACTGTGAGCATCCTGGGTGCCTGAATGATCAGAGTGTAGTTAACTCAGGTACTGTTAGCAGCAGCAGGACATGTGTAGTGCCATTGGAATGGAAATGGTCACACCACTCCTTACTGGGTCACCTAGGTACTCTTTCACCTCATTCCTGCAAGGCTTTTGTGACACTAGTGATGGCTTCCAATGTCCCAGCTTTTATATAGAGGG
The DNA here is from genome assembly GCA_013399175.1 of Odontophorus gujanensis. Taxonomy (NCBI): domain Eukaryota; kingdom Metazoa; phylum Chordata; class Aves; order Galliformes; family Odontophoridae; genus Odontophorus; species Odontophorus gujanensis. The sequence goes on along the minus strand of VXAB01000939.1, from coordinate 18,967 downwards.
ACATATGTATGTATTTGCCTCTTTAAGTGCTGTACCTGCATATAGTGCTCTCTCCCTGATGTGGTCAGCATGGCTCCTTATCCACCACCTGTTGTTTTCATTGGGTGACTGTCATCTGGACAAGGATCCTGTGGGGCTGAATCTGTATGAATAGGAAAGAAAAACACCAAAGGCACAGCAAGTGATTTCCTGTTTTGATTATTCAAATGTACACATAATAATATGGAAAATGTTGGCAGTTGCAGATGAAACTTTGTTCTATTCATTCTCTCAATTATTCATCTCTCAATTATGAGTAATAAAACGCCCTTTTCTTTTAATAAGGAGTTCTTCCAATAACAATGGCCTTCTGGAAGCACTGTGCTGAAATGCTGGACTTTTGCTGTGTGACTGTGGTTGGGGAGCGTCCATCAACTGTTGTTGAGTTGGAGAGCCCCATCTCTAGTGCTGGAAGGAAGCAGCCTCTGTTTCCAAAGTACCACCCAAAAAGTTGGGTTTGGTTTCAGATTATTGAGTGTGGTCAGATACTAATGGTACCTTTAGGGCCAGGAACACTCCTGAACGTGTTTCATCCTCGATATGGTGCTGGCAGTTGGCACTGATTTTTAGCCCTGGCCAAAACACAGACTTGAGCTGATGACCTAGTTTAAGCTGACCTTGAATACACAACCTCAGTAACCTTTGGGTAATTACCTGACTCAGGTAGCTGGCCATCCTGACGTGGAATGTGATATAGGGGTGCTTTTGTTATGCTCTGCTCAAGGACTGCTGTTGGAATTGCATTATTCCCTGTGTCTTCCAGCCTGTCTGATTCCACAAGTATCCTTAATTCTTTTTATTAATTTATTAATCGTAAAGAGCTGGCTGGAACACACAGATGTCTGCGTGTGATACCAGCAGTTACTGATTCATTCTTCTTAGAGCATCTTGTTTATAACTTACATAGCCAAAGCCAGCGTTTTTATATGGTCTGTCTTATTAAAAGTAATGACTCACTGTAATTGGTTGCTGCATGCAATGCAGTCTATTTTTGCACAGTGTCCTCTCTGCTCAGCGTAAGGCACCGTGGAGAAAAGAGCAGCAGCTCATCTGCTGAGCAGTGAGAGGGACCTTGGGCAGGTGGGGTTACAGGTGAGGTGCAGACAAGGCAGAAGGACAGAGCAAGTCAGGGCACCTGGAGGAGGGACAGGGGTTGGCAGGGCAAAGAGGGCAGTAAAAGGTGGAGAGAGAGAGGAGGGAGGGGGAGGAGGAGGCAAGGCGAGCGTGTGGATGGAATTGGTGCTGTCTGGGGAGGACTTTCCTCATCCCTCTGGTTATAACCATGTCACAGAAATCTGATGTCTACATGAAGCATCGCTTAGGTCCTTTATGGCCAAAAGCTTTTAGGCTTGTCAGGTGCCAAACAAAGCTGGTCTGTTTCCAGGGATTTCATGGTTTTTGCTGTCGGGAATTTCAGGTCTTTGGGGTTAAGGTGCTGTGTTCAGCCCTGCACACAAAGTGTTAAGTATTGCATTCTACCTGACAGCCACCATGTGCAGCTTTGACGTAGGTTTGTTTTTTCTCTCAGAGAGGTGAAGTACTTCTGAAGAGTTTCTCAGTAACTGCGGAAAGGTATAAGTGAGGGACACGTGTGCTCTTTTTGTAGATAAACGAGGAAATTTGCAAAGGTGAAGTGGTTTGGGATTGCCCAGCTTGTTGGTGGAATATTAAGAAGAATGCAGGGCAGAAATGGAACATCACAGGGTTATGGGGTCCACTTTTTAAAATACAACTCATGGCTCTTCCACGTTAAATTTTGTTCTCCATTGATTTTTAACCGTTGACCAGCTGGGACCGTGGAGAACACGCAGCCACGAGATCGTGGGACAAAAAGGCTCCACAGAGCTGTGTCTCGTGCGTGAAAAGCGGTAAGTAATGAACATCAGTCACATCAGAAAGGAGCGCAGCGATGCGGATCTCCAGCTCTGGTGCAGCGGGGATCCGGAGCGCTCCGTAACGCACAGAGAACAGCGCCCTCTGGCGGCCGTTGGTGGAACTGCAGTCCCTCCTCTCCCACAGAGTTTGGATAGACAGCCGTGGTTGCTCTCTCTTTTTTTAATGCTTCTTTCTTTGCTTAAAGTATATAGAACGGCTAAAACACAGCGAGCTGTAGCAGAATACCTATCCAGGAGAAGGTGCTTTCTTGGATGTTGAAGTTGCCTTTGAAAAATGGTAGTTTTGAAAGCAAAAGAGACTTTTTATAGATTCAGAGCTCTGTGTAACTTGCATTACTTTACCCAGCAGCTTTGAATTTGACCTAGAAGACGTTTCTCATTGTCAGAAGACAAAAGGCCTTTCAGATTTGTCATATTGAAGCTGGAAAAACTGTTTGTTTTTTTTTTCCTTTTTCATGTGTGATGTCTGATGTATTACAAATGTGATCATTCTTTTAGATGAACAATGATGACAGTCGTGCTGCTGGAGGGGAAAGTTGGAAATGCACAGATGGAAGGTACAGAACAAAGCCAAAGACCAAGAAAGTTTCTTTCTCACAATGGGAGACACAACAGTGCAAGAAAGTGAGTATATGCAACCACACATCCGCTGTGCTCCTGAATGCTTTGTGTTCCCTGTGAGAAATGTCACCCATGAGAGCAAATCATTGTGGAGAAGCAGTGTTCTAAGGGACTTGAAAAAGGAATTAACTTTGCACTCTCCTCATTAAATGCTGGCCATGGGAGGTTCAGCCCTGCTTACCCTTTAAGGAATGAAACCACAGTGCTTAGCCCTTCAATTTAGCCAAGGTAAGATGGTACCACTTGCTGCACAAGATTTTATTTTACAGCAAAACAGTCATTGGAAGGTGCTAAAATAATTGGTGCATTGGTGTGTTTTAGTAGCAGTAGGAGTTTTAAGAGGACGAGAAATTAAATGAGCAAATGTGAATGACTGTGTGTGGCAATCTGATGCTAATGGATTTCCATCCACTGCTGAAATGAATGGGCTGAGGAGAGGCCTAAAAGCATATCTGTGGAAGTGCCACCTCGTTAAACTCCAGATTGGTAAAACAGCACTGCAGTTACAGCACGCAAAGGCTTGCCTGTGTGCTCATACACTACTTGATCTTCTTGGTGCTGAGCCTCAGAAAACAATATCTCAAAAGTACGCAGAGGAACACCAGGGTTTAACTGACGAGGAGTGAATCTCGGTGCCATTTATCAGAGACAGAGAGGGCAGTTTTCCATCCAGCCTTCTCAGCACACCCACTGCTTGCAGGGGTCCAAGTCCCCACACCCTGTGCATGCACAAGGCCTGGGCTTGTGCAGTGCTCTTCTGTGTCAGAGGAAGTATTTCTCTGAGAGAGAGCACCACTATGAAAAGCACTGAGGGTTCACAGTTTCCCTGAGCATACTTGTTCATAGAGAGGTTTGTGGGCCCAGTCCTCCTCGCTTGTAGATCTGAAAAGAAAACAGTTCTAAGAGCTAAGGATAAACTGAGGCATGTTGAGCAGCCTGTGAATAAGATAAGAATGGCAAAGGGATGCTTTGTGTCCCTTCAGTGAAAACAGAAAGGGAGAGCAGCTGGCATTAAGAGGTCAGAATATCGTCCATCCAGAGGCTTTGGAGGTCTCTTCTTTTCTTCAGGCATGAGCAAAGCTAGTCTGGGAGCAGTAGTAAAGCAAGAACATGCACAATCTGTTGTTGCACAGCTTTGGCTGCCTCAAGGCTGGGATGACAATGAGCAATTGGTGCCAGCAGTGGGTCTGTGTTGGCTCCTGATGGGCAGAAAAGGGGCAAGGAACAAGCTTTGCTGATGTTCAGCTGCACAGCAAAGAGGACAGTTGTGCTGGAGTGAGCTGACATGATTATTGCAGTGGCAGAGGAAGCTGCTGAGATGGCTGTCACGTGGAGGCTGGAGATGCAGGTTCTGTGCTCCCACTCCCATAGCCTGGCTCAGAGACCAGAAGATTGAGGGATTAGTGTGGGGGTCGGGGTGCTGAATTTATTTTTTATCTCCTCGTCCTGTTGTGCCTGTGCAGAAGTGCCAGCTTTTTGCTTTTTTTTTCATTTTTCTTTTTTTTTTTTTTTTTTTTTTTTTTCTTTTTGCTGGTGAAGCATTAACTGGGTGGGTTGCCATAGCAACCCCTGCATGATAAGTTGGGCTGCTTCTTGCAGCGCTCAAGATTTCTCTCTCAACATTCATCCCCCTTCACCACATCCCCTGGAGTGCCAAAATGGCCGAGGGCTTTGTGACCCTGAGCACCCTGTACCCCATGGGCTGTGCCTCCTCTCCAGCCTGCTCACTGTGGGTGTCAGAGCAAGGAGGAGTGGCTGTGCATCCTTAGGGTGGATGGGTCTTGAAGAATATGTGAAGAATATGTTCACACAGCAAAGAAAACTGAAGCAGGCTTTCAGTATGACATCCCATTTATTTGCGAGGTTTCCTGAAGAGGCCTGGGCAGCATTTGTTATCTGTTCAAAACAGGCACGTGGAGATGTTGGAGTGGTTCCCAGCCAAGCCCAGCTCAGAGAAAGAATTAAAGGATCTCACCCTTTCCTTCTGAAAACACACAGAGAACCTGAATAGTCCAGGGAACATGTTCTGGATCGCAAGCATGCATTGTGAATCATTGTAGGTTTTGTCTGTAGTGCACATCAAAGCATGCTCTAGGTGAGGGGCATGGGGGGAGGATGTGATGTCTGTTTGCTTCTCTGGCCTGTGCCTTACTGTGTTACAAACCAGCAAAACCCAAACCTGGTTTCACCAGAGATTTTCTTCACCTCTGGGCCCCATTTCCCATCTTTAAATAGTAATTAGAACTCCAGTCTGACCAGAATGAGTAGTGTGCAGTGCTTCAAGTCTGCAAATAAATGATTCTGCGGGAAAACTCATTACTATTTAAGGCTGTTTGTTTGTTACTGTAATTTAAATTGGTTGTCAGGTGACTTCTGGAGTGCCTGGGGTTAGAGGAGGATTCTGTTTCTGCCCAGAGAGGCACCAAAGCACCTGAGCTTCAGTGTGCTCAGAAAGGAGCAGAGAGGCTGAAGGCTCAATTAGTGGCTGCTGACCAAATCACAGAGCTGCTGCATCCTCTTAATCCCATAGACTTTGGCCCTCTATCCCTGGCAGGGTTCTCTGGAATAGATGGAGCAGTGCAGCTCCACGTGCTACAGCTCCTGGCAGTGCACCTGGCAGCCTGGGAACAGATGTGATTTCCTCTGCACTTCAAGAGACAGCTGCTTGTCAAATGAGATGGCTGTGGACATTGTTCAGTGGTTCCTGTGTCTATAAAAATACCCTCCACCAGCACTCATCCGCCACACGCAGGATGGATTGTTCCAGAAAAGCTAGGAGCAAATCCTGTAGCTAAGCCTGCCCTTCCTTTTGTTGAGTTGTGGAAACAGCTAGGGGCAATGGGAGAAAAGCACGTGACTTAATGTCTTATCACCTCTGGGTATTGTGGGTGCTATTTTTGCTTCCTTCAGGGGAAAGTTAAATGTTATGATTTGGATATTCACAGCGGGTGGCTTTTAAGGGGGAAAATGGGTGTTGCTGACACCTGGTCTTGGCACCTGGTTCCTGGAGGTACACTGGTGTCTTCTTTTTTTTTAGTGAGTTTGATGGCAGGAGTGCACAGAAACCCGGGGAACCCTGGAGGCAGAGGGGACAGCAAGTGACACTTGACTGCCCCGGCTTTGGTTCAGCCAGTGCTGCAATACTTCAGGGCTGTGAAGGTTTCAGGGGTCGCAGCCCCTGATACAAACAGTTGGATGATGTCTTTGTTCTGTCCCTGCTTTGCTTGTGCAGCGTAGGGCCCAGATTGCATGTGTGTGCCCTCAGGACCGAGCTGCAGTGCCAGGCAGGTCTGGACTCAGTACTGCTGTGCCCTGCTGGGAGTCTGTGTCCAGCCAAAGGGCTGAAGCCAATGCTTTCAGATGGCAGCTCTTTTCTGTTGGGTGGTTCTCATGTGTTCAATGTGCACTTCTGGGTTTTGGCAGCGGAATTTGCTCCCGTGTCTGATGGAATTGGCCAGGTTTAGTTCAATAGATTGAGCTGCCATCAGCACAGATGCTTTGTGAAGAGGGAGCCCATTTAACGAGCGCTTCGTTTCTCCCTCTCTGCCCATTGTGACCTTCAGAGTTGGAGCCCTTCTGGGTGCTGTGGCTGCAGTCCAAGCAGAGAAAGCCCAGCCCGCTGCTGGCACCGAGCTCCTGGGAATCGGGCTGGAACACGACGAGAGGATTTCCCAGCATTTCCAACTGTGACCTTCAGAGCCGTACAGACGCGAGCGTTAAACTCATTACAGGCGAAGCCCTCCCGGTGACCTCGCCCGGATAACTCTCCCCCTCTCCTTGATCTGGCTTTATTTCCGAAGCAGACAAACGATGCTAATATCGCCCTCTCCAACTCCTCCAGCCAAGAAGGGAAAGACCACGGCCCCCTCCCACCACTCCGACAGAGCCCAGCCGCGGACGGCCGAGCCCCGAGCTCCGGGAGGAGCCCCGTGCTGGGGCCGGGGCCGGCAGGGAGGGGAGGGCCCGCGCATGCCTGCCGTGAGCCGGGCCCCCCACCCGGGCGAGGCTGAGCTCCGCGCAGCCGTCGGCGGAGCTCCGCGGGGCTCTCCCGCAGCCGCCACCTGCTGCTCCCGGAGCCGCCCCGGCCCTGTCCGTGGTGCTGCCGCCGGATCGTGGGTTCGGCGCCGCAGGGAAGCTGATTTCCCCTCCAAGAAATCCCCGCGTCCGCCCACCCGCGGCTCCGCGCCGTTCGCAGGAGCATCCTGTTGCACCGGAGCGTTTGCAGAAAGAGGATCTGCCCAAGGGATGCGCTCCTCGCTCGGAACAATGGCTGCGCTGCCACGGCTGCTCTGTGCGTCTTCGGCCGCCTTGGTGGTCTGGGGTAGGTG
>VXAB01000939.1:0-12068 GCA_013399175.1 Odontophorus gujanensis | reverse complement strand
CCCCCCCCCCGACACCCCGTGCTTGTAGGATGCTCCCTCCGAGCGCCGCTTTTCCTCGCGGGGTTCCCTTAGTGCTGTCACAAAGCTCAGCCTTCGGAGCGGCGTTTTGTTTACGAACAGGAGAAGGGAATCACATTGCTACGGAGTTGATGTGAACAAAGAGATGTCGTGTCCCTGAGTGGACCTGTGACACAGAGCGTGTGCTCTCGGAGTTCCTCGCCGGTTCCCGTTGGCTTTTGTTGCAAAATTTGCAGTGTAATTTAAGGTGCAGTTTCCTCGGAGAGGCCACGCAGCGCACGCTCGGCGCCGGTGGTCTGCACGGGCTGCGTAACCTGGGGGAAACACATAGGTTTTATTGGCATTCCAGTTTTCCTTCTGCAACCTGAAGAAGTGGTGGCTGGATCTGTTCACACAGCTGGATTGAATGTGCACGGATAGCTGCGGTGTGCATGCTGAGTGCAGCTGGAGTACAGCACAACCCAGTCGTTGTTCCTTTATTTCTCCCAGAAAACTGTTGCTGCCCGTAGAGGAGATGTGGGAGAAAGGGTTTGTTCCCAGGACAGGTCCTGGGAATATATACAGTGCTCGAGAGTGAGGGTTAATGGAATCTCAGAGGATGGGGAGGAGGGAGCAGCAGCAAAGTCAGCATCTCCAGTGAGCTGCGCTCGAGGCTTTGGAGACAGGGTGGGACAGACTGAACCCGGCATTGTTTAGCCCAGGGGACAAATGTCAGCAGGGATTTAGTCTTGAGATGTCGTGCTGGAGCGTTGGTTTTCATATCGAGCAGACTGATTTCTGCCTCGTTTGGGAGAGCGGCGTTTTGTAGCTGCTGATGTTTGCCCAAATCTGATTGGGAGCGTTTTAAACCGGAGTGCACGTAAAATCAATAACTCCCCCAGCTGCCAAATGCACTCAAGTCCAAGCCCTTGATTTCCAGGACTGCTTATGAAACCTAGAAACAGGAAGCATGGAGGATCTTAACCCTTTGTTTTGAGCACGCTGCCAGAGGAAAACATCCACCTTTTAACTCACACAAAGAGCGAGCAATTCCTTTCCTCCATGCTTGAATTCTGAGTGTTCACTCTCACCCCGGACTCTAATTGCTGCTGTAACAGGAGCATGCTCAGCATGTGGGAGAAAGCACAAACGATGACTTCAAAACTGCATCAATTACTACAGGAAAAATTAAAAGCTGTAGCAAAGCAGATGCTGGAGAGGTGGATCTGCGTGAGTTGATCACCTTCTGTTAATTACGATGGATTATTTATATCTCAGAGAAGGAAGCTTGGTAAAATTGGACGCTTGAGGGTTCTCTCTTAGCAGAGAGTAATGAATCAAAGGGTTTTCCATTGTGTGTGAGTAACTGCTGCCTCTCTATTTCCCTTCTGTCTTTACTCACTTCTCCTCCACTGCTTTTTTCCTAGCTGGTTTTTGTTCTGCAGTGTGTGTTGAAGTTCCATCAGAGACAGAGGCTGTCCAGGGCACGGACATGAAGCTGCTCTGCATCTCCTGCATGAAAAGGGAAGAGGTCACAGCCAGCACAGTGGTGGAATGGTTCTACAGGCCGGAGGGTGGAAAAGATGAACCCGTATGTATGCTTGGTAGCTCAGCCCTTGCTTTGGTAGGCCGTGTTGTGAAATACGCTCCAGAGATCTCATGGGAGAAGTCAGGAGGTATTATCAAGAGCGTGAGCTTGTCTTGCACGGGATCCTTGATGAAGAGACCCAAAAGTGAAGACAAGGTTTATGCCATGTTCCCATTCAAAGTCCATAGGAATGCCTAGCAGGCTGCTTTAATATCATGGAGGCCAGATGAGCTGCTAGCTGAATTCAGCTCCAAACTCAGAGCTTCCCAGTCTGTATAGTACTTTCACCCAGAGGTTCTATAGCACTGCTTCTGAGCTGTAACTAAAGCATCTTTTCCTTGCTGAGCTGATTAGCTGAGCTGATTAGCACACAGCAGGTACCCATGGCTAGAATCTGCTGGTGAGTTCAGACATTTGGGGCTGTGCGTACAAGAATGTGAATTTCCACTTTCTTTCCTTGAATGTCTATCATCTAATATACAAGGGAAAAGGGAGGGGAAATGGAAGCATGGAGTGACAGTCGGTCACGTCGGCCAACTCTTATTTCTTAGGGCGCTTCTGAATTCTGAAACTGTTCTTTGGAGGTTAAATCAGGCTCTGCTAAATCTGTAGGACAGAATTTAATTCTTTTTTGCCACAAAGAAACCAATGGTGTGCTGACTGTGGGAGGATCTGTGCGAGTTGCTTTGGATCCCTGTCAGGAAAAGGTAAAATTAGTTTTCAGGGTGAATTAAAATGGGAACCTTACAAGAATGGTAAATCTGAGAATAAGGTTTCAGTAGCTATTTTATCCAAGTGTGAAGAATTAGATCTGTGCCTGCATTTCATCGTGATTAAGTAGGGCCAGCCAAGACAGCAAATAATCTCCTACTCTGAGAACTAAAGGAACCACACAAGGGAATGAGGAGGGAATTCACTTCTAGAGACCTGGGTGATATGTCTGCTAGCAGCAACCCAAAGATTGGCCATGCAGGTGAGCTGGGCAGGCAGTGTGATGACATGGACTGTGGCCAGCCTGAATCCTGCCAGTGCCAAGGCCTGTGAAAGCCACCCAAGTTCTTCTGATGCACTGTTTTCACACCATTGTCCTTCTTCTACATTTCCACATTAGCTGAATAATCCCAGGGCTTACTGAAAAAAAGACTTTGTGTCTTTGCAGTATTACTTTCTGTGGTACCTTCTGAAGATGACCCAGTGACTGGCAGGCTTGGCACTAAGGCTGCAGGATCCTAATTTTAGCTCAGTTGCTGATTTTTTTTTTTGTGCCAGTGTCCGTATGTCTCTCTACTGTTTCCCACCCCTGTTTTTCTGTTTCCATGATGGAAATAATTCAGTTTTCTCTCTTTTGTAAAGCAGTCTGAGATTTTTGAGGTAAATATGAATATAAGTTGATCCCAGGAAAGCCATATCCCAGAACATGCATGCAAGCATGCAGCCAGAGGAGAACAGAGTTCCTTGGATATGCTGTGTTGCTGCCTGAGATTCAAGTCAGCCATTAATCAGAATATCCCTTTGTATTCCCTCACAGATCTACGAGCACAGGAAAATGAATCACGAATTTCAAAGCCGCTTCAGCGGTCGGATACAATGGAATGGGAGTAAAGACATGCAGGATGTATCCATCACTGTGTTAAATGTCACCTTGAATGATTCGGGTATCTACACCTGTAATATCACCCGGGAGTTTGAGTTTGAGATTCACCGACCTCTCTTCACAAGCTCCAGATTGATCCACCTCACCGTGGTGGAGGAGGGTATGGAGGACTGGCAGAAACTGTGTCGTGTCCTAACTGCCCGTGGGCGTCGTTACACAGGGACATGGTTTTTTTTTATTGTACTGCAGGAGAGGGGTGACTGAGCTGCCAGACAGTCGTGTCAAAGCAGAGGTTTCCACTGTCTCTGTTCAGAACCCTCACCTCTCTCTCCCCTGCTGGCTCAGGGATGCTACAGCACAGATTTTGCCTGGCTGCCCACAGCTGCTCCTTCCTCACTTCTGTCCCCTCCCTCTCTGAACTCATTCTCCATTTTGATTTCCATCTCTCGCATCCCCCTTCCCTTTGCACTGCTCTTCTGACCTTGATTTTGCCCAGTTCTGTGCTGAGATCCTGGCTGGAGGAATCCTGCTTTCCACTCCAGAGAGGGACAAGTTTTATCGCCCATCTTTTTATTCTGTGTCTTCCCTTCCTTACTTCCCCGCAAGTGTCTGTTTTGATCTGTCTCCAAATCACTGTTGGCACAGCACACTCAAGTAACCACAGTGAATAAGACATGGAAAGGAAAGAGTACGTCCAGCTGAGCTAGGCCAGTGGTGAGCAATCTGTATGAATGCGTAGGCTGCAGAGAATGCAAGACACAGTGGAAGCATGCCCTGAAATTGCTGCTGGCGTGTTTTATTGTCAGCCTCACCTGTTGACTCTCTTCTGACCCCTCACAGAGTCGTGGCATTTGGGACTGTGTCATCAAGTGGGTTAGGAAGGAGGAGATGAGGGTGGGAAAGTCTGAGTGGAGCTGCTGTGCTCCAATGTGTAAATGATCAGAGACAATTTCATTTTCTCGACAGCTGGAGAGGACTTCACCTCAGTCATCTCTGAAATCATGATGTATATTCTGCTGGTCTTCCTCACCTTGTGGCTACTGATAGAAATGGTCTATTGCTACAGGAAAGTCTCTAAGGCAGAGGAGGCTGCCCAGGAAAATGCGTAAGTGTGAAATCTCTCCGGATGTGAGCTGTTCTACAAAGGGTCCTTCAGATGTCTTAGTCCAGGTCAGAGTGCAAGACAACTGAACTTTGCTATTGCTCGTTTCTAGCTGTCTGAAATCACTGCACTGGGCAGGACTATGCAAAGGGACAGTGCAAGGTGAGGGATGATGCACCTGGTGGGGAGGGTGGCCAAGGTGGGCAGTGTTCCAAGGCGACCTGGTTTGAGCCACGTGGAGATGCTCTCCTGGAAGAACCACTTTCAGAGATCTGACTCACGAGGCTGGAGCCAATACTGCCTTGAAAAAGCAGCAGAGGAGGGCAATTCTGGCAGTTGACGGAGCAGAGATGCTCCAATGTTTATGCTGTCCTATTCATATCTTTCCACATCCTCAGCTTAAATAACAGTGCTCTTTGTACATGGTGGGAAAGCTGTATGCATAGGATCTTACAGTAGGTAAGGCTCTGTGTCTGCTCCTGATGATGCCAAGGAGAATTTTCTACTGTAAGGATCTTCTATGAGTGAAGTTTGTTACCTTAGAGATACTTGAAGGAATTCAACATCTCTGAAGAAAGGAACAGACATGAAGTACGCATTTTAGGTTATGCTTTCATCTTTTCTTCCAACTACAGGACAGACTACCTTGCAATTCCATCAGAAAACAAGGAAAACTGTGCCGTGCCTGTGGAGGAATAGCAGAGAGGAGACTGCGGAGTGCACGGCACCAAGGTAAGCCATGGGGGAGCAGCCTTCAACCTTACTGCTGTGGGTTAGGATTTTGTGGGGCTGGAGATTCCCCACTCCTCTGGAGGTGGGAATAGTGACTGTCCCCTGCAGGTAGGGAGCTGTGTGCAGGAGGAACGTCACTTACCTCCAGAGGAAACGTCTGCTGCAGGAGGACTTTGTGTGCTGAAGGCTGGGATCTAACCTGAAAGGCTTCTTCGTGTCCCATCAGGCATCATGCCAGCTGTGGCATGGCCCTTACTTGAATACCTTGCAATGACTTGCACTCCATGGGGAATTCTCTTGCTTGCAGGGGCTCTGAAGACAGAAGGACCACGTCATGCCAGCCAGGTTTAAGGGGGAGCTCTACACCATCAGGAGGAAATACAATATGGGGAAGTGTAAATTCTCTTCCATTTGCCTTGGACTCTGTACAGTCTTGACTTTGGCCTCACGACTCCATTCTGAGCTGCCAGCCCATTTGTTACAGGACTCTCCTTTTGAAGCATGCTGAGCAAAGGGCACAGGGGGTGTGGGCAGCACGGCTCCTTCCCAAGTTTCAGTTCCATCATCACGTTAATGGCTTTGTAACTGTTAATGTCATTTCTTAGCTGCTGTCACCACCACCTTTATTTGCAAAATATGCTAGTTCTCCATTGCAGACATGAAGGGTATGTATATTGCTACTCTGACCTTCAGGAATAACTTCATCTTAAGGCGATGATGTTCCACCACTTGCTACAGCCCAAGGAGTCACTATAGGTGTTAAGCAGGAGGAGTTTGATTAGTGTAGTTGTTGCTCAGTAAGTTCCTTTGGACTTTGGGCTGCCAGTGCAGACATAAGAGTAGCAAGAGAACTCTAAAAACAGATAAAAACGTCTAATAGAAAGATGAGTCCCTGTGCTATGGTCACACCTGCTTCTGAAGGAGAGAGCTGAGAATATAAATCCTGAACTACTCCTAATTTGGGAGGCTGTGTAAGTATAAGAATCCCCTGTCCCCTCCCTTTCACTTAGCAAGTGCTGAAATTCTTAGTTCCTTCCATTTGCCTTGTGCAGCAGGTTCACTCCTCAAGCACACAGAGACACAGTGATAGGAATAACCTGTGGAGCCGTGTTCAGCAGCCACAGGGGAGCCAGTAAGACAAGGTATGGCTTTAACCTGTTTCTGGGGGATGCTCTGAAAGGGAGACAGCTGGACACAAACAGGCAAAGTGAATAGGATGCACTGAGAATGGGGCATGGCTTTGTAAAATTGTACTTGTAACTGTGATGGTCGTCTTATACTATACTGCAGCACCACCTATAGGAATAGAGAGAAAACGCTTATTTTTTTCCTAGTCTGTAGTAATTCTGTCTTGTGACTTGTCACCAATTGGAACAGGCAGTGTTCATTGTAAATGACACACTTCTGCACAGGAAATACGCTGTAAATTCAGCATCCCTATGTAAACTTACCTTCTGAATCTTAGTGGCTTAAGCAGAGTGAAATGAGTTTACTGGCTCCAAACGAAAATCAGTTGAGCACAACCACCAGGATAAAGAGGAAAAATCAGGCAGAACCATTGGCCAGGGTAGAGTTGTGCTTCAGGATGAAGTGGGAGAAGATGGAGGATTTTTTCATATGGGCGATGTTGTTACATCCCTGCTGCAATGGAGCCTTTCCTGCTTGCAAGAGCTGACAAATTTTGCTACCCTGACTGCTTCTAAATACTACAAAGTGCTTGTGAATCTCAAGGCATGCTTCTTACGTACAGAGTTTTCCCCTGCTTATGTTCTGCTGCAGTTTGTGTTGCTAAAACTCCATTTGTGAGTCAGGTCCAGGCCAGATTTCTAACTGGCCGTTGTTTAAAATCCCTTTTTTTAGAGGAGGTTTCAGCTTTAGTCAACTGCTGCGATCCGATCTTCACAGAGCTGTGTGGCAATCCGAGCACACTCTGCAGCTGAAGCACGCTTGTAGTCTGGGCACTGGTTCCTTAAACTCTAATATCCCCAAATACCTCCTCCTCTAATTCTGCTGGGTGTCTTCATTTTCCCTAGGCCAACTTGCCTGGCCTCGGGGCACTTGGGGGCATAATCCTAACTCTAGATCCACAGCAGCAGAGGAGATGTCACTGCAGTTTCCGTCGCTGATCATGGCACTAACACCCAGGGTGATTTTTGGGTAAGGTCACGGAAGCCCCTCACCCACTTCAGCCCTGTTCCTCTCAGTCCTTGTGAAGTGCTCTGATGGAGCAATGTTGAGTTAAAAAAAAGGAGCAAACTGAAAGTTTCTGGAGAGCTACCTCGGGTGGTGAGGAAGGGCTGTCCTGTAGTGCTGCACCTCGTGGTGTGTTACACGCATCTTCTTTGGGTGCTTTTTAGACACATCTTTCACTTCTCCAGTTCCTGCATACAACTACTGCCCCGTGTTGTCCTAGATGGGAAAACGGTGTCTAAATTTTGCTCAGGATTCCCACAGTGAAAAAAAAAAAGGAAATAAGAAAAAAGAAAAAAAAGTTGTATATATTCACAGGCAGCGTTAAAGGCAGGTTAGGTCCTGGAAGAGATGGTCCTGGTTGGAATGTGAAGAAACCCTCTCTGTGTACTTGGAAATGATAGAAAAGAGCAGAAGCAGGCAGGGCAATAAAAAGAACAAAGTGCTCACGAGTCACACTGTTTGTTTGATAGATTCTTCTTTTAATTTATACCGGACTTCCGTTGTTCTAGCTACTTACATTAAGTTTTGGCTGCATAGCCTTTACAATTCCTAGGTTCTAGCAGGTAAGTTTCATCATCATTTTCTCACATTTTGCGCACAGCGCAAACCTGATGACAGTTAGACAACTCCTAAACCAAAACCACGGCTCCTCCCCCAGCTCACCCTGAAGTTCACAGCAGTGCTGCAGGCCATGGCCAACAGCTCTCTGCTTCCCGGGCTCTGGTGCTGAAATCCAGAAGGGAAGCGCACACCCGCGGGTGTCTGCATGACCGAACCTTGCCTTGCTGACACGAGGCAATCCTCGTTCATCTGTGATTACGGCAGCAATTGGGGTTGCAGGGTCTGGGGGCTCAGGTGGGGAGGATGTGCCCCGGGGTGTTGAGCACTTTATGCAGCCCTGGAGCGTGATGAGATGAACCGCTGTGAGAGTGACGACGTCCCAGAGCTGCCACAGCCACACAGCGCCAGTCCCGGCGCTCAGAGGCGGACGCTGCCGTGGTTCTGCTGCTCCTCCCTCCGTTCTGAGCTCCAAGAGCCAGGTTAGTGCTGCTCTGTCTGCTCTGCTAAGTGCTGTTCCAAGGGAGGTGGGCTTGCAAACACACGTGTGTGGTGCAGGGCTTTGCTGGGTGGAGGTGTTTTGCAGCAGCCGTTCTCCCACCTCCCGGTGCTGCCGGGGCAGTCTGGGCTGAGACTGACACACGACCAAGTGGCTGTAGGACCTGAGCTGCACATTTGTTTCATTCCCTAACGATTCTTGGAGTTGGGGTTGGGGAAGGTGGCCATTTAACGTTAGCAATGGAATTGGCCTACATGAGTGAGGTAACAGAAACGGCCAGAGGAGGTACCTCCCTGAGCCATGTGCAAATATAACTCCTTCTGCAGAAGGAAGTCTTTTTCGCTACTGAAAACAAACAAACAAACAAACAAAACACATTCACTTAAAGGGTGTACAGACTGCATCAAGGGAAGGCAAGCAGGGACAGCACCAGGTCAGTCCAGCCACGGCAAAGGGAATGATTGTCTGGCAGCAAAGGTGTGGGGGGGAGAGGGAAAAGCCATAAGCAAGCACTGCAAAACGTGTGGGAGAGGGGAGCATGGCACACCAGTACCCATGCAGGGGTTGAAGCCCATGCTGTCTGGCTGGGTCAGGGAATAATCTCAATCGGCAGACGATAAAAGACACGAGGAGATTATTTGGCCAGTGTGCACATCTCAAAAAGAAAGGTATTATGGCACAAAGAGACTCGTGCTGTGGAGACTGCAAAGCACAGAGCATGCTAGGCAGAGGGAACGGGGTGGGAGGTCAGCACAGCCACACCTCAGGAACCACACTGACACACGTTTTGCAAGCTACTTACCTCACATGCTTTGGTTTAAAAGTCTCTGTTTTGTGTATTGTTTTTAAGCAAGCCCCTGCTGGACACTGTAACTAGTGCTGAGACTCTGAAAAGACCCAAGCCAGCATCTACATGACCCCACCACGAAACTTCTCAAGGGCAGAGCTAGCTGGAGAGTGGGACTCAGCATGCTGGTTAGCCACACGGTATGGGTGATGGAGCCTCTTCCCAGATCACTGCAGCAGGGCTGGGGAATAGCATCCACGGGATGGGGGGGGGGGTTGTCATACTAAGGTCTCGTCGCAGGTACTGGCACTAAGTGTCCCCAGTTGCTATTTGCAACACAAACTTTCTACTGGCTCCTATAAAGGTGGGAAAAGCACACGCCTGCAGGCTATGTAGTTTTGTGCTGGGGGGATGCGTAGGGTGAAGTCTGTCCCCACCTACACCCATGGGAGATGCTGAAACAAACGGGGTCTGTCTGATGGGAGAAGGGCTCAAATTCAACTTGAGCTTGTCCCAGATGCCACTACCCAAACAATTCCTTTAAGGTAAGCATTAAAAGGTAGGTATGCATTAACAACTGTATCAAGCTAGTTAGTATACTGTCCTAAAGAAGCAGGTGACATACACAAACTGGCAAGTCAGAGCTTTGTCATCTCCCTCCTGCTGACAGGTAGCGTCTTACTTGGCACAAATTAGGCTACTCTCTGTTGGCATGAATGTGCATGCACTACACTTGGCTGGAGCAGTGGTTCTTTGACATTTGTAGTGCCAGAATTCAGCAAATCCAAACCCAGCTCTGCTTGCTGGACAGACTATTTATGTCAGACATGTTACGCTCAGTTTAATGTGCAGGCAAAATGAATAGTCATGCTTGGTATTTTCACAGCTGCCTGTGTGTTGCCCCACATTAATTTGTCTCTAAGGCCAAGCCCAAGGAAGCTTTGGGAACATCCAGAACCCAATGTGACCACCATCTGCAGAGATGCTGCATAGGAAGAAGGATGCACACGATGAGCAAAGGGATTTCTTGCCTCCATGACAGGTTGGTAAGTAGCCAGCTCTACCTACTGGCCTTTCTTTTTTGACTCTCTGAGCCACGTGGGTTTTCTGTCCTTGGCTGGGTTATGTTTGTGTATGTACAGAAGTTTGCTGGCCATGCTGCAAAGACCCACACTCCAGGTTTCTTTCTCTTGCCTTTTCTTTTCTGGCAAGGGCAAGGTGGCAAGCATAGGGCTTCCTCTCTTTTTATATTATCCTGATGCGTGCAATTAAATACTAAAAGAGGGAAAGATGGGCTGCAAAGCATTTTTCTGTGCTTAGCAACTGTGGGAGTGGCCAAGGGGAATCCCAGCCAGTGTGGCAAGTCAGCAGCATGGAACTGGGGCCCCCTGGTCCCAAGGTGAGAGCAACAAAACGCCCTTCTCAGGCTCTAGCAGCTCAGATCTGTTGTATAGCAGCCACTGCAGCAGCCTCCCTGGAAGGAGTCAGGGAGCAGCACAATAGTCAGCAGCACGAAATGAAACAGTCATAAATACAAGTTACTCCTTGGTTCCTGAGGCATTGCCAATTGTACCTTGCTTTCACAGTCTTTTACATGCAGTCCGTAACCTGTCTTCAATTGCACTCCTTCAGATGTGAGTGTTCTTCTCGAGGACGTGCCGTGTCTAGCATTTGGTCATTAAATTGTTAGGCAGGCTGGGAGAAATCAGCAGCTAACTTCTAACTGTGGTACCTTGCCCTGGTACCATAAGCTGGAGCTTGTGAGGG
Organism: Odontophorus gujanensis; assembly: GCA_013399175.1. Lineage (NCBI taxonomy): Eukaryota > Metazoa > Chordata > Aves > Galliformes > Odontophoridae > Odontophorus > Odontophorus gujanensis. The sequence goes on along the minus strand of VXAB01000939.1, from coordinate 1,251 downwards.
TTTTCCCCAGCTGTGCGGATGTGTGCTTCTCCTACACCAAGATGCAAAACCTGACTTGCTTAGGGAGCCAATGCAGTGCTATCCAGCTTAGGAGAGATCCCACTCACACCCTTACACTGTGGACAAACCCCTATTTCTATCTTTTTTGTTCCCTGGGGCCCTTCCTAATCTCTCCTAGGCCAACGGAGGCCTTGCTGCTGCAGATGCAGTCACGTAAGTATCAGAAGTAAAGATCTCCTTTTGCTGTCACTGTTGCAGGAAAGGAATTTGTTCCTACATAGCTCAGAAGTAAAGATGAGGCCTGAGAGCTATGAGCAAAGCGATCTCACAGACCAGGGATGAGAGATAAATTTACCAAGCAGGACAGCAAGGGCAGTTCTGCTGTTTCCTTAGCTCCCCCACTCCACGTTGTACTAACAGCAAGTGGCTTGGCAGGAAGGAGTGCTCACGTATAAGTGATCATTTTGGTTTTCTTTTGAAGTTGGGGCACTCTCCCTGTTGTGAGAAGTCGTGCAGCAGCCCTTAGCAGCACAGATGTAGATCTTCAGCACAGGGATGGCTTAATGGCAGGGGCCCAAGCACACAGAAAGCAGAGAACCTCAGCAAAAGTAAAGGGGACACTGTCAAAAAGAAAAGGAAGTGTGCTTTCTGCAGCGTGGCTCTCCTCCCTCTGAGCACTGTGTGGGCAAATACTCCTGCTCCCCACCATCTCCTTGGCTATTAATGCACTATCAATTACAGGAGGAGGCAAAGTAAGTGTTTGGAGAAAGCATTTCAGGCTCATTTACATTCTGTGCTTTGCTCTCTGAACCAGGCTGGCCAGCACGGCAGCAAGATGCATTTCTGCTCCAAGAGACATAGAAGATGATTGCCAGGGAGACCTGCTCTCCACGGACCTACAGCAATACCTCTGGATGCCTCCTCTCCAAATGGGGGATCGTTTCATAAGGGATTGATGGTGATTGCCAAAACCTCTCTGCCCCGAAGCCAGCAAGGTAAGACAGTTGACAGTGTTCCCTTTGTAAGTGTAGCCACATATCATCAGTCAGGGACCTTCATGCACGGGGAGGGGAGGGGCATTCACACTGATGCTTCCCTTTGAAACAACAAAAACAAAACAGACAGACAGACAAACAGCCAGGAATATTACAGAAGAGTGGTGCAAACAGGCCCAGGGCAGCACACTCGGGTGCATCCCTAAGCGCACCTCAGTGCCAGGAGAGCCCAGCCCTCCCCTACACACACACACAC
>VXAB01000936.1:16797-45166 GCA_013399175.1 Odontophorus gujanensis | reverse complement strand
ACTCATACAGTTAACCTTGGCCCGTTGATCCAGTCAGAATGCATGCCGTTACAACTGATTCAGTTTCACAAGGTTTCCTTCTGCCTTCAGAGTCATTACTTAGGAAATAAGAAGATCACAATCTGGACCAATGCACAGCCTTTTTCTCCCTTCCTAATCAGTTTAATCATCTTGTTAATAGTGATAACAACATTCTGAGTTGATGTACCACTGAAATAACTGATGATTCACACTCCTTTCTCTTCATGACAACAGATCGATGTTATTAATTACTATTATTTCTAAGAATTTATTAATTTCTATTCATAAGAATGATCTTGGAGGTGTCAATACTCACTTATTTCTTTAGATAAAAACAGACAAAACTTCTTGGACAAGTCTGCAAAAATTTTGTCTTTACTTTGCACTTAATTTTGAACAATTGTAACTCTTGTCATGTTGGCAACATAAAAACGTAGCAAAAGGAGAAGCAGTAACAAGGAGAGATCTTGGGAGGACTTTTTACCACTAAGGCTGAAGAGCAGGTCAGCTTCTTAAAGTTGCTGGAGGTTTAGCACTGGTCAAGAACCTCGCATTATCAAACATCATCAATCAGCATCAAAGGGAAGTTTGACAAAGCTGGTGCACAAATTATTTATTTAAAATAATTTTGGTTTGTTCAGTTTTCCTGTTTTACGCAGTTGCTCTGGTCTTTGGTTGAGCAGTTGCAGACAATATCCCGGGCACATTATGCCTTATTTTAAAAACTAATCCCTGTGCTTTTTCTTCCGATGATTTTGCACATAAATTGTAATGCCAAAAGGGATTTTCCACCACTGCACCACTGCATGTGATTAAGAAAAGCACAACTTATAGAGAAAGGTCTTCTTTATTAAAGAAACAGATACTGTTGAAGAAATGTTAGCTGGACAAGCTGTTGTGCTTTTAAGTCATTTTTCAGGTGATTAGGGATTAGAGGATTTGGGGAGTCCTGAAAGGAGACCTTGCCTAGCAAACAGCTTAGGAGTGGGCTTAATGGGAGGAGAAGACTCTGGAGGTGTTATGGAAAGGAGCTGATGTTTGTTCCTCCCATGTACAAAGTGATCCCCTAAACCCCTCTAATCTCTCTAGGGTACAGATGCTGCTTTGTGAGCTTTCAGTTTTAACTATAGCCTAGTAACAATTTCTGCTAGCAGTTGTTCAGCTTAGTAATGTTTGACCTCTTCTTGCAGATGAAAGATGCAGCCAATGCAACTTTTAAATCTGAGAGCAATTCGCTTTAATGCTACTGCATACACCAGAAGAAAAACATTCAAACTAACCAAAAGTCCACAGAATGTAATTATTTTGGGTAACTCAAATTGTATCTTGAAGGCGGTCCAGAGTATAGTGAGATCTTCTTTATGAAAAAAAAAATATTGTCTTAATCGGTTCTGTTCAGGAATGTGCAATTTGTTCAGCTGTGTACTGTTACTTGTTATCACGTGAGTTTTTACATAGAACTGACAATGCTGAAAAGACAGGGAAATTATCAACCCACCATGACTTCCTGAGGACAGTAGAATTTTCCGTAAGATTGTCCACACTGAGTGCTCAGTAGTGATGGGAGGCAAGGAGCTCCTATTTTATAGTATTGCCTTTAAAAATTAATTATTTAGCTCCGAGCCACCAGTTCATTTGGTGATCACTTAGGGCTGTCTGTCCTGTTGCCTCAAAACTTTCTGTCAGTGATGCTGGGACTTCCAAACTGCTTTGGAAAAACCCCTTTCCACATGCTGCCACACAACTGTCCTTTGCAGCAACTCCCATCCTTCCCCTCTCCTCCACCCCTTTATCTCATAATCTCCTTCACTCTCTGTGCTATGCCACGTGTGGGGTTGAGCTCTTCATGGCAGGAGCTCTGTCCTTACATGTTCATCTGAGATGTGTAGTACCCTTTTGATGGTAGCTTGAAAAGCAAAGCAGGTGAATCATATTCACCTATCAAGGTATGATTTTTAGAGAAATTTCCACCCTCATGAGCTCTAGAGTTTTTGTGGGTGACTCCCTTAAATCTCATGTGGATCTCACGTGGTCTTCTCTCTGAATATGGGGCAGGATTACAGGGGTAGTCCACTGGAGGTCTACGATGAGGACAGGAGGACTGTGACTCTGCGTGGCAACTCTACAAAACTACCTTTGAGACAGCCAGGTGCTTGGGGCTGCCTTCAACTAGAGACCCAGCAAGGCAGGGTGCCTCCAGCCAAGTTTCTCATAGCTGTGGGTTGTCTGCCAGGTATGAAAGCCTAATATTTTCCCATTAGTTAGCTACAAAACTTATCTGCTGAACTGAATCATTTCAAGTAATCATCTTCCAAACAAGAGTGTTACAGAGTTTCCTCCAGAAAGAGGAGAAGCAGAAAGCTGATAGCAAGCACTCTTTCCAAAAGAGGGTTGAATGAACTTCAGTATTTCCTCAAAGCATTGGGAGATTGTTTTTGCATGAAATGCTACTGTTGTCACTAGTCCTCTACAAGCAGCAGGCAGTGTAATCATAAAGCTTTGGCAGATCTGACTCAGGATCCTGTTGTAATGAACGACAGACCTTGTAAAAAATTGATTCAGTGAGTACGAATGAGGAGCCTCGGAGCAAAGGAAAAGACAACAGTGGATGTAGTTACGCTGTTAAAGCAGCTAAGATATACTTAGCAACAGAATAGCAAATAGGTTTAATTAACAGCTCTAAACCCATTTACAGGCCCAGACCCAAAAGCAGGATGTTGTTTGTTTGTAAAAGGAATGTTCAGCATTACCCTCCTGGTGAAGTCACATTTTATATTTACTCTGCAGACCTAATTGCTGACACAGATCTGAAGGCAGGGGTGAATCAGAGAAGAATTCCCTAGCTCCTGATGCACACTGTTGTTGTACTGACCATCTTTTGTATATCCATTACTCGTAACAGACCAAGCCCCACACCTCAGAGTATGTTCTTAGCAGCTGCAGGAATGAAAGATAAGTCACAGTGTCAGCATTTTAGCCCAAAACCTCATCTCTACCCTCCTTCTCTGTGACACTCTTGTGTCAAACGTGGTGGTGTGATGTACAGTTATCTTGGCTAAATAGTGCCAAAACACTTCCAGGCTTATAAATTACCTGCTTGTAATTTCTGTCATCTTTGAGTAAACTCTGATAGTGATTTCAAATCGTAAAGATGATTTGCACTTTGAGAGTAGTCTAAAGCACCCTGTAATAAACCTTCCTATTTCATCTCCCGACCCCCCGAGGCCCCAGAGCGGTGTGATAACCATTTCTTTCTCCAGTCCGCTTCCCACTTCAATGAAGCAGATTAATTTAATAGCCTCAGCATAGGGAATTTCATATCTCGTTAATCCTCTGCACATACACTCAAGAAACTGAGAAATAGCAAGTTCATTCAAAAGCAGAGCAGAAGGAAGGTGGTGGGAGACGTGACACCTGTCAGCCCTGTGGTGTCTCTGCCACTGCTGACACTCAGCTACAGATGGGGAGTGGGATCCAAACGTGCAGTGCTCCCTGACAGACCACAATATGCAGGTGTACTGGAGCTATCTGAGCACCATGAGACCTTCCTTTGGACTTTGTACTGCAACATGAAAATAATGGATTAGTCTGAGGCTTGGCTGATGCTGACATTTTCAGTGAGAGGACTCTCCTTGGAAAACTCCACAGCCCTCAGTCCTCACTGACATGACACAATGGCTTGTTGCTTGCAATATCTTATTCACCTGAAGTTTCATTACACTGTCTGAAGTATCTTGGAATCAAAACTCTCTCTAGACAAGCTTAAATTGCTGATATAGAAGGACGCTATTTGCTTTTCTTTGTGATGTCCTTTCTGCCATTCTCACTTTAAAATGAGTTTTGTGCTGGTAAAAAGCACCAGAATGACAGTTCTTACACACATTAAGGGCAAACAACAGGACTTTCCCTGCCCTTCAGGCCACACTAGCCAAGCAGGTGCTCACCAGGAAGGGGTTTCCTCACCCCTATCTACATTGTCAGAGAAAAATGAGTTTGGTGATCAGTTTGCTGAGAGTGTTGTTAGTCAGTATTGTAAACTAAGCAGCAAGTTACCTGGAGACTGGAGTTAGAGCATGAAAATGCTTAGAAAGGAAGCATGAGCACAACGCATATCTCACCCAACTGTAAATATCCTCAGTATGGGGTGGTGCTGCTTATCCAGAATTCCTGCAGGAAAAGAAACAAACAAAGCAACAACAAACAAAGCCAGGAGCATCTAGAAGGATTTTTTTCTCAGGTAAACTGGATTGTGCATGCCTCAGCTCTGCTTGGATATCTGCATTGCAAGCACTTGAATGTGCATTGATGAGTTCCATCCCAAATGGCATTCTGGAGGCCAGAAAATTAGCTGTGCTGGTCTAGGCCAAATCCGAAGTTATGATTTCAAAGGAAAAAAAAAAGATGAATACTGTGACTAAACTGTAATTTTGAAAGATGTTCTTTGTTCACTTGATGTGATCTTCAGAGAAGATAATAATAATAATAATAAGCAAAAATGAATATATTTTTCAGATAGAGTTCTGTTTGGAGAATCATACAGCCCCCCAAAACAGACACTGTAAATATTATTTATTATTTCAATTTTGCCTGCAAAGAGATAGGAACATTCATGCAACTTCATAGAGAAATACAATGTTGATAGGCCTTTACTCAACAGCTCAAAATATTAATGATACTGACCATAGGAAGCACTGTCAACAAATAAATAGATAAAATGGGGCATGGAAGAAATATTTCACAGCAACACAATGGCATGAGAGAAACATTTTGTGGTAACTCTTTAGTTCCTCTTAGGTTCCTCTAGCCAACATTTCTTGTGTGGGAAAAAAGTGAGAGAAAAAAGTCAAAGGTCTTTCCCAAGAACAAGCATAGAATCATAGAATCATTTCATTTAGGAGGGACCCTTAAAGGCCATGTAGACCAACTCCCCTGCACTGAATGGGGACACTTAGATCAGGTTGCTCTGAGCACTCTCCAGCCCAACTGTGAGTATCTCCAGGGACAGGGCATCCACCACCAGAGATGGAACTTGAAACACCAGTTCACCAGACCTACCCCAAAACACTGTACCGAATCACCCTCCATAGGGCTCACAGCAGAGTAGCAGATAGAAGCATGAAAGCATAGTTTCTCTCTCTGATGAAAGGTGTTAAGATAACTTAAATAGAATTTCACTCAAATATTTGCCTGGACAAATTTTAGCCTAATGTGATTGGAAATGGTGGGTGAAAAACACTGATTTCAGATGAGAAGTCTAACAGAAAGCAGTAAAAACTGGCAAGGCCAATGGGAGTCTTTTTTCTAACCCATCTATTGAATTACTCATAATAATCATTAGAAATATCCTGAGGGATGCTGTGAAACTATGGACAAAATTCACCTCAGACTAAAATAGGTGATGGTTTCAGAAAGTCCTCTGTGAAGATGATTGATGAGGCAGCTGAGAGACCACATGCTGAATTAAGCAGGGGCATCTCACCTTTTCCCTGTTAATCAAGAAGACTTTTGGGCTAATTGGTTGATAACATGGCTCACACACCATGAAAACCCTCTCCTTAAGAAGTCCACTGGAGTCTGTGACTCTTCTATCCTGATAGTGACCTAAGGTAATTGTTAAGTAAATACATGATCTTCAATCAGATGTGACTGTGTAGGGTTACATGTATGTCATCAATCAAAAGATGCACAAAAGACTGTGTGACAAACCGGAGTGTTTTTCTATAACTTATTAGCAAGACAGTCACAGTAAGTGGCTAAGAGGGTAGCTGTCATGAAAGTAGCAAAATTCCTACATGTAGGTTTGTAACTTGTGGCTTGTCCCAACAGACTGATCTAGAGCAATCACTCCTTCCTTTATTAATTGTACTGAGGTAAAGGCTTTGTGACATTTTATTTTGTGTTTCAGAGTGATGTTTCTGAGTGCCACCAAATGCTGCAGGAGAAACAGTCTTTATCTAGCAGAACATTCAGGAGGAAAAGACACTCTGTGCATGTGAGGAATTGAGTTTTGGGGGAGCCTAAATGAGGGTGCAACACAATGAATGTGGAGGAAATTGATATAGTGTGAAGATGAGTGACAGAAGAAACAGAACTGATGTGACTATATATACTTTGCTTCCATATATCACATAGAAAACTGATTATTTCCATGATGTAGCAGAAATAGTTCCTCCTACATTGCTCAAGGAGTGAGTGAACCAGAATAATACATTGGTCTGTGCAGCGGAGTCTTCCAGCATATTATAGAGGTTGTGATTGATGTTTTAGCATCTGGAATAATACATCTCCTTATCTTACATGTTAAAATAACATTAATCAGTGAAACTTGAAATCAAAACCATCCATACTGTGCAGAACATCCTGTTGCTGGGCATTGCTTGGTTATACTACAATGGGAGGTGTCCCTTCAGTTCCAGCTTCATAAAAAAAGAGATGAAATTTTCCCTCCTTGTAGGCATTTAACAAGGTAATAGAATAGGCAAGCAGTAACTGAAAAGAAGACTGGCTAGATCCGTCCTCCTTTTAAAACCCAAAAGGAAAAAATAACTCAACCTGGGGAAACACGTGGTTTCCCATATGATCACATTTGTGCTTTTAGGTTACAGGGTTTGTTCTCAGATTGGCAGCCTGGATTTCACTTGAATGTGGAATACAGAAAATCAAGACTCAAATCCAAGCTCTAGGAAATGAGGGGAGCCACTCTTTCTTTGAAAGATGCTCATAAAATATTCATCTTGGTTGCTTTCAAACTGTGCATGACTAGCACCAGGTGTGGCTACCAGATCCTTCTTTCTTGTCTTTCTCATCAGTTAAGGATGAGCTTCTAATACCAGCTTTTCCTGCACTTAATTGCACTACAGCAGAATCTTCTCTTGAGTGTCTGCTGAATAAACCCAATTCTTTAACTTCTGTATGACTGTCATTAAAAGGCTTATTCTGCAGCTTCCAAGTATTCAAAATGTCATCTCCAGCATTTCATCATCCTTGAAAAATCATGGACATTAAAAGTAGGACTTTGACAATCAAATAGGACCCAGTTGTCCAGACTAAAGTGATGGCTGAGGCTCTTCCTCCAGTCAATGGGGGAGGGACATACAGTGCCAGGGGCAGTGCATCCCCCCAGGCACTAAGGAAGAACTGGTTGCTCAGTGTAAGTGTCTGACTGAGTTCATAGAATGTCTGAGCAGCTCTACACCTGACTTAAAATGGTGACTGCTCAGTGAGATGGCGTCACAGAGCTGTACAAATTCACATAGCAGTCAGAGAAGATACCACCTGCCACTTGTTCCTTACTCCAATTAATGAGACATCTATCAACAGAAGTAGTTTTTTCCTCTTTGCAATGAAACCTAAATCCATTTTTAGTGGCACATTTACAGCATACATTCACACATTTTGTAAATAGACCCATGCAGTCCCACTTTCTGGATGTGTATATACACATATATATATGTATGCATATTTACATTCAGTTTATNTCCTCCAGTCAATGGGGGAGGGACATACAGTGCCAGGGGCAGTGCATCCCCCCAGGCACTAAGGAAGAACTGGTTGCTCAGTGTAAGTGTCTGACTGAGTTCATAGAATGTCTGAGCAGCTCTACACCTGACTTAAAATGGTGACTGCTCAGTGAGATGGCGTCACAGAGCTGTACAAATTCACATAGCAGTCAGAGAAGATACCACCTGCCACTTGTTCCTTACTCCAATTAATGAGACATCTATCAACAGAAGTAGTTTTTTCCTCTTTGCAATGAAACCTAAATCCATTTTTAGTGGCACATTTACAGCATACATTCACACATTTTGTAAATAGACCCATGCAGTCCCACTTTCTGGATGTGTATATACACATATATATATGTATGCATATTTACATTCAGTTTATATATATATATATATAAAATGCATTCTATGTGAAGAGGACCAGTTTGTGAGACAAATCCATCTATATAGCTCCCACCAGTGAGACTTTCCTGCTACCACATTATTTTAGCAACATAGTGCTGAGGTGGGCCCTGAAAATGCATTCATAAAATCATAGAACCACCGAGGTTGGAAAAGACCTCCAAGATCACCAAATCCAGCTGTCCATCTACCACCAATATTTCACCACTAAACCATGCCTCTTAGAACAACATCTGAACTCTTCTTAAACATCTCCAGCAATGGTGACCCAACCACCTCCTCTGCTGTAGGACCCATGGTGCTATAAAAAAATATTCATGATGATGTCCCTGCTTTGGAGAGATTACAGAGTAAATCAGATGACGTGTTTATCACTCACTGCAAATGGTACAGCATCCTATGTCACTTTGGTTCTGGGGATAGTGAAGAAGCACACCTCAGTGAGTGTGCTTGAAAGATGTTTTACAGCAGTGCAGAACCAAGAGCAGAGTCTTACTGCAGTTGTGTGAGGGAGGATTTGAAGCAGAAAGGAACAGAGCACTCTCAGATCAGTCTGACCACAGTGGGACGGCTTTTCTTAATCCAAGGCTTTGCACAGTAAGATTGCAGTTGTGACAGTCTTGTTCAGGCAAGGCAGCTGGAGAAAGGTCTCCTGCTGTTTTAACGTAATCCTAGAGTTTAAGAAGAAAATACCAGAAGTTGCTGCCATTAAAAATACTCTGTGTATGAACAAGTTGGCTTGAAGAACTCTGCCTCCTTTTAACTGATACAATGATGTNTTTTAGCAACATAGTGCTGAGGTGGGCCCTGAAAATGCATTCATAAAATCATAGAACCACCGAGGTTGGAAAAGACCTCCAAGATCACCAAATCCAGCTGTCCATCTACCACCAATATTTCACCACTAAACCATGCCTCTTAGAACAACATCTGAACTCTTCTTAAACATCTCCAGCAATGGTGACCCAACCACCTCCTCTGCTGTAGGACCCATGGTGCTATAAAAAAATATTCATGATGATGTCCCTGCTTTGGAGAGATTACAGAGTAAATCAGATGACGTGTTTATCACTCACTGCAAATGGTACAGCATTCTATGTCACTTTGGTTCTGGGGATAGTGAAGAAGCACACCTCAGTGAGTGTGCTTGAAAGATGTTTTACAGCAGTGCAGAACCAAGAGCAGAGTCTTACTGCAGTTGTGTGAGGGAGGATTTGAAGCAGAAAGGAACAGAGCACTCTCAGATCAGTCTGACCACAGTGGGACGGCTTTTCTTAATCCAAGGCTTTGCACAGTAAGATTGCAGTTGTGACAGTCTTGTTCAGGCAAGGCAGCTGGAGAAAGGTCTCCTGCTGTTTTAACGTAATCCTAGAGTTTAAGAAGAAAATACCAGAAGTTGCTGCCATTAAAAATACTCTGTGTATGAACAAGTTGGCTTGAAGAACTCTGCCTCCTTTTAACTGATACAATGATGTCAGTCAGAGCTGGAAAACCTCTTGAATCACCACACCAAAGTGAAGCTCATTTTGATGGAAGAAATTTTAAAAGTATGTGCATAAATACTACTTCTTATATCGTCATTATTCTCAGACATTTTTATTGGACTGCAGCACACACAGCAATGATATTCTCAAAGCTAGAAAGAACACAGAGATTTACATGGTCTGCAAAACAGGTTCCTTCCTAACTGGAAGGGTTAATGCTGTTCAGATAGCACTGGAGCAACAGAAAGCTCAGTTTGGACCAGACATTCATTTGCCAGAAAAAGGGTAGTTGTGTAGCAACTTCATGGCAGTAGCTCCTTTGAGTATGTTACAGAATCACTTTTAAGAAAATCAGGTTTGTCATTGATACACTTTGCTATTAATTGGTAATATATTGTTATAAAACTGAACTGAAACTGACTTCAACCAAAAATTACTCAGTTTTGAATTGCTAATTCCTGCATCTCCTCCAATGAGGTAAAAAATGTTATTGCTTACATAAATGGTCAAGTTGAGACACTAGGCATCTGAGCTATTAGGGTTTAATTCACCATTTAAAATAGGGTTTGATTTTAGGACTCAGAGATACAGCAGACCAAGCGATTCATGGAAATATCTAACAGAACAGCCATGAATTCCCTCTGGAAATAGTTGTGAGCATTTGGGTGCTGGTACCATTAACACTACCATTTCTGCTGCCTCAGTTCCCTGCTTCCAGATGATCCTGTGTCTGTGCAGGACACCAATTGCTCTAGTTTCTTCCCGGCTCTGTCAGTGCTTGTAAATAATATGAGCTGTTCCCTATAAAAAGGCTTTTCCCTTCCAGAAGAGGATGACCTTGCCTAAGGTGCCCGTTGGGAACTGCCTGGGGACATGCTGCTTGACATGGGCCAGAACCATTGCCTGAAGAGTGCCAGTAACTGCAAAGCAGAGATGCTTCCCAGGGGGTGCTGAAGTCCATTTTGTGCCCTGGCCCAGTGTGGTCTGGTGCTTAGGTGCAGTCTGGAGAGGCCAAGAAGCACAATTTTTTTCCTGCTGATCAAAACTGGATGAAAGACCAAATACACAACTGCTTCCTGAGCAAATCTGGGCTCTACTTCTACTTCCATTGGCACAGGTTCAGATTGGCAGAATATGAGTCTTTCATTAAGATCATTATTAATGAGCTTGCAATTTGTGAATCCTTAGCTATTTAAGGATTATCTTAGCCTGTCTATGACTAAAAGAGATGTACAGTGCAAACCATATGCAGAAATGTCATAGTAAGGGTATAGAGACCTTACAGTTATGTAGTTTGGGATCAGACCAGACCCTCTTGTTCTATACTCTAGCAGTGAAGGACAGGAGTTATAGTTAGTTTTGAAAAAGTGGTATTTGAAAGACAGTCTTACTGGTTCCAGCATTTGTTTTTCAGAAATTAAGTTCTGTTTCTATTTTAATGAAACAACAGAGGAATGGCAGTGACAAAGCAAATATCCCTAGGGAAGCATCTGATTGAAATTCCAGATGGAACCAAGATAGGCAAAATGCAGCTGGCCAAGTCTCAGAAAAAGGGCCCTGATATGCAGAGATATTCTCATCTTTACAGATATTTTCAGACTTCACTTCACTATTTTCAGTTTGTTCCTGCTAGAAAGTCCAGGCACAGAGCAGAGTAACTATTGTACCAACACAGAACAGAAAGATGGTGTCCATCTCGAGAGGCTAAGATCTAAACCGTATGTACATTGGCAGAGATGTCTGTTTTCCTTGCAGACACTTCTCTGGGGACACAGAGTTGACTAACATGAACATCTGACTGCCTTTTTTCCTGTGAGGTTCACAAGCAGGCTGTCTTCTTACCTGAAGGGCATAGCTTGCAGGACACACTTTTGGTTCCAACAAAACTTTCATGAACATCACAGAGTTTGGCAGTGGTAACCCATTTCCACTTCAAAACCCTTGCTGAGGCAGAAATATGGTCTTCATGATCTACATCAGCTGGCTGTAGGCATATGCCAACATCTCATATGAGGAACCTATATGTGCTATGAAAAAAATACTCATCAAGTGTGAAGAACTCTTCATACCCTTGCCACTCAAAAACTGCTGGGTTATTTCTCTTTTTCAGGAAGTCTTGTTGCAAAGTGACATTTGGCTGGGCAGACCTTCTGCTACTAATCTAGGGGACAGGATGCTGCCTTACGGAAGAATCAAAAGCATTTTCTTCACTAGGTTCTTTCTCTTGAAAATCTCCCACCCAACCCACCAACTCACGGCTTAGAATAGTTGCACTCCAGAGGGGTGCTGTGTTCAAGAGTTCATGAGACAAATGTATTTTGCAATACTTTTATGCTTACCTCTGAAAGAGCTGTACATGATGAATGTCTTTTGTGTAAAACAAGGAGAGGCATCATCAAATCACTGAAGAATAAGGATTAGGGATACTGACACCAAATCATGCTTCTGCCAGAGGGAGGAGATGTGCTATTACTAACAGGTTGATAGGTTTCATGTAAATCCTCCAGCACTTCTTGCTAGCACTCTACACCACTATGAGCTTTTCTCTGCTGGTAGCCAGCAAATATATACACATGTAATTTTTTTCTCCAAATTTCTTTTACCCTATCAGTTAATTCCTGCATGATAGGCTAAGGATGTTTTGTTGTTGTTGCTGTTTGTTTGTTTTCTTTTCTCTATGCATTCTCTTGATCTATGGATCAACAAGAAAAAAGGTTATGCGTGTACAGTAATTGGTACATACAGGTGGGTCGTGTCCCCGATTTGCTTTTAAATCTAGATTTTACTTCAAATATTTTGTTCAAGTTTCTTTGTGCTTTTTTTTCTGCTACCTGCTGTAAGAGTTAAACACTCAAATAGCCTGTGATTTAATCTGTGAACAGACGGGTTAGAATAAAGGAAAGCTTTGAGAGGGACCAAATGAGCCAGCTTTCTGTCACTCTTTTCAGGCTGATTACAAGTCTCACACTGTGCTGTGCCCCCTTGGAGTATTTTACAAAAGACTTAAAATCTGTTGAAAAGGTAAATGAAATTCATCTAGGAAAAATTGAAAAGGTTTTCCTTTCCTTTGTCCTACCCAGATAAGGGGCTGCTTCTGTATCATTTACAGTCTCTATGCACAGCAAAGCCTGTTGACATTCAGAATGGCTGTAACAGTGTCACTGTATTTGGGAGACAGCCCAGCCTGCCCTATGCTCTTGTCGTAACCAAGTTGCCCTCCTCTCCCAGTGAATGCCTAGTGAAAAAAATATGCATTTTTACTGCCTTTCCACAAACAATGTACATTATTTTCTGAGCAGTCTCATTAAAATAGGAATTTAACCATCTTTTAGTTGCTAGAATTTCTGAATAGGAAATAAGAGGAGTGATACAAACTGTGTTAATATTATTTTAATCACTCACATCTTTTAATCTCCCACTCATAAGATGTAGAATGGCTTTTCTTGAAGAGCAAAGCATTCAAATACATATTTTATATTTCTCCCCACTGTGTTAATGACACCAGGCAGGTTTTATGGAAATTAAATTAGTTTCCCTTTGAACATTCATTAATTTAAAGAAGATGGCTGGAAAATTGGTCACTAGCTATTTGGTAAATAGCACTCACAAACTGGCTGTGTCCTTATGATTGCTATGGTCTCTTTTAAATACATCTATTTATTTATGTAGCGAAACATCACATTGCTACAATCACACTTGAGGCCATTAGTACAGTCATTGTTCAGCTGTTTTCAGCAGGGCTCCTGCTTAAAAACTGATACTTCTATATGACCTTGTACGTGCTTTGTGTAAGACAGTAAGTAGTATCTCTCTATCACACCAATAGCAATCCTCAGGAAGCACGGTCATAAACACTGTAAAAACTCAAACAAAATTAAAAAAAAAAAAAAGGAACTGCTTTGGAAAATGTGCTCTAAATCCCATCTTTGACAAAACTCCAAACAAGATTCCAGAATGCGTGAGCCCTGAATATGGGTTTTACACTGTTATTTAGTTGCTTTTGGTCCTTACTTGGCATATATCTACATTATAAGCCTGCCATACTTCTGTTCCAGCTTTCCAAGTTTAAGGTTCATGAGGAATCCCATGGAGTTGGCCATGGCTAGGGTGTACCTGGTCTGCTGCACATCTGCTGCTCAAGTGACAGATACTTGCTGAGTAAGCCAGAGGTCTCGTCCAGGTGGTGGGTCTGCTGAGGAAGCATCAACTCTCTACCTCAAACATGGGTTGTATATCTGATATATCCTTCAAGTGCGTCCCTCATTGCTGAGCTTTGCATCTGTAAGGGATGTTGATCAGGGTTTCAGGCAGGTTCCAGGAGGGTTCTGTCCTTTACTGACCACCGGAGATCTGGAAATACAGGGCTGATGTCTGGAGTCTTCTTTTCCCATTCATACACAAGCAAATCCTGTGGAGAATCTTGGTTACAGAATTCTTTCACACTAAAGTCAAAGGGACATTTGTGTTTAGAATGCAGGATAAACACACTCATACTATGGAGTCCTGTAGTTATAGCTCAGGATGATCTTTTGGAGTCTTACTTACAAACTAGTTCTTGGTGGAGATGTGTACAGCAAGGCCCAGCTAACTGTGGTGTCCACAGAAATTAATGTGAATGCAGAGGGAAGGGCGGAAACAAGAGATGGGAAACAGGAAATGCAAAACCCAAATCCCCACAAACCAACAGCATGTTGTGTAATCAGGGAATATTTTCCAGAGCATAATGTAGTCATGTAGGACTTCTCTGAATTATTTCCAGTTTTTCAACATCCTGTAAGAAGAGTTTCCGCAGGGTTTACCTCTGATTTAAGTGTTTCAGTTAGGCTATGGGTTCTCCAATTACCTAAAAGCTTCAGTGTTATCTGTTCTGGCAATGCTGCTTCCTCCAGCCTCATTTCACAGAAACTCAGTATGGTTGAGGTTGGCAGGGTCCTCTGGAGGTCATCTGGTCGAACTCGATAGTGAAGCAGGAACACATGGAACAGCTTGCCCAGTACTATGTGTACCCTTAGCACATGTAGAAATATTTCATGAATTTTCTTATTACTTGGTCCTAAAACTGAGTTTAAATTGGCTTTTGTTTTGATCCTAAAAATCCTTTCAAACTTGCAGCTGTCTCAAATACAGCTCCTTTAGCCTTTCACTGCTGCAGAAATCATACATTTTTACCCTCACGTCGCAGAGTGCCCAGGCAGGGAAGATGCTGAGCAATAGCAGGAATCCCATTCTCAATTTGCAATTACCCTGTGCAATTTATCACTTAGCCATTCCTTCATTTGTTGGTCACTGACTGTTTTTGTGTGATGATGAATTCAACTGCCAGTATGTTAAGAGGAAATTTCAGAATACAAGGGAGAAACACAGACATAAATCACAGAAATAATTATCCTTCCTACTCTTTACAGTAAAACAATTCTTTACTAGTAAAAAGAAAAGAAAGAATCATAGAATCCTTAGAACTGGAAGGGACCTCTGAAGGTCATTTAGTTCAGCTCCCCTGCAATGAACAGTGACATCCACAGCCACATCACTCAGGGTCTGGTCCAGCCTTACATGAAAGTCTGCAAGGATGGGGCATCCATCACATCTCTGACCAACCTAATCCAGTGCCTCACCAACCTCACTGTAAAAGACTTTTTCCTTACATCTAACCTAAATTTACCCTCTTTAAGTTTGAAACAATTTCCCCGTTTTCAGGGAAACAGACGCTGCTACAGAGTCTATCACCTTCTTTCCTGTGGCTCCCCTTTAGATACTCAGAGGATTCTATGAGGTCATCGTGGAGCCTTCTATTTTCCAGGCTGAACAGCCACAGCTCTCTCAGCCTGTCCTAGTAGAAGAGATGTTCCAACTCTTGGATCATTTTTGTGGCCCACTTCTGAACACACTCCAACAGGTCCACATCTCTCCTGTACTGAGAACTCCACACCTGGATGCAGTACTTCAGGTAAGGTCTCACCAGTACAGAGAATAGGAGCCGGATCCACCTCCTTGACCTGCTGCCTGCACTTCCTTTGATACGATTGGCTTTCTGGAGCTGTAGCTCCAGGTCCTTTTTGGCAGGGCTGTGCTCAATCCTTTCATCCCCCAGCTTGTACTGATAGTGAATGTTGCCTTGACCCAGGTGCAAGACCTTGCATTTGGATTTGTTGCACTTCATGAGGTTCTCCTTGGCCCACTGCTCAAGCCTGTCCAGGTGCCTCTGGATGGCATCCCATCCTTCTGGTGTGTCAGCTGTACCACACAGCTTGGTGTCATCAGCAAACTTGCCAAGGGTGCATTCAACTCCACTGTCAATGTCATTGATGAATATATTAAAGAGTATCGGTCCCAGAATTGACCCCTGGGGGACACCAATTATCACCAATCTCCATCCAGACATGGAGCCATTGACCACCACTCTCTGGTCTCAGTCCTGCAGCCACTCTTCATCCACTGAACAGTCCGCTCATCAAATCCATATCTTTCCAACATGGAGAGAAGGATGCTGAAGGATATCATGTCAAAGTCCCTACTGAAGTTGAGATAAATTACATCAGTGATTCTTCCTTTGTCCGTTGATGCAGGGACACCATCATAAAAGGCTGTGTGATGAGCAGTTATTAGAGAAGACCAAGGCAAAAATTTGTTAAAAACTTCAGCCTTCTCCTTGTCTGTTGTTACCAGCTTGTCTGTGTCACCCACAGGGGAGATACGCCCTTCTGGACTTTCCTTTTCTGGTTGAAGTACCTATAGAAGACTTTCTTTTTCTTCCCAGCATCCTTTGCCAAGTTCAGTTCAAGCTGGGTCATGGCTTTGCTGACCCCATCCCCACACAGCCTTGCAGCTTAATTATACTCTTCCCATGGTAGATGTCCCTGTTTCCATTGCCTGTGCATTTTCTTCTTGCTCTTCAGTTTGACCAGCAGACCCCAGTTCAGCCATGCTAGTCTCTTGCCTTTTTTTCCTGACATACTGCATGTGGTGATGGCAAATCTTCCTTAAAGATTTGCCAGTCTGCTCTGCACTCTTGCCCATGAGGACAGTTCCCCAGGGTAGAAAAATATCAGAAATGTTATATATGATATGCCAGAAATAATATATATGATAGAAATATATCACTTCCATTGTTACAATGTTTTCTATTCTGTTTAGTGTACATGTTATAATCAATTGCATCTATATACATCTGCTTCCTGGAGCTGACTGCATAGGAATTCAAACCTTCTTCAATGATAACTTTGAAAAAATTTCATGTTCCTAGATGTCAACAGTATCAATAAAATAATAAAATTATTCTTCCCCAGTTTGAGTCCATTTTACTCAAGACAGTAACTGGCGAGCCATCTCCGTGTCCTTGTCTTGACCCACAACGTTTTTTATCCTATTTTCTTCCTCTGTCTTATCTAGAAAGGGGATTGAGAGAGCATCAGGCTGGGTATCTGACAGGCAGCCAAGGTCAGCCTACCAGAGGGGAATATAGAAAAAATACAGCATCTTTCACTCAACCAAGTGTTTAGTCCAGGAAAAAAAAACTACAAAATACACTTCTTTGAATCTACTGCTGCTAATCCTTAGCTTTAATTTTTCTACATGATTTTTAGAGAGGGAGTGGGTCTATGCATATTAATTTCTTCCCTCCCTAATGTTATTTGTGCTTAAAGCTTTATGGTTAAACATCCAGAGCCTTGACCTTCTGCCCCAGACAAAGAGTACTGTGGCGAAGTGATGGGGAACTTGAAAGCAAATGAAAGCTTCCTAGGGATCTGTGGAAACATGCAAACCAAGTGGACACTTCCTTGCCACAAGCAAAAAGCAATTATCCAGGCTGGAATTCAGGTCAGTGCAGGAGGTTATGGCACTTTTGTTCATTTTGCTTCAGTAAGTCAAAACACATGATAAGAAGGGGTTTTCCCTTCTTGGTAGAAGGGGTTTTCCATGTGTCAGGCTATAGGTAACATGCTAATTCTTCAGGAGTTTGTGGAGATTTTGGATGCTATACTGCTGCCAGACAGGGCACAAACATAATCTAGATGACTTCTTTCCTCTGTTCAATATTTTCACGGGTTGTATCTTTAATCCATCTTAAGACTCTTGTTGGTCTGTACCTTCCTGTGATTCCTCAGACTATGAGGATAACGCTGAATTAACATAGCTGTACATATTTACTCATACTATTACCATGACTAGATGATCTGTTCTGAGTTTCCTTCATATTCTCACTAAGGAAGATCTGCTTACATTTGTTTGTTCTCATACCACAGAACCATAGAATAATTCTCTCATATAAAAGGCAACCCAGTTGAGCTCATTTCACAGAAATGACACAAGGACTTTTCCTGTCATGCTGTCATGTTGGGACTCCCTTATATGTTCACATCCTTAGGATGGGCCCTCTTCTGCCTTGTTATGTAGATCACAAAGTCTGTTTATTTAGATTGTGAGGTCTCTTGTTCACACCATATCATACCCTTTACTTGCAACTACTATCTCAACTGATTATATATCATCATCACTGTCTCATATCAGTCCTAATTTAAAACTTTTCCTTGCTGGGTTGACCAGTATATTGCCAAAATATTTTTTCCCCCCATTTAGCTGGTGGATCCTATCTCTTCCAAGGAATTGACCATTTTCAGAGAGACTATCAAGGTCTTGAAGCTGAATCCTGTGTTGATACCAGTTACGCAAACTGATCTGAAGGATCCATCCACCCTGTCTCAAGCCCCTCCCCTCACTAACAGGACTCAGGAGACATCGTCTGGACCCAAAGACCTTGGTCAGCACCCTTGGAGCCATGAATTCACTCTCAATATGCTCCATGTTGCCTCTGGCATCACTGATGCCCCTGTGGAAGGGCAGGATGTCACAGCCCCAGAGCTGACAGATCTTGCAGCTTCTCCGCTGCACGGCAGTTCCAAATCCCCAGCAAGCATCAAGCCCCAAAGCAAACCTACTTGCCTAAAGAGAAAAAATACACTGAGGGGGACAGAGGGGGCTCCAACAACAAACTCAAGCATCATAGCACCCAGCATGGATCTTCATCTTGTCCAAAAGTTGGTGAGATATTGCCTTTGAAGTCAGACTGAAATCAGACAAGAAAACCAATGAACTGTGAGGACTGTGACCTTTCTCCATGACAGAATTGAAAGGACAGTAGAAAAAGCAAACAAAATGAGAATGAAAACAAACAAACAAACAAACAAAAAAACAACCACACACACAATTGTTCAGAGTTCTGAAAAGAAGGAAACAAACTGGAACAGTGTGGAGGAGAAAGTTCTGGACTCACAGCACTTAAGTACAGGCTCAATTTTGGATGTGTCAGTATCCTGCTGATCTCAGATGGTCTTATTTGTGATCTGAAATTCATGCATTCAAGGACTTGGCATAGCCTGTGTGCTTCTCAAAACAACAGGAGACATCTCAAGCAAACAGAAATTTACTCAGCGGCATTCTTACAGCCCATACCAAGGTTTTTAAAAGGTAATGATTTTGAAAAGCTAGTTGCAGAAGGCCCCAGGCTGATAGGGAAGAGCGAATTGCTGCTTAGTGAATGAGGTATCATGATGTATCACGATTCAGACATAAGCAGCTGAAGAGATGACCTTATTTTTGAGTTGAAGAAATGTTATCAGATGTGACTAATTGGAGGCTGGTGGCAGGGGAAAGCTTCGAGGCACAATAATTGTTTTTGTCTGATCAAAAGGATAAAGAGAGAATCCCCCAGAGAGCCAAATTCAAAAATGACATTCCTATGGTATGCAGATCATAAGATTGATTTTTTCTGGACATGCCTAGACAAGGAGAAAAAGAGCTGAATATGATTAAACACAATCTTACTGCCAAGCAGTTGAAGAAGTTGTTCTCCTTACTACTTGCTTTGTTCTATATGATGCTCACATTGCCTTTTGTCTGCTCAGCAGACCTTGAGAAGATACAGCTCTTCTCTTCTTGCAGGAATGGAGAGCATCCTAGTTGGCTGCGAAGTATGTGTGTGTACAGGAACCTCATTATTAGGACCTGCGTGAATGATTTCTAACAATGATTTTCAGACAAAGAACTTTGTTTCAAAGTCATACTGATCCTTCGTCTCATGTCTGAGGATGCTTAAATGAGAGCCTCCTGTGGCACGGTGGCACCTATGCAGCATGCCCAGTGCACTGAGACCGGGGAGCAGGAGATCTCTGGGAAGCCTGGCACAGTCAGTGTCACCTCCAGCTTGTCCCTGTGTCCCTGATGCCTGTCACCAACCTGGCTGTGAGCCAGGGGATGGCTGAGCTGCTGCAGAATTTGTTGCCTGGGTGAACATTTCTGACTGGGAACAGACAGAGGATGCTGTTGTTCCTGTTGTGTTCACTCTTGGCTGAACATGCTGACATTTCCAAAGTAGGACTTTTTTTTTCCTGAATACTTCAAATCACAATGTCACCAAACTCAATATGAGGTAAGGGAATTTACAGTTCTGTGATGCTCCATTGTACAAGTCGTCCTCAGGAAACTCATTGTAAGGAAGATTCTTCGGTTCATAGAGTCACAGAATCATAGAATGGCCTGGGTTGAAAAGGACCTCAAAGAACATCTAGTTTCAACCCCCCTGCCATGGGCCAAGTCAGCAACCACTAGACCGGGCTGCCCAGAACCACATCAAACCTTGTCCTGAAGGCCTCCAGGGATGGGGCATTCACAGCCACTCTAGGCAACCTGTTCCAGTGCATCACCACCCTCTGAGTGAAAAACTTCCTCCTAACATCCAACCTAGATCTCCCCTGTCTTAGTTTAAAACCATTCCCCCTTGTCCTATCACTATCAACTCATGCAAACAGTCATTCCCCCTCCTGTTTATATGCTCCCTTCAAGTACTGGAAGGCCACAATGAGGTCCCAACCGAGCCTTCCCTTCTCCAAGTTAAACAAGCCCAGTTCCCTCAACCTTTCCTCACAGGAGAGGTGCTCCAGCCCTCTGATCATTTTAGTGGCCCTCCTCTGGACCTATTCGAAGAGCTCTGTGTCTTTCTCGTGCTGGGGGCCCCAGGTCTGGACACAGTACCCAGATGGGGCCTCACAAGAGCTGAGTAGAGGGGGACAATCCCCCCCCTCTCCCTGCTGTCCACTCCTTCTTTAATGCAGCCCAGGATGTAGTTGGCCCTCCATGCTGCAAGTGTTCACCACCGGCTCATGTCCAGCTTCTTGTCCACCAGGAACCACAAGTCTTTCTCCACAGGGCTGTTCTCTTGGAATTCTTCCCCCAGTCCATCATTCAAATCCATACCTCTCCAATTTAGAGAGAAGGATGTTGTGATGGACCATGTAAAAGGCTTTGTAGAAGTCCAGGTAGATCACATCTGTCTTCCTTCCCCTGTCCACCAATGCCATCACTCCATCAGAGAAGGCCACCAGATTGGTCAAGCAAGATCTGCCCTTGGTGAAGCCATGCTGGCTGTCTTGGATCATCTCTTTGTCTCATATGTGCCTTAACATGGTAAACCAGGGTGATCTACTCCATGATCTTCCCAGGCACAGAGGTGAGGCTCACCTGCCTGCAGTTCCCTGAGTCTTCCTTTCTCCCTTTCTTAAAAATGGAAGCAATGATTCCCTTTTTCCACTCACTGGGGATTTCACCCAACATCCATGGTTTTTCAAATATGAGGGAGAGCAGCTCAGCAGTCACATCAGCCACCTATCTCAGAACCCCAGGATGCACATCATCCAGCCCTATGGACTTGCATAGATTCAGTTTAATGAGGAGGTCTTGGACTTGTTCCACTGTTACAGTGGGATGGAACCCAGTCTTCTCAACTAAAACCTAGGGGATCAGTGTCCTGGCAGACATGGGGAGCCTGTCCACCCGTGAAGATGGAGTCAAAACCCTTATTGAACACCTCAGCTTTTTCCATATCTGAGGAAGCCAGTTCTCCATTCCCATTTATCAGAGGGGGAACACTCTCCTTGGTCTGTTTTCTTCCTGCCTATGTATCTGTAAACCCCTTCTTGTTATTTTTCACAGTTCAGCTCCATCTGTGCCTTGGCTTTCCTGATCTTATCTCTGCACACATGGATGGCATCCCTGTATTCTTCCCAGACTCCACTTTCCTTTCTCTCTTTCTCTCTCTCTCTCTTTTCCTTCAGTTTAAGTTGCAGATCCTTGCTTAGCCACACCAGTCACCTGCCTCTTCTGCCTGATTTCTTCTGCTGGTGGATGGAGAGCTCTTGAGCTCATGGAAGGGTGTCCTTAAAGAGCTGCCAGCTCTGTTCTGTTCCTATGCTCTTAATGACAGTTTCCCAGGAGATCCCATCCAGCAGTTCCTTGAGCAGTCAGAATTTTTCTCTCCTGAAGTTCAGGGTCCTGACTATTGTTTGTCAGGTCTGCATTCCTCCAGATCACAAACTACACCACTACACCCACCACTACAGCCCAGGCTGCCTCCAATCTTAACCTCTCTAATGCTCTCCTCTGCACTGGTGAGCACCAGATCCAGTAAAGCTTCATCTCAGGTCGGTCCACCTAGTACCTGGACCAGGAAGTTATTCTCAACAGACTTCAGGAATCTCCTGGATTGTCTGCCACCTGCTGTACCACTGTCCCAACAGATATCTAGGTGGTTGAAATCCCCCATCAGGACAAGAGCCCGCAAGTGTGACACCTCCTGCAGTTGAAGCAAGAAGGCCTCGTCAGCAGGTGCCTCCTGATCAGGTGGCTTGTAGTAGACTTCAACCACTAGATGTCCTTTACTGGACTGATCCCTGATTTTAACCCATAAGATCTCAACCTGGTCATGGCTGATTATCAGTCACAGCTTTTCACAGTCTATCCACTTCAAGTATTATATCAATTCATGGAGGAAAAACCCCAGGGAGGGCAGATCCTGGTGCACACCCACTGTGCACTCAGAGCAGGATGCATCCCCTGCCCAGCAAGCACAGCTGGGATTCACTTAGGTTGTTTTTTGAGGTCTCCTATTTTTTTTTTTTCCACCACAGTGAGGTCCCACCAGGCAGGGACAAAAACTGGCAAAATGGGTGAAGCCAATGTTTGGCTACAAAACTCCTGATCCTTTCTCTTGAACACCAATATCACCTGATAATGAAGAAGAGAGATCTGTAAGGGCCTTACTAGGTCTCCTCCCCAGTGCCCCTTCACTATCAGCTTTCTTCCACCACTTTGAGAAAGGCATACAGAATGCATACAAGCATTGAACACGTACTTCAACAGGGCATTTCCCTTTCTAAATGGTTTTCAAACCTGCTAACATGAGGGCAGCTGCTCTCAGCAGCTGAACCCCATAAACCTCACTCAGTACTCGACAAGGGCATGGGCCCTCTACAGCCCACCTGCGACACACCATCCCAAGTACACTGTGTGCTTTGCTCTGGGGTTGTTTGCAGAAACGAGCATGCTTCTCATAGGCTATTTCCTTTGACCAGCTATTGTTTCTCCCTCAGAATTCCTCCTTTCAATGGGTGCACAGCCAGCTCACATCATGCTGCTGCTGCAAGGAAATGCTGACCTTCTGTCACTATTTCTTATCTCCAGCACAGAATATGATACATATCTACCTACGTAAGATGGTCTTCTTCTCAATTAACTGAACTCCTCTTGGCATGCTATTTACAGGGATAGTCTTTAGTGTCTAAGGCATTTTTGTCTTCATTGCAGGCCTTTCTAGAGGGATATCTTATTAATGCCAGTACCATATCTTTGTATCTCTCTCTGTTGCCACTTTTTTTACCTGTTTCTGCCTGCAAAGAACAGAAGAGCCAGAACCATTCCCTGCAGCTGCCCTTTCCCTTTTGAGACACTGCACTCTGCATGAGCCTGATATAAGATGCATTTTTGTGCGCTGCTTAGCCAGGCACTTTATCTTCTCTGGCATTCAATGCCTTGCTACATTTTTCTTCAGCTGAACTAACAGGTTTTGTAAATTGATGAACTACAAATACTGGTCTTTTCAGCTGTGGATTGAATCCCAGAACACAGAACTGGTGTTTTCTCATTTAAAAATAAATAATTAAAGCATGAATCTCAAAGATGAATAAAAGGTTTTGAAAATATAGTAATTTCTTTAGAGTAAAATGCTGTTTTTTGTTTCACATCATATGGCACTGTTGTTTCAATACTGCAGTAAATGGCCAAAAATTGGTCAGTTTCTAAACCACATAAGACTCTGAAATAAGGAAGGGAGAAAGAAGGAAGGGAAGAGAAAAAGTAGAAATAAAA
Organism: Odontophorus gujanensis; assembly: GCA_013399175.1. Classification (NCBI taxonomy): domain Eukaryota; kingdom Metazoa; phylum Chordata; class Aves; order Galliformes; family Odontophoridae; genus Odontophorus; species Odontophorus gujanensis. Next base: position 21,558 of record VXAB01000936.1, on the reverse strand, counting down.
GGAGAAAGGATAAAGATGACCACTGCTTGTCTTCCTTTTTAAGTCTGGTTTGACGAAATTCAGACTAAAAGGTTTAAGTGTCCCTAATGCTCCACGGGTTAAACTTTACACAATTACTAGGTCAAAGGAGTCATTAAATCAGAAGGTGAAGAATCTATCCTTTGGTTGACCTGCAGGAAGGAGTAAGAGGTTATCCCACTTCACAGACGAGGAACAGAAATGTAGTAGCCTAAACTCTGCCTCATCTCATGCAAAGCCTCTAAGCATGACAGCAGCACTAGGAGCAGCACTGTTCCTTTTAGCATTAGTGGAAAGGACACCTCCAGAAAACAGCTTCCTAAGGCAGAAATCACGCTACCTACATGAATATGCTCAGCACTGACAATATCAGTTCTTCCACAATTACACATGAAAGAACACCCACAAACTGGCTCAGGTCAGAAGATTTAAGAAAATGCACTCAGGAGCTGTTGTATTTTCTGCAGTTGTTAGGCAGTGGTTGGTTGCCTATGTTTCTGAACCATTAGACCCACTGTTTTAGCACAGTGTTAATATTCTTGAGTAGTTTCATGTCCCTTGATGTTTTTGTTTTGTTCTTTTTTAAAGGAAAATACTAGGAAATGTTCACAAGGTTCAGGCTAAAGACAGGGGGCTGACAAACGTAGATGGAGAGCTGGCAACCCTGTACCTCTGCTCTCCAAGTGATAGATCTGAAATGCCACTCTCTGCAGCAGGGCTTTCCTTGCCTGACTGAAACATTTCCTGTTGTTGATCCACGTACTCGGCCTGCCCAGTGAAGTGGTAATTCACAGCTGGTATCAGATGCTCGTCCTGCCACATCTCCCTGCCAAGGCTCCTCACACAATTCACTCCAATGAAAAGCCAGCTCATTTCCACTTGCAGCCAATTCTATTCATATTCCTCCCAGAGTTAGTGACAATAAATATTATAAAATCACACAAATCCAGATGGTGTGGGTTGGAGTTGCCAGCTGTTCCAGCACTTGTGAATTGCCTCTCTTGTCCTGTTGCTTGGCTTTCACAGAAAGCATATCATCAGTTTCCTATGGTCTCATTGCATTTCTTTACAAGCCATCCATCACCCACTCATCTCCAGTTATTTTCAACTATCAGTGTAGGTGTATAAGACAAAGCAAAAACAAATTGGGGGGAAGAAAATCAAAGACTTTTTTTTGTCACAGAAAATCATTATTTTTCAAACAGTGACCTCTCACGCTGAGAGCATCCCAGTTTTCACCTGTGAAAAGAGATGACTTCAGGGGTTCAGCTGATTTTTACTAATTGTCTTTTGTAAGAGGCGCAGCTCAAAGAGAAGCAAAGGTTTTCTCATCTTTCTGGCACTTACCACTGCAAAGTCAAGATGAAATGAGTGTGAAATGAACACAGAAACTGAAATAATACCACGATTTCTGTGAATAGCAAAGCCCAACCTTTGCTGGTGATCATATTGTTTTAGCCTTGAGTGTTTTGTACATGCCTGAGCCTGGGGTGGTACCTGCAGACTGGAGGCAGTCTCCAACCCAGCAAGGTTACCCTCCATGGAAAGACAACAGCCTCACTATGGTTGGCAGTGCTGTCATTAACACAGCTGTGAATGTGGATACAATTAACATATATGTAAGTACCATTGTTTTTGGTCCTGAGTTTTCTTCTTGAAAAGTGATGCAAACAAGGATGAGTGGGAGAAGGTGGGAGGGGAAGTGGCACCAGCCTGAATTCAGGACAGTAGGGGGTGGTGAGGAAAAAGTCCGATCCCACAAGAACTGTGGCACTGCTAGAAGCAGGCAGCAGCAGCACTGTGATGCTCACAGCTGCTGCTAATTGAAAAATAACAATGGTGATTTTTATTGCAAGGCTGGTCAAGCTACAGGAGTGAGGCTAGGTGTAGGCATGGCTGCAGTAGAGCTCAGTCAAGGACCAGCTGAGCATAACCACAGCTCCAAGTGAAGTAGGGGGAGCCCAAGGAGGGATCTCACAGTTTTTTCTCCTACTGATCCTTTCACAGCAGTCTGATCCCAGGTTACAGAGCTGCCACGTATTGGAGCTGCCCTTGAGCACAGGCACCCATAGATCTGGTGCAGAGCTTTTGGTGCATCCAACGTCCTGTGCTCTGACCAAAAATTCAAGAACTGCGAGTAGCAGTAGTTGCTCCACCAAAATTTACAATAGAAAATACCAATCAAGATAGGCTCAGCTATTCAATAAAGTTTTTAGCTCCCATTACTGGAAGGTGAAATTAGATTCACAGTACCATAAACGCATCGGGATTTGGAATGCAACATAAGCCTCCCCTGAAACATTCATCATTTCTACTTATCTCCAAGTCAATGACATTCAGTTTTGGCTGAGTAGAGTGGATAGAAAAGAGCAGAGCACTTCATCCAGTCTGTGTACAGCCCATCTCATCGTGGCATGGAAGCTCCTTTTTTCATCCCTAAGTCATTATCTGAGCAGCATCCTAGGGTCAGAACCATCATACTCAACATACTCCTTCCTGTGCTTTTTCTCTCAGCATAACCCCATGCAGATCATTGTAACATTTCTCTAGTTGCCATCAGCCTCCTGACACTGGAATTTTACCACTGAAGACCCAGAATTGGAACATCAGGCATCCAGGAAACATTTGACCTAACTGGTGAGACTATTAGGGTTGGACAGACCCAGGACTGGTGTTATCTCCATCTCAGGTTTCACATTTGTCACAATATTTTTTTCATTTGATATTTTTTATTTCATAGCAAAGCAGTGAGGTAGCATTCAGGCACCAAAGTCCTACCTTCACCTTTGTTCTTAGACTGAAAGACTGGGATTTATATAATCTCCCAAATTACTTCTGACAAAGTGGATGCTGATCACTGGGACTTATTCAGGTGTGAATGGAAGAGTCTCTGGCACAGCATTTGCCCCTTTTCTGATTTCAGCAAAGAGTTCCCAAAGGATTCAGCTTCTCCCCAGCAATATCCTTGAACTACAATGTGACTTTTATTATATAAACCTATCATTTTTCTGACTCTAGAAGAAAAGCTCTTCGCAAAGTCCTAGCCAAACTCTGCCCTGAATTTACTTGGTAGGACGCCTGTTATCTCAGTAGCAGTGCAGCAAATGAGTCAGCAGAGAATGTGCCACTGGGCATGTTACTTAATCATTCACATCTGCTGCATTTGGGGACACATCCGAAATAGGCATTGGTGTTCCCAGCCGTGCCCCCAGGAGGCACTTACCCTCCGCAAGTGTGACTCAGCAACATTTCTTCATTATCCCATAGTTGCAGGAGATTTCAAGATTGAATTTTTGTCAGCAGCATTTCATCCAAAGTGGTGAAAAGCTTCTGAAAAGCACTACTGGGACATATTGCTGCTAGCTTTATGGCACTGGGTCTTCATTATCATAAACAAACTCTGATACCTGTGTAATCTTTTGGAGAATTACGTATAAAGCCAAGGGAGTGCTCACTGCAATCACCTACCGATGCCCTTAAAGCAATGGCACTCCCCACGTAGTCTTGACCTGAGCTTGTCTCTCTATTTCCCAAGGGATGGAGGCCTTTCATTGCTGCTCCTCACTGCCAGAAAGGCAGTGCAGCCTTGCTATGGGGGTCACACGTTTGTCAGCAACACACTGGGGGAGCACAGCTTGGTGCTAAGTGTCTGCACAGTTTAAGGGTGGGATAACAGCAAAAGACTTGGAAAATATTGGTACCAGTTTAGGACAGTGGCCCCTGAACAGGTAACAATGCACCAACGGGCCATCAGCCATCACTGAAAAAGTGCAGCCTGAAAAGCTGGAAAAAGACTGCATTTGCTTTTAGGAGGGCAGTAGCAACTGAGCAAGGAAAGAAACTGTGAGCAACAGGGTGAAGTCCCCGATGTAGCCTGGAGAATAAGTGTTCCCATGTCCTTCTCAGTGTCTAGACCCAGGTGGAGGCTGGGGGCTGAAAAATGTGTCAGAATTTCCACTTCATATATTTTGCACTTTTAGTCAACTAAATAAGACAGATTTGCCTCAAAGCAATTGAGGGTCGCATACAGCGCCAAAGTTCCCCAGGCCTAGTTATCAGGAGTAATTTAAGGCCCTAATTTCAGCCACCAGTTTTGAAGCTGGAAGTCTAAAGCTTCCTTTTTTTAAGCTTCCAAAGGAAACTGGAGAAAAGAAAGTTGAGGGCTTTTTTTTTTCCTATTTCTATTCTGAAATTTGAAACAGCTGCCACAAAACATTTATAGCCATACACAGTGTTCAATAAATGTCTAAACCTGGAAGGAGCTATGCATGAATTATGTCTGATTTATACATTAAATAAAAATAGAAAGAACCAGTTGAATTTTAAACGGTCTTCTTACACTCAGTAAGCCTTGAAATTATGATGTCTATAGAACGTTGCCTGCAAAAACATCCAATGGTTTGCATACACTATATCAACATTTTAAAAGCAGCCCGAGGGTTTACCAGATAAGGCAAATAGGTGGGTGTAATTAAACCTTCATAATTGGTTTTTCATAGGGAGAACTCCTAGAAAAATCATCCTATTCTTAAATTCCTCCCATAGCACGCGGACCAAGATTAACCTTAAAGAAAGGTCTGAGCTGCAAGTAATTGCTGCAGGTCACTTGTGAAGGCAGCTGCTTTCCATGAGGACACAGAACATAACCAAGTCTTGCAGGCACCAGGACTCTGCCCAGCCCTGACCTTGGCTGTTGCAGATCCCAAATTTGAGCTGAGAATGCCAATTCTGCAGCCACCCTCC
>VXAB01000936.1:0-16754 GCA_013399175.1 Odontophorus gujanensis | reverse complement strand
CCCCCCCCCCCCCAAGTGAAAATTAAATATGTTTAATTACAGTGTAATTGGAGAGGTGGGAGCAGAGACCTTGATCCCAGGTCTTGCTTGCATGGCTATCTGTGCCAACCTGGCCTTCCAGCACAGGGACAACACTAGGGACTATTTGTAATCATCTCTCACTGAAGCCGAAGTACCACCTTCATATAGGGTGCAAAGAAGTCAACAAAGCCATACCAGAGTTTTGTCTTCTACCACTAATTAGAGCATTACATGAAGCTCGTGTTTAAAAAGCTGTGTCATTATATATCTTTATAGCTACAAAACACTCTGGTAAATATTTCTGCTGCCTCTTTGGAGGATTAACTTCAAACTGCAGCTGCTCTCCCATCACTCCCACTGGTTTCACTTGGAAGTTATGATGTTTGGCCTGTGTGACCTCAGGGAATGAAGACATTTAATACTTTGTCTCCCAGTTTATTACTCAGCCCAGATACACAAAACATAATAAATTCATTAAAATGTAATTTTAAGAAGAAAACTCCCTGGTTTTGTTAGCTAAATCACATTCTCACAATTAACGTGATCATTATAAACATTTTAGGCCTTGCTTTAGACCATCTGCATACACCAAAATAAAATAACCTCATCTCCATTTTATGGCACAGCTCTGTCAGAAAAAGAAAAAAATCCCAACAGAACAACCAAAGCAGAACAGAAGCCCGTGGCTTAGTTCCCTGCACCACAGAGGCAGCTCTCCATAGGCACTGACAGGCACAGTTTGGGTGCATGCCCCTGGGCCCAAGGCAGGCAGTGGGAAAGGTGCAGGCCCAGCTTCCACTTTGCTACCCCTTCTGGAGCTGGTCTATCTGAATTTACCTAGGGCCTTGCAGCTCTGGCACACCCTTTAAACATCCCCCCAAAAACTTACCAGAAGCAGCTCTGACATCCATGAGGGTCAGTGCTCATGCAGGAGTGATCTTTACACTGCAGATGTGCTCAAAAGGCCAAGCTGCTGGTAAAACAGCAATGTAATAGCTGTGTCCACGCTCAGGCCATAAGCCTTGGTCGTAAAGTTTATGTTTCAAGGTTAGAGAAGGTAACTGCCTCCTGTCTTTGCAAATGAGCAATGAACCATACAAGCTACCTAGGCTTTCAGGGAAATGTGCCCGAATTTCTTAGGGAAACCAGCACATAAGTACACGGTAGTACTGCCTGCCTGCTCCTTCACTGGGTGACACGTCAACACAGAACTCAGTCAGCGTACTCATCTTAACTACAGGCTTCATTAGCAACACAGACCACACATAAAACACTCCCTCCAAGCAAGCAGCACCTGCCTTCTCCTTGCAAGATGAAAATCCTGGTCTCCAAGATCTGGGGATTCAGAGCACCCATATCCAGGGGGAAAGGGGCACAGGGCTGCTGAAGGACAACCCCACGTATGAGCTGGTCCCCATGCAGGTTTACAGGGCTGGGACAAAGCTACCATACAGAAGGGCAACAACCTGGAGGTAAGGCAGCAAGCTCCCAGCTCTGCAGCGTTTCTGAATGCTTTATCTTCTAATTAAAGGGTTATCTTTACGTTGTCGTATAAGGTTGTCCTAGTACTATGTCTATTTCTTTGTTGTTGGTTTTTTTTTTTTTCCCCCTCTCCTCCCAACCTCCCCAGTTAAACAAAAGACACATCAAAACCTCCCAGCACATTTTAGTAAAGCACACACTGGGTCTTTCCTCGATCCTCTGCTGTCCGTGGTGGTTTTGCTGCTGACAACAAAAAAGGAAGACCAGAGCCTTTAATGCCCTACTGTCACGTGTTAGTACATTTATAGACGACTATACAACAAGTGCTGAACAGCAATTACACAGTACTAGATGTACACAGTATTTGTACATGTTGTTAAAACAATGCTGCTAAATGAAGAAGCTTTATTAGTTTAAGAGATTTTTGGCTGCTGTTATTAAAAATATATTTACCTGAAAGGAAATCCAAGTATTTCATTTTTACAAACAAACGACTGAAAATATAGCAGTAAGCAACATAACTATTGCTTTTTATGTTTGTACAATTTCTTTTGGCATAACATTGCCATACAGTTACAGAATTATAAAATATACCTTTAGAGTGCGTTACAAACCCAGAAACTGGTTACCACTCCTACCACATACATATGGTATTGGTGCTACCAAACATGCACGGCATTCTGTAATTAAACACTGCAAAGGAACACGGAAGAGAGCAGAATCTTTCATAAAAATGGACATGTAGCTGTTTCAGTTCTCAAGTCAAAATTGTTGGGTGTCGTCTTTTTTCTTTTTACAGTTACCACTCCTTCCTTTCTTAGAATAAGTTTTAACAGTGAAGTATACAATAGCTCCAATTTGTATCAGTGCAAAACTATACCTCATTATCTGGCACTCAACTCAAACTGCTTAAAGGGCAAACAACAAAGGAATAGGTTAAGACGGAAAAGGAGCAACTCATAACCAGCAAGCATGCTTCAGCAGGTCCCAGAAATATAAATGCCATAACCCATTTTACTGCAAACAATAAATTTCACGCTGCTAGCCACAGTAGTAAATACATTCAGTGTATTTCACAATAAACCTTAGCTGATGAATATACCACTAGACTTGCAAGCAAGGTAGAATTAAGAAGCGCCAAGTTCCTAAAGAGAAAGTCTTCTTCCAGAACCATTTGCCAATTCCCACATGCCATTTTATAGCAAAAAGCTTTATACTTTTAAAAATAAATATAAAAGTGATTAGAAGTGCAAAGCCACAGGAGGTCTCCCTTTACTTGATCTCTATAGCTCCTGAACTATCTTGTAAGAGCCCACCCCATATGGCATGTATTAAATATATTCTCTAAAATAAACTTTTGATCACTGCTATAGTCTTAAGAGTAAGTACACTAAGAATGTGGGCTGTAAAAGGAATAGATTTCAGGAAAATAAATGGTTCACAGATGTTACAGAGACACAATTTGCAATCTCCTTGGAGGACAGCACTGCTCATACCTGTGAGCAGCGACTCTACTATGATGGTCCCAGCTGCAACACGAAAGGTGAGCAGAGAGTCCATGTGTAGGCCTTTTTGACTTCATTTTCAAGCTCCCTTTGGCAGTGAGAATACCATTTGAGCAGTTACTATATTCAATCATACTGGAACTGGGGACATGCATCAAAATTGGCTACTGAAATACGGAATGAGGAGTCTGGTTCTCAGCACAACCCAGACAGGATTTCTGTCTTCGACACAATCAAGCTACACCATTTATGCTAGCTCAAATATATGCTCTTATTATTCAAGTTCAAATCCACCATCACCTAGTTCAGACACTGGCTAGGAAAAGGTTTTTCCATGGATTGCTCTTGCTTTCACACCAGAAGGAACGCAATTCACTTCAGGATTTGGAATCTGACTTCCAGTACTTCATACAGAAGGAATACATGTAAACATTTATTCTGAAGGGAACAGTAAGATAATACCATCACCACCACTGGACAGGTGACATTTTCTGCCTAAGGAAGTATCTTATTAGAATTTTCAAAGGCTTTTCAAAACAGCAGGAAACTTACAGTTCATCTTACAGTACTTTCAGTAATTGTGTTCAAACATGCTAGCAATTCCTGAATAAACAGATTTGAGATGAACAATAGATCACTTTTGCCAAACAAAACAGAATTAAAATATGGAGCTCACTGCCAAAAGGGATTGTCAAGACTGAAAGAATCACAGGGGGAAAAAAAATGAAAAATTACAGAGGAAAAAAGCTTTTTATCACTTCTTTCACACCGCAAATGGTTGGTGGCCATTGCTGCTGACAGGATACAAAGTTCAATATATTTTTGGTTATAATCTAATTATAACCACCATTAACACAATTTTGTAATCATTTTCTTAATGGATAATTTTTTTTTGCATCCTATCCATAAATACTGCTTTTGAAACGAAAATTTAAAATATTACCCTTAAATGTATAGCATAAGAACAGATACGTATTCACTTAAATATGTATTTCACCATAATTTGTGATCAGTTTTGCATTAACATACTTATGATCACTTGCTTTTTAATAAGAACAAGCAATACTGCATCTTCTGAAAGGAAAACACTTTGCAGTCCTATGGACATTCTGACTGAGATTCTTTTTTTAAAATACCTGCAATGTCATCTTGGGCAATATCACATCTAAAAAGTCTTGCCTCTTAGCCATAAGCATGGTTAGAAACTGTCTACATCAATTCAGTTTGTATCACAAATACCATCAAGAAAAGGCTCTTTACAACAAGCGGCCTCTTTACAGCAGGTGAACCACCAGCTCTTTATTCTGCCCTTGCTTTTTAGGCACTAGACAAATCATTACTGTCACAATTTTTAGTACCCTTCAGGATTGTACCTTTAAACACAAGCAATAGACACCAATAATTCAGTTCTGCCCTTAGATATGTGCACACGTGCAAGTGCTCTTCTTATTTGCCTTGCAAGTCCAAGCTTTCAGCCTCTGTGCTATACCATTCTCAGTAACTGAGGCACAGACATGTCCTGGCAAGTACAGCACAGAGATGGAACTAATCTTAAAGTGTTGTATTTTTGCATGCCTTGTACAATTGCCTTCACTTAGATGTATGTGCTCGTTAGCATAATGTCAAGTCATGTATTCATGTACCCTCACACCAGAGGATACTTCAGAATCAAATTCACAGACCTGTAAATACTCACACTTCTCCCTCGGTAGCAGAGGCTGCTCAGATGTACTCCTTTGGAAAGAACCCCTATATGTGAAGTTCCATTCAATTAATACGTGAATAGCTCAGATCCTAGTAAAACACTGGGCCAGAACACATTATGACAGAAGTACACAGAAATCCCTGAATATTTGAGTGCACAGCAAGATTTAAAAAAAAATAATAATAATAGAGAGCAAGTGTCCTGACTTTCTTTGCATACACTCAGTTGATGAAGTAAGAGTTAAATAATGAAGTATTGGTATTTATGAGAATTCTTGAAAACCTGAAAGCCAATACTTACAAACAAGCACAAGGTGCTTTGAGCTGCCAAGGACACAACTCTGTAATAAAAGGCATTGCACCCATCTGATCCTCAAAAATCTCAGTGGGACACTTCCATCGCTCTGCAACGAATCCCTCACTCAAGCACTTGCAATATCAGAAGAAACAACTCCTCTATGAAGATAATGATAAGCCATCACATTTTACACAGAGCGAATTTGTCACTTAAAGTTGGAGAGTCTCACGGGAGACACTTCAGTCTGCTGATACAGATATAAGACACAGTTTCACAGTGCAGTGACAGAGCACTGGCACAGGTTGCCCAGAGAGGTGGTGGAGTCTCCTTCTCTGGAGACATTCAAGACCTACCTGGACAGTGACCTGTGTAACCTGGGCTAGGGAGTTGCTTTGGCAGGGGGGTTGGACTCGATGATGTCTAGAGGTCTCTTTCAACCCCTAAAATTCTGTGATCTGACACATAAAACTTTTCTGATCCCAAAGTTCTTCAGAGGTAATCGACATGTCACTACTACTCTCACTCCTGTAATAAAAATGATAGGAATATCAAGCTTGGGATTTAAAATAAATTAGTAAGAGTACAAGTTTCAAAGTTCTCAATTCTATTTTCAGACACACTAGACCCTCAATGCATACAGCTCTGCCAACTTAAAATATAAAAAAGTTAACTTTTACATTAAGTACTTGATTAAGAGTGGACAACCAGCAAGCAAATGCAGGGTAGGCAAAAGATATCACAATAACAGAATAACATACTGCAGTGAAGTATTTTGGATGTGCATCCCATGGAAAGCTGCAGCTGACTTTCCAGTTTGAGAGCTGTACTTCTCTTCCTGTTGTTGTTCAGAAGTTAAAGGAAGAAAAATCTCCTGAGATCGTGTTCAATCAAATTACAATATAAATATAATAAAATTCCTACTGACTCCTATTCCACTTGAACACTATGCAATTTAAAGAAAATATTTAACCTCAATACTGAAGTCTAGAAATTGAAGGTTCTGTATATATAAGCTTATACTTCTGCTCTTCATACACAGTGTAAAATTTCCCTATGCCATTCAAGTAATAACTATGTTAAAACAATGCTATTATGTTGGCATGGTTAGGCACTCAAGATTTAAAAAGTCATAGGCAGAACACAGAATTGTACTCTCTGAGTGTATGCGTAGGGTTGGAGTCTTTAACTACATGGACTACTTTTATCTAAGCATCTCCTGCCCTCTTCTGCTCCGAAGGTCAGGGACGAACATGAAAAAGGGGACCCTGGTTCAGGACCAGGGCAATTTGAAGGTCATTCTCAGCACCAGCTGAGTTGTCCATCTTCCATGGAACACTGACTGTGAGGGAATTCTCTTGGACATTTCCATTCAGAAAGACTTAATGCCTGTTGAGCAACCTGGGCTACCCTTGAAAAACAAACAAACAAAAAACCACAACTGAAAACAAATATTTACATAGAATTCTTTCCTTACAAGAAAGCACAGGGAAAGTAGGAATATAATTTCCCTCTGTCTCTTTTGAATGGAAAGGGCTTAATCTTCATCCATAGGTACCAAGATCCCTAATTACAGCTGTCTGACCCCAAGAAACAAAGCTACCTGGGGAAAGAAAAAGATGATGCACCGCCTAATGGGAATTAGTGATAGAGAAAAATACAAGACGTTTTGTCTATGTTTTTAAACCCCTGAAGACTTCGTCATTTTGAGTTACAAGACTCTACAAATAAAGTCCTGTAGCACTCTGACACTCAAACTGTAGTCAGGTACTTGCTTTATAATATTTCATCAAAAATACATTAAAGGCAGTGGATAATATATACACTTTAAAATAGAAAATACACATAGTAGACTATTTTAGGACTGTAGAAAGCATGAGTCCTACCTACATTATATTTTAATCCACATGGTTTACAATTAACTTGCTGGGTAGCACCCCGCTTGACTGAATAGCTTGAAGTTAGAAAAAGATGTTCAGGAAAATCATGTGGTCCTTAAGCAAACAAAACTGGGAAAGATGTAATTGAGAAACTCCAACCTGCTGGGCTCTAGTCAGGCTAGCAGACAGGCTTTTCTCAGTCCTCAGCCTATTAAATAACATTAAAAAGTGAAAAAGCTCTGATAGAGAGCAAACATTTGAAAATCCTTTCACTCATAGACCAGCAGGATTGGCTTTCTATCACAGGCCAGCATAGGAGATGATTCTGCACTGTTACAGACCTCACCCAAATTTAGTTCAGATTCAGCCAGAGAGACCTGGTGACATTTTCTTTGATGGTTGTGATGGCTAAGCAGTGTTTTGCTGTGGGGAAAAACAAACAAACAAAAAGAACTGCTTTTGAGCTGCTGGTGGTTGATCCCTACGGAAAGGGGCCCTCCAGTTGCCAAAGCCAGTTGATGAACAACGGAAAGCTTTCATACTGAGACCAAATCTAAGAATGACTCCACCTCACTGCTCAGATTAGCAGAAGCAGCAAATGAACGGTGAGAAGACTTTAGAGACTAAAAGTGCAACTTTCCTTGTACCCAACAGCTGTATATACAGTTTCACTGTGAGTTAAACATTTAGTTGATGTAACAGATTATCCAGCTGCATAGGATATTTTAAGATCTATTACTGAGTGTCTCAGACAAGGGTGCTAATCTAAGGTAAACAATGCTGTGCAAATGATGCCATTAAACATGAACACAGTTCCTAAGGAAAATCCACTTGTGAAAAATTTTGCTCTTGAAATTATTCCTAGCCGTTTCATAAAACAAAATAAACACTGAAAGCATATTAAAAGAAACTTAAAATTCTGATGTTTCAAGACTTACTAGAAAGTTACATTTAAAGAAAATAAATAAATAAATACTGGATTAACTTAATGGGAAAAAGTGCTATTTCTTTTTTTCTATGCAACATATCTGGAAAAGACAATTAATTCCTAGGCTTTGAATTTACACAATAGTTTTAAATAACCACATTTGATTCTCATCTGATAAATTGAGATTAAAAAAAGCAAACTTCGTTAGTGTAACAGATGCCTAATCTGATGCATTCCCAACAAGCATGAACGTTTTATACTAGATCAGATGTGAATTTCACACAAAATGAAGAAGTGATGAATAATTTGCTTCACTCATTCTGAAACAAAGACTTTTAACCTCAGACTCATAATTTGATCTCATCCTTGGTTTTTGTGGTGGTTCCCCCTGAAGGTGTATCCTTATCAAGGTTATCTTGTAGATCCAACGACACGTTATTTGAACAATTCTCAGTGTCACATAAATCTTTATCTGTAACACTTGGATGATTTCCACAGTCATTGTTCATACTCTCATCATCCTTTTTGGAAGGAGAAGAGTCCTCCTTTTTGTCTGAAGGATCCTGAATTTCTTCTGATTTTGAAAGCTGACCAGTATCAGTACCGCTGTTCTTTTCACTGTTCTGCTTAACAGCATCACAGTTCATTTCTTGGTCAACCTGGTCATTTTCTTCCCCATTTTTTGCGAGTTCTACTTTTTTCTCTTCAGTTGCTTTACTAGCTGAGGTTCCACTTGTGGATGCACTCTTAGGCTCTTTCAGTTTCTTATGCTTAGAAATATAACTGCTGTGAATAGAAACTGGAGATGCTGGTTTTTTGTTTGTTTTGCTTCCCTCTGACTTCTGCTTTCTTGGGGGTCCCCAGATAAAATGCTCTGATGGTGTATAATGCTGTTGAGCAAATCTCAAGAGCTTTCTCCTTTCTCTTCTGTCTCTAATAGTATACACAAAATATTCTAGTGCACTTTGCTTAATATTGGGAATGGTATCTTCCACAAGAGCTTCGTGAAGAATAAATTTTACGAGGGGAGATTTGAAACTCTCATATCCAAGTTCACCAAGGCTTTTCAGAATTCGAGTGATTCTCAAGTAGTTGTGTTGAGACCTTTGGAAGAAAAGGTTAAAAAAATATCCATTGAATCAGAAAAAAAAAAAAGCCTTACAGAAAGGGAACTGGAAATACAATTTCTCATTCATTTTTAATCACTCAAGATATGTACTTCAACTTTCTGTAGTTTTATTTCTCACAGCCTGCCAGTACCTCCTTTGCAAGAATCTTGGGACTGAAAATGAATGTCTCCAAAAGGCACTGGGGCAGCAGATGAAATAAATTTATCTTACGAAATTTCTTCTGCAGTGCTGTGTCCCTCAAACACATCTAAGTAAACAGTATAACTTAAATACCTAAAGTTTAGACAGCAGAAGTTAGGTTAAAAGAATCCCAACTCCTGATTTAAATAGTATAGCTGCTCACTGATATTATAATGAGCAGTTACATAGTAGTCTGTACACAAATAAACACTCATATAATTACTTTGTATTATAACAACATAGTAATTACATTGTATGAATGTGCAGTGGTTGACATTTGGGTCTCCTGAAACCTCATTTTATCTGCAGCCTGTCTCAACACGTCCCTGTTAGCTGGCTCATAAAATCAGAGTGAAATTAGTAACAAATGATCTCTATTATTCACTCAGATTTAGCCACTAGCAATCCCGCCTTAAGCAACAAGTTTTCATTTAGACAGGAGAAAAAAAAATACACCAGTTCCTCTGACCTTAGAGTAAAAATAAAGTGATCTCCCCCTAATGATGAAGTAAGGTGACAAATGGTCTTTTGCTGAAAGTTGAAGGTAAAGTGTGACTCAATACATGTCTAAGGCTCTTTAGTTAAGCACTGTAGTTAAAAAGTATCAAAGTACCAAACTCGAAATATGGCATGTTTGGAGGAGGGAGGAATAGCTTCCATACAGGCATGGAGAATTTGATTTTTTTCAAGAACAAAAATGTGAGTACCAACATAAGTATCCCATTCCCCATAACTGAGAAGCTGAGCTTTAGGATCAGCACTCTGTAACAAGACAGACAAATTAGTTTGGAACTGTGATCTTCTTCAGGACCGTCTCGGTTGTATTTGCATGGAACGCACTGATGTCAGCCCCTTAACAGGCAAGAAGCACAATAGAAGGAGAGGAACTTTGGGACCCCCCCAAGTCTCCAGGAAGACCTGAGCATGGCCTTTCAAAATCTAAAGGGAGGTTGTAAGAAGGGGACAGACTTTTTATCAGGGTCTGTTGTGACAGAAAAAGGGGAAATGGCTTCAAGCTCAGAGGGGAGGGAGATCTGGATATAAAGAAAGAGTTTTTTACAGTAAGGGTGGTGAGGCACTGGAATGGGTTGCCCTGACAGGCAGTGGATGCCCCATCCTTGGAGACATTCAAAGTCAAGTTGGAAGGGTCCCTGGGTAACCCGACACAGCTGTGGATGTCCCTGTTCATTGCAGGGGATTTGGACTGGGTGACCTTTAAGGTTCTCTTTCAACTCGAAAGATTCTATGATATGATTTTATGAATCCACAAAAGAGGAAGGAAAAACATACACAAACAAACACGAACTCATCATTGAGTATTTCTTTTTATCTTTTTCCTGGCAATCTTTGGAAAAATATATATCTTCCCTTTCTCTAGGAAACAAAAGACTAAAGAGATTCTACAGCAATTCTAGAGCACTGAGTGCACGTCATTACTTACTCATTCAAATGCTGAAATCTTTCTTGCCAGTTAGCTGCTCGTGCTACATTTCCAGTTTTATCAATGAGTTTTATTCCAAAAAATTCCAGCATCATTTTGTAAGCCAAAAGGAATCTTCTAATTGCTTCTTTTGTTTTCTTGAACTCCTAATAAAGAACAAATCCAAAATGGAATTAAAGGAAGTACTTCTGCATTGTATAAAACAACTCCGCATAACAAGAAGTAGTTATGTATCAATATTAATGTGGTGGTTTGTTTTAAGCTCAACTCCTATTACCTCAATTTCATATGTAGTTAATTCTTTCGCATAGAAGTTCAGACCTTGTTCCCTCAGTGGGAAAAGCCTGTTAAAAGAAACAATTAATTACATTTGACAATACATTAACACTTCATCCATTTAAATAGAAACAGGTAGTAAGTGACCAACCACTGTATGTACGTGTGGTTATGTTCCAGCTTTTCATAGTCTCCTTTCCATTTATTTAGGACTTCTTCAATATAAACTCCTGCATAAAAATAATTAAAAAAAACAAACAACTGTTAGCCATCAAAAACAGCTCTCAGCTACATAAACAAAGCACATGCCAAGTGCATTGACAGAACACATGCTTTAATTTTCTTTCACATACTGGGCAAAATAAGGTCTATTAAAAACTAATTTATTTAGTTGCTGAAACTTATATAAAATCAAGAGTTTTATCAAATTTTAATTCAAAAAAAAAAAATCAATTGACTCAAAACACCTGAAGGTACATGTCAATATCTTAAAGAATTACACTTTTCTAGATACCCTCATTTTCTAGTTTTCTTTATCACACCGACTGGTAATTGGCAAACCACTTAAGTAAATTACTGAAACATTAATCAACTGCCATTGCTTTAACACAAGAAAACTCTGCATATATATCATCTTAGTAGAATAAGGCCTCAACACTTCAATAAATTTTTCATTCCAGGAATCTCTCCAGCTGCAACTAATGTTAAGATCTGATAATCTTCAGCAATTTTCTGTGGCCAAGAATACTGATGCCGTTGCTACAAGTCAGACTTTGGAGCCTCAGGTCAAGCCCATCAAATGGAAATTTCAGCTTTTAGTAGTCTCACAACAGTTGTGGCATTTAGTCAGTTCCTCTTGCAATGACAGAGTAATAGAAAAAGGAGAAAAAGTACACCTAAAAGAAAATTAATCATTCTTCACATCAAGACCACACACATGAAACTCAGTTACAGACCAGAGCGTGTTTTTAGGCACTGCACACACGCATACAAGGACATTACTTGTTTCAAAATCTTCGCTTTCTTTCCATGAACAATCAGAATTAGCACATTTTCAGCCTGAAACCAGCAGTTCAACCACGGCAGCATGGCCTCTCCCAAATCTGAATAGCATGGGAGTGGCCTAAAAAGCCCAAAGCCCCATTTGGATAGTCTCCTATTACACATGGGATATCTCTCTGCCTAGCGAAACTTTCCACATCAGTCCCAATACCAAGTGAAAACTTTCTTTGTAATTTAAAAAGAGAAAGTAGCCAAAGAGATAACAACGTGAAGATTACAGTGTAGGCAAGACTGGAAAAGGATCTGACTAAGAGGGTCTCCTGTCCTCATAACATCCCGTAGAACTTGTAAAGTTTGTTATGTTTCACAAACCAGAAAGCTTCCTGCTCAATTCCAAGGACTAGAGACAGGGTAACTCAAGAGCCAGTAGGTTGTGGAATGAACCTTCAAATCTAGGTTTGCTCTACAAATATCTTTTCTTTCCTGCCAGTAGCATTCTCCACTATTTCGATCCATGACGTGACAGCTTAAGCTCCCCCTAAATACTCTCACAGATCCAGGGTTAGATTAAGGTGGTGACTATTCTTTCCCATTCTCAAAAATACCTCCACAGCCAGAAATCTGCCATCAAGACTTCAGCTTTCATGGCCTGTCAGCTACTTTTGACACCACCACTCAGAATTTTCTCCTGAAAGGGAAAATTTTAAAACTTGCAAGAAATAAAATTTGTTTTAGGAGGCAAGGCCTCCTGTAGCTTCCAAGACTCTTCTCCTGGCTTGTTCTCCAGAATACCTCCTTCTTTTTCCAGCCTTTAAAGGATCCCCCCAAACCCTTTCTGTTTCAGGCTCACATGGTCCTCAGTACCTTCCCCTTTCTTCCTGCACCTGCACCCTGTGTAATGGCTCATTGGTAACTCACAGCTCTAATTTTTCATCTAGCCAAACTAAAAATACAGTCTTCAGCATTTGCTTGTGTATAACTAGATAAAATTCAAGACTATTATCTTTCTTCTGCATAACCTGACTTATCTTCTCACTTACTGAGGTTATTATTGCTCACTATCTATAAGCAGCTGTCATTTTCAACCTTCCAGGTTTCTTTATAACATTCCAGCTTTCCATCAGAATTTAGATATTTCATCTCAGCATTGTTTTTCTTGACCTTGAAAAGCACATTGTTGTCACCTTCACATCTACTCTGAATGCTGCTGAGAACATTTCTAGACAACAGCAGCTTTTTTTAAACTTTAAATTGATTCTTTTTTTTGCTTTGTGTTCTTCTATCATGAAATCTGTGAAGTCCTTTTCTGTAACATCAAAAAAAAAAAAAAGTACATGCCTTCACTTCCAAAGTCTTGTGATCTGCCCCATCCTACAGTGTCACAACCTATCTGCTGCTAGGAGATTGATTCCTGCCTCTGACCAGCCCTCAGCAGCAGCCTCCACTTCTCACTCCTTATGTATTCAAATACACACTTTTGTATTTCAGCTACTCTCATGCTGAGAAAAATCTCTCTGCAAACACCTTCAAAGTAACCTCCTCATTCTTTCAGAACTCTGCTGCTTGAAGTTGTTGGCTTTCTTTTGTTTTTTTTTGTTTGTTTGTTTTTTTGTCAGTGGCTGAGCTCTCACATGCCAAGACTCCTGCCTATCATTCTAACTAGCACTGTTTTATTGTTTTGTGTTTTCCCATCTGCCTGCAGCCAAAGTATGAGAGACAAGAGGAAGGCAAACTCTCTAGAGCAGGGTTTGTCATTTTCCAGCTTGTTCTGTTTGCACAGTACCTTGGGTGTGAGAGACCTACTCCATTACCAAAACCACCAGGGACTTTGATTATTATAACAATGACAACAAAACAATTTCTCACACACAAGGAAGTGACAACACATTCATTTCCCCCTCACGTGGTGCTAGGAATAACACCCTGATCCATGTCACTCCTTTTTAAGCAGTAAGAGTTTGCTAAGCACAGTGCAGACAGCTTTATCTTTGTTTAACAAAAGGCAGTACCACTAGTATAAATACGTTGTGCTAACAATGTCTCATCATACCTCTCAGCACATAAGAAAAGCACCACCTGTCTAGAGTAGAAGCAAACTTTGGTTTATCCATTATCGGCCTCTGTGTTATCAGTGTGCTAGTCCAACACAGGAGGTTCAAATCATACAAAATATGGCTATACACCTCTAATTTATCAGCATTGTAAAAATAACAGTTTCGCTTTGTTATTGTTATGGGTGAACATTCTACTGTTGTTATTGTTACAGATTACTCACCATCAGGTTTAAAAGGGATTTTATTTT
Source organism: Odontophorus gujanensis (assembly GCA_013399175.1). NCBI lineage: Eukaryota > Metazoa > Chordata > Aves > Galliformes > Odontophoridae > Odontophorus > Odontophorus gujanensis. Next base: position 2,608 of record VXAB01000936.1, on the reverse strand, counting down.
TGTAAAAGCGGAGATTGCACAAGTCATTTTGGTATCGAAGATCTTTAAAGTTCTGCTGAAAGAAAGAAAATAGGGCGTTATCAGTCTACAAAATACAACCCACTACTGAGAGTATCTACAAGGTGACGTTCTGCTCTTTGAATAATTTGAGGACAATAAAGGTTCATCATTTTAGAAAAACTGAAAGAACTTAAAAGATTCAGCTCAGTTAAGCAGTCTATAGATCTGCCAGTTCCTTCTGGTTGTCTGCTTCTCCTACTGGGGAGAAAAGGCAAGCACAGCAGCACCTGGACTTCTGGCTCAAGGAACTGCCAAGAGACAAACAACACATTATCCAGACTCTACATACCCTCTTCAGTGTTCAAGGCATATGTTAAGAACTTCTTCACAGTGCAGTGACGGAGCACTGGCACAGGCTGCATAGAGAGGCTGTGGAGTCTCCTTCTCTGGAAGTGTTCAAGACCTGCCTGGATGGCTAACTGTGATATCACTTTCTGGGATCCTGTCCCTACTCCCAGGTTTACACATCTCACATGTTTGCACATAACCTAGGACAAAAAGATGCCACCCTTGTTTCATCTCTCTCCCGCCAGCATACACTGGGCCTTTCCAGCAGCTTTATGACTGTTCTTATTCCTCATATTTATTAAGCATCATTACATTCAGGATTTTCCAAAATGTGTGCTGCTCTCTACTACAAAGAGAATTTTAAATCATAAAATATTCTTACTGGATACTGATGTCGGTACTTGTATAAATCTCTTGCTGCATAGAAGCTTCTCTTTGGCTTGGCTGTCAGCTCAGTTCCATCACTGCTCTGAAACATTTAAGAAGTAGATAATAATGGTATACAAAAACACCAGATACTAAACCTGAAGAGTATTAATTATTTTTCACCATATTTCAGCAATGTAAACATACACAAGTACACGTATTTCCTACTGTCTGGTCAAACACTCAACAACTTTCTGCTCAGTACTTAACAACACATGCTTAGACCTAAATTAAGAAAGTAAGACTCTGAAGCAACCAAGATGGTTCTAATAGAAGACTAAATAAGTAAATGAATATGAAAATGCAGAGACATCACTAATTTTGAACAGGAAACCACACTATTTGCAAATAATATTTGTCATGTGTACCTCGACTTAATTGCTATTGCTGCATCTTGTGAAAGAAAACACACAGTCACAGACCAGTCAATCCATAGTCAAATGCCTTCACTAACTGTTTTGTATTATTCTTTCCTTAAAACTTAAGTTTAAATCCTAGGAAGAAGTACGCCCAAGGGAAAACCTGACAAGAGAAAATGCACTTGTACGAGGCCTTGCCCTGAACAGCAGCTGTTTGTTATGACCTGAAACAACCAGAGCACATCAAGGTCAATGGAAACCATCCCACTGACTGGGCAGAACTCTGCACGTACTGAGGGAAAAGGAGTACTGCCCTACAGAGAATTCAACTTGCCTCCAACCGCTTTATCTTCCTGGGTAATTTCTTTACGCTGTACCAAAGAGATATGGTTTATTTAATTTAATGAAGTAAGTCTCTACAAAAGGCCATATGCATGCAGTAGGTTAAAATCAGGTCTAAAAAACGGAAGTTCCCAGTGACCACACTGGACAACTGCCTGTATGACTACACTTACTGCTTAACAGTATGACATGACTGACAAACGGTTTCCACGCAGCCCAACGCTGACTGGAGGCAAAACGTGCTTACCTGAGCAAGCAACAGCCCCGACACAGGCATCAGCAAGCCACTAGTACCGCGCATCAAGCAGAAATGAAAAAAAATGAACGCTTATACTTGTTTAATTCTGCACAGCGGCAGTTCCTAAGCCAAAACCCAGACCCGGCCGGTCCGCCCCGCACTCGGGTCAAACTGCAGTGGCTGCGGTGCGTTAGAACCAGCCCCGCTACTGCCCCTCTGCAGCGGGACCCGCGCTCGCAGCCGGCGGACCACTTAATGCCAAGTCCCAGAGCAAACGCCGCCTAAAGCAGTGTCTCCGCAGGAAGCCGGAGCAACGCTGTCCAGGCCTCGCTTCTCTCAGCAGGGCTGTTCGGGGCCGGCGGGGTACGACCGCAGCCGCGAGCGGCCGTGCCCGAGGGATGGAGACGGACTCCTCCCCGGCCGAGCAGCCGCGCCGTTCCTTCCAGCGGGGATGCGGAGATCCGCGCCCCGACGCCTCCGGCCGGGAACAGCCTACTCCGCCGGGTCTCCCCGCCGCTGGCTCGGCAGAACGGGTCGGCACACTACCTCCATCCCTCCTCCCCGCCCGCCGCGGCGCGGGCGGTACCTGCTCGGGGCCGCCGACGTCCCCCTCCGCCCGCTCCCCTTCCTCCGGCTGCCGCGGGTGCTCCTCGGGCCGGCCGTCAGCGGCGGGCGGCTCTTCCCCGCCTCCCGCGGCGGTGCACACCCCCTCCTCCTGCTGCTGCTGCTGCCGCCGCGGCTCCGGCGCCTCGGGCTCCGAGTCGGTCTCCCAGGTGGAGTCGCAGTCCTCCACCGTGGTGGGCTCCTTGAAGCTGACGCCGCTCAGCAGGCCGCCCATCGGGCAGCGCCGCGCCTCGCGGAGGCCGCGGAGGCCGAGGGCTGGGAGCGGCCGCCG
>VXAB01000935.1:191-24462 GCA_013399175.1 Odontophorus gujanensis | reverse complement strand
CTAAGTGCAGGCCTCCAAATGGACTCTGCACTTCCTATCACAATCCTCCGCTCTCTGACAGACATCCAGTTCTCAACCCACTTCACCGTCCACTCATCTATTCCACAGCTCCTAAACTTTGTTGTAAGGATGCTGTGTGAGACAGTGTCAAATGTTTTTCTGAAATCAAGGTAGCCTATATCCACTGCTCTCCTCCCATTCACCCAGCCAATAATGACGTCATAGAATGTTACCGGGTTGGTTGAGCACAGTCCCTTCCTCGTGAACCCATGCTCAATAATCCATATCAATAATTAATAAATATAATAACCCATGGTCAATAGTGTATTTTATTATAAGTGATAAAATATAATGAATTTTGATTTTTATTAATATGGTGTAACCTTAGTTTAAGTGTTTATATATACATTTAAACTCCAACCTCATTAATACCAAAAACATTTCTAATCTAAAATGTTCTCATTAAGATCATGCTTCTGATTTACTGAATGACTTCTCTTAACCAAAATCTTCAATGTCATTAAAAACGCAGTGACATATTCATAAGTCAGCTAAATTTTGCAGAAAATGCTCAGCTTTTATTAGTTTGGTTTGGTACATACTGTGGCTTCATTTCTCTAGGCAGCTTCAAAGAGAAACAATACCAAAATTCTTCAGAAAGCAACATATTTTTACCAGTGGAAGCCTAGACTAGGGCTTGAATCCCACTGTTGCTTACAATGAGCAGCTTGAAGGAGATGATAGAAATGAGTGTTACAGTTTATTCCTCATGAAAATGCTACCAACCACCAGCCTCAATCACAACAAAGAAGATAGAGGAAAGTTGTTAAAGGAGGATGTTGATGTACTGAGGTAAATAGAAGGGTGATTTAGACAATCAGCACTAATCAGTAGCTGACTGCATGCATAACTGTTTTTATTTACAGTAAAAAAATATTAGCTACAGAGCTGGTCAAAGTGTTTATTAACACAGACGTGCTGACTATGAACTAAGCAAAATATTTATTTTCTACTACCATATTTTTATTGCTTGAAAATATTCCTTCATTTGTTTTGTGTTTTGTTTAAGATACCATATGGAAATATGGTTAAATTGATTTATAGACATGACTTTGGAATATTTTTTCCTACAGAAATACTGGCACAAATGCTCCAGAGGTGTATAGCATCCATTCTTACAATACATTAAGCAACCTTATCAATGCTGACCCTGCTTTGGATGGGCAGCTGGAACTCCAAACGTCCCTTCTGTCATCATTCAGGGGAGATTATACCAAACTGCAAGGTAAAGAAGAAACTAACTGCTTATGTAGTTACTCATAAAAAAGCTTCTATTTCCTACCTGTTTCTCCTGAAAATGATTTATGCATGATGTTGTAAGAAATAGTCTCCAGAACAGTCTAGAATGGATTCAGAATTTTTTCTCTCAATTATAGGGTTTGATTTTTTCGAATTTCTTACAACTTGCAGTGCTGTCATCACATCCTTGAATTGTCCTCACTTTCCATTCAAAATTACAGGCTAGCTTAAATCCAATTTCTGATTCTATTAAATGTGAAATATATTTTTCTTCTAAATGTAACATAATAGCATATCTGCAATGATTTTTCATGAAATATATGTGTAGTATTTGGCAGCTGCATTTGTTTTTCTCTATTTGATGTCATGCAGCTATTGCAGGTAGTAGTATACTGTGACATCATTTTCAGTACTAACAATACTTCCTTTCTATTATATTATTATTATTATTTTAATATTTTGAGCCAAAGTCCTGTGTTCTATTTCCCATTAGATCCAGCTGGTTTAACTAAGTACAGATGAAAAACAGTTAATGAACTTCCTGTACCATTGGCTCTAAAGAGCATCCAATAACAATCCTTAATTTCCACTCACATATTTGCTTCCTCTTCCTTGACATGAAAGATTTCTTTGGAAGTGCCTTTGCCTTATCTTGGACCTGAAACAATTTATCATTGACAGCTATGGCTTCTTTAATCAGTCAACCTTAATAGCCATTGGCTCTTTTTCAAGGATTAGGTGTATACCTTCCATCTTAAAAGTGCTTGCCTTAACCTTTTCTAATTATGCAGAAAGAAAAGACAAATTTTACAATTAAAGGGAAACTATATGAAAAATATTGAATTTTGAACCTATGTTGAAAAAAAAAATCATTTACCCAGTAGAAGAAGAGAATATTCCTGACCTTGAGCTGTGGTTTAACCTGACAAGTGGCAGAGCACCACACAGTCATTTACTCACTCCACATTTCCCAGATGGATGTGGGAGAAAATTGAAAAAAATTTTGAATTTGTTTGTTGAGATAAAACTATTCATTAAGATAGATAAAAGGAAAAGGATAATGACTATATATATATATATATTTACATAAATGTATGTAACAAGTGATACACAAGCAGTCACATTCCAGTCCTCAACCAGTGCCCAGACAGACCCTGAGCTGCAGTAGAGAGTGAGATGAATTACTACCTGATTGAAAACTCTGTCATCTTGATGTCATATGGTATGAAATTATCCTTTGGCCAGTTTAAGTCAGCTGTTCTAATTCCGTTCCCTCGCAACTCCTTGAGCCCTTCACTGTGAATGGTCTTGGCTGTGTACAGTGCTGCTTACAGTAACTGTAAACATCAGCATGTTATCAATATTGTTTTTCCCCTAAAACCAAAACTTAGCATCCTATGAGGCACTCTGAAGAAAAACAATTCTGTCCAAACTGAAACTAAGACAATATCCACTCCTTATTCCATATTATTTACATCATGATCAGGTCCCACAATTTCTGCACATCCTAATAATCATCAGTTTGTGTTTTCTTTTTGCCAGTTGGTGGAGACAGAACAGTTACTTTATTGATCCTATCCATGAGGATCTGACAACGTTCATCTTGCCATTTTATTCCTAAGTACTGGATCTCCAGTGAAGGTGCCTTGACCTGGCTTTTCTTTATGGCAAAACTGTCTATTACAAGGGTTTTAATCATTTTCTTCCCTTTCTCAAAAACTTCTGCTGCATTGCCCTATGCAACAATGTTGTCACTGTATTTCAGGTGTTCTGGAGTATCTCCATGACCCAGTACAGTCCAGATCAGCTAATCACAACTGGTCGAGCTGTGTTTCCACCCCTGAGCAGACAATCTTAATACTGAATAACAATCCAAGTAAAAGCAAATCTTGGCCTACACTCTGCTGACAGAGGGATTGAGAAAAACGCATTGGAAATGTCAGCTGTGGCGTATCACTTGGTTGCCTTTGACTCCATTTCATTTTGGAGTTCTAGCATATCTGGCATGGCAGCACACAATGGTGGTGTGAATTCACTCTGGCAATGTTATTCTACAGTTAACCTCTGCTCTCCATTGAACTTTTGCACTAACCATAAGGAACTATTGAAGGGTGAGTGAGTCTTGCTTATTTCTTCTTGGTTCTTCAGTTGGTGAATCATCTGATAAAAGGGAATTACAGAGTCCCAGTTGGTGCAATATTGCAGCTGATGCAAGTTGCAGTAGTGATTGGCACCTGCTGTTCAGCTCTTAGCAACCCCACAGCAGAAGGTTCCTCTGAGAGACCAGGCAAGGTAGACAGCTGCCTAAAGTTCTGCGTCTCCAAGGCAGCTATACCAAAAGCCCACTGATATCCTTTCGGGTCCTTGAAATATCCTCTTCAAAGAAAATCTACACCAAGGATGCACAGAGCTCTGGGCCCGTCACAGCGTTGTGCTTTTCCCACTCATTTCCTGTTAGGTTCACTTCAGCCTCTAATACAGTTATCTTTTGGGATCTCAGTGGCACTCCAGAAATACAAATGTATTTTACCCATTTATAACTTGATAGCAGTAGACCACATAGTACACTGGTTTCAACCACAGTCTCATATTTCTGTGGTTCTGATGTGTCAAGCCATTGAATCCACACAGTCCAATAAACCCAATTGTCCCTTTCCTCCATGTGACTGGAGGCAGGGCCCCTCTAGTTCTGGATATTATGTTCATTACTCATCTCTCATGTATGAGAACTAATAGGTTCATTGTAAACCTCAGATATGAGACTGGACTATCTTCTCTATCTGAGGAACTGCCTGCTCAAAACTAGAGCCACAGTCTTCCTGGGAGGTCTCTCTCTTCTGTTTGTTTTAACTTGCAACTCATGTACCCAGCCCATCAGACTGAGGTGGGTTTTCCATCCCACTTCCCCTTGCCCCCTCCATGTTCTTTCAGGTAAAACCACAGGATGGTATGTGGTGTGAACCCACTATATCCTCTAGTGGATGAAATTCTGGTTTGCACAGGTTGAGGAAATGCTGAACCAGTTGCTTTTTCTTTAAGCTGTTGAACCATTTCTCCACAGTTGAGACACAGATCCAATGGGAAGATGTGTGTCTGTCTTCATATTGTCAAAGCAGGCTAGCCTGTTCAACCACTGATGGTCTTTCATCATCTATCCAGTATATTTCTACCAGGTCCTGGAATAAAATGATAGTGTATTTCATACAAAATGATTACTCTGCCACATAGGTCACATACATATCATGACATCTTGAACCTGGGAGTTGGTATTATAGTCCAAGTTAATCCCATATATTATCTTTACCACAGCTAGTTCCCTCGAGTACTGAATAACTTTCTCCATGGTGGTCCATTTGCCCTGGTTAAACACTAGGTCTTCCTTAAAGGGATTTCTTTCCTTCATGGCTCACAAAGTTGCACCACGGGGTATAAGACTATGCCCCTTTTCTAACTGCTTTTTCAGTGCCACTTTCCCTAGAAGGATAGCCCAGCTGCTTGGCTTCACTGCCCCCTAAGTCCAGGCTACTCACTCTACCATCCCAGCAAGGTGTTCACCTGGCCAATGTTGTAACCTTTTTGCCGGTCTCACAGTTCACACAATGTTAGCAGTTGGGTGGTTTCTGTCTCTTCCTTCTCCTCCCACTTCTGTGATGGCCTCGCTCCACCTTCTTCTTCTGCTAAATTACAAGCTTCTCTCTTTGATACATGTTCTGGCTTTTGTAGTCATTTTTAGATCTTGCTTAAAGGGGCAGCTGACACTGGCACTGGTTGGTACTGCTTAGCAGGTAACTAATATTAATGTTTAATCAACATTGTTTTTCCCGAGAACCAAAATATAGCATCATACTAGATACTCTAAAATTGAAAAGAATTCCATTCCAGCTGAAAATAAGACACTTTAATTACCTTTGAAACTTGTTTTCATACTGTTTAACTGAACAAACCTGAACAAGCATCTTTACAAATCTAATATATTTATTTATGCTAAGGTGTCTCTGATCAAGATCAGGGACACTTTATGCCACATACTCTGGAAGTGTGTGTAAGGGACTGCCTGGCAACGATTATTACCTGAATAGGCAATCAGGAAAAATATGGGAAGATAGACATACTATGATTATTGCTTACGTTTTATAGACAGTGGATGAAAACCTAAGGAGGGCTGTGATGACCCTTTGCAACATAAAAATCACACTGGAAACCAAGTAAGTCATTAGAAAAGTGGTCTGTTTACTTGTTTCTGTGACCAGTGCTCTCACCCCTTGATTGACTTTTCATGCCTAACCACTCGCTAAGTTCAGCTCTCCTATGAAGGTTTGCATATCCAGGAAGGGATGATTCCATTGTCAGACTTCCAAAAGTAAAAGGAAATCTTGCTGCAGAGGTTTTGTTCAGCATATGATTTGCCTTAATCTTTCTTGTTTCAGTATATTTCTAGTTAACCTAAATAAATGACCTTTTCTGGTGGAGAGAAATTTGGCCACGGGGAAGATCAGGGTAATCACTGTTCTTCAAAAGATAAGACTCACTATATTTTTGGACTAAAATATAAAGAACAGTTGTGTTCTCTTTCACTGGGCAACAGATTTCCATACATGTGGAACTTCTTTCTATTTAGCTACTGCATCTGTTTTCATGTTTTTAACTTTTTCTGGGTCAGTTTTTACATTTTATGCCTTACTAGGAATTTTCACATTCAGATAGGTTGGTTCTCTAGTTGTTTTCTACCAGGGTCACCACTAATGCAAGAATAAAAATGTCATCAAATTTCACCGTAAAATGTGGTTGAATATGTACAGTTTGCAGTTACACATTTGTTTGTACATGCGTTTATCCAAAGAAGATATTAAGAAAATATTCTTAGTTGCCAGCTCTGACAACAAAGAACTCTTGCATGGTTAATCACACATTGTCATTACAGTGTATTATTATTTCTGAGACATACACAGATATGACCTTTATTATTCAAATTTCTACTTAATGTATTTTAAGATTGCTGTGCTTTTGGTTCTTGTAAAAATCATTTTTGTTGTTGTTTCTAAAATTAGGCTACTTAATAACAATAATGAATGTGAGCTTTAATCTGCATGCAGTCATGTCCTCTTACTCCCATACTGTACTAAATCGGGAACTTTTCATGCATTGTAATGTGGTAAGTGTTCCTGAGCAATTGCACATACAGTTAAGATAATCTTTCTTCCTCAGGATGGGAGATTCCTTCCTGATGCAAAGCTAGAGACTATGATTTCCTTTTCCAGGATACTTGACTTTGACTGATAGCAACTAACCTATTCCTTAAAACACCCCCCGCAGCTGATGCTGCCAAGCCCAGGGTGCGTGACCTGCCCTCCTGAGGTAGAGCATCCTGTGCGTAAAACTATTGTGTCCCAGGGTGTGCATGCACAGAGAGCAAACCTCATCTGATCTCAGCTTTTTTTTGGATTTCCAGATGGAACAGAAGTCAAGTCCAAGCACTGAGCTAAAATCAATGCAAGAAATAGAAAATAAACTGTTTGGATAGAATATAGGTTAAGAGAAACACAGGGCAAACAAACAAAAAATAACATGTAAAACACTTTCCACTGATCTGAGCAAGAAAAACAGAATAATACAAATCATTTGAATGGAAAACGTCATGTTCTTTCAATCTATTAATGACCTTTCTGAGCCAGCTCCTCAGTTACAAGTTGTTACATGGTCATTTACACCTGCGCAGAGGACAAGTCAGGCAAACAGCTTTCTTAAATGTTTTTCCTTTTGTTTCTGTTCTTTCTGTAGCAGGAACAATGCCTTCCCAGAGGTGCACACCAGGTCTCTTCAGTATGTCTCCGTCATTCTCACTTTAATAAAGAGTAGCAAATTTGCATTAATAGCATCCCAGTTGCTTTAGGAGGGGATTAACGTAACTACATCTCTTACTCTAGGTTACATCTTGTCCTCCTGCCTGGCTGTAGCTCTGGTCCAGACCCCTTTTTGTCCCAGGCATACCTAGAGATCCTTGCCCACCAGCCACTCTGATATCAGCACTCAGTTATAATACAGACCTCTAATTTCCGGCTCCTCTTCCTAGATGAATCCAGTTTCTTGGTTAAGTAAGCCTCTGTTCTGCCCCAGACTGTTTAAGCCCACTCCTGCCCACTGATGTACTTTTCTCTCTTCAGTGCAAGCAACGCTAGGTGTCTGCAGGGAGATCACAGGGATATACTACCTCCAAAGCTAATCCCCTGCTACTCTTTGGCTCCTCAGGGACAGACGTAGGAAGGATGCAGAAAATTCAACAGCTTAAGGCTGTGGTATGCTCAGCATGGAGAAGCACCTCAGAGAAATAGTTATCCTGCCCAAACAAGTCTCTACAAAACATGCATGCATAAGCTGTCTCCCAAGGGCTTGTAATTTACACTCACCATGTGATTTAAAGGACCAGCTACTCCTCATTTTGCTTCCAAAGAGCAAATGCTTCCCATGCAGCATGCTGGGGCCAGCCCAAGAGTTATTCACAGGATTAATATCTTTGAGTGCAGAATAAATCACAAGTAGCAAGCTGTCATTTGACTTGTCACAAACACAATGGGAGGAGAGAATGGAGTTAAAATTAATTAATTAATTAGCTCAGTGGAAATTATTTACTTACTTTTACTAAGTCAGAGGACCAGATCCTCAGGTGATGCAAATCAACATAATCCTATTGCAGTCAAGTGAAATATGTTATGATCAAATAGGACTTCTGCTTCACACCTACAACTTAAGACAGGAAAATTCACTTCTTCACACATTTATTAATAGTAAATACTTGTGAGAACTGACAGTAATGGGGTTTGGGGATTGAATTATTTTTTCAGTGTTTCAAAACTATTAACATTGCTACTTTTATATAAATATATATATTTACATAAGTGTGTATGTTCTTGTATAGATTCACAGTTGGAATGTGGTTAAATGTTATGCTTATTTAATTAAGATTTTAGGAAGACATTACCGCTTATTTTCAACTAAAGGAATATACTGGTATACTGAATGCTCAGAGAATCACATTCACTTCTCCTACATCTTGTTTTTAACAGAGCCAGAATCTTTCATCTCTCTGAATAAACTCTCCTGAAACAGAGTGGGTTACAGAGCTTCCTCCAGTTTGCTCTCTTAGGCAGCACCAGGATGAGTGGCTTGAATGGAAGCTAGAAAATTAAGTGATACATCTGTGAGTACAAACACACTACACAGCAAAGCAAAGCAGCTCTTTATCCCAAGAGCACATAATTTCCATTGAAAGCAGAGGTGATATTAAGTGCTCCAAAGATGTCAAACACTTGATCTTCTGTGGGTCAGAATTACCGTAGCTGCAAAGGTTGTGAGTACAGGTATCATTCAACCTTGAAAAACAGCAAACCTAAGGCAATAAGCATGGAAAAAAGGGCAGAGAACTGCAACTTGCAAACAGCTAGTTTGATAACCAAGAGAAAGCAACGCACTGGGTGACATCTGTTGAAGAAGTAAAATACACTTAGGTCAAAGACAGAAACAATTTTCCACATCCATGAGTGACATACTGTGAATTCTCCCGTGTTTGCTATGCTGTCTACGTGTGTTTATGTATCTGTGTATGGTTGCTTATTCATTTGTATGACAGTACACAATATAATTATTTTGTATTATATCTCACCATTAAACTTGATGCAGCTGATAGCCTGTTTTCCAAGTTTAGTTTAATGGTGATATCTAATTGGACTGTAACTGAGCTACAGTTGGCCATCCATGCATCATTATGGGAGTGCCCAGCATCATATAATAGACTGATAAGAGATCAGCCTTCCATGCCTGTCTTCAGTGCCTTGTGTAACCTGGGAAGATAAAATCAGCCACATGCAATTAGACATTAAGCTTCTCATTGGAAAGATACTGTAAAGCAAAGGATGTCCCTTTGTGCTCCTGTTAAGCATGTGGATAGTAAGCACAAATGAGGCAGATCATTTTCATTAGACAAAACATCCCAGTAAAAATCTGGACAATTTATGAAGGACAGCTACTTAAAAAAATATCCTCATTAAGTATACTGTGATGCTTCATTCTCATGCCCTAACTATTGCCCAGTGCATGTACACAAATATTTCCTGCTAATTTAACTAAATATTCTGTTACTGTTGTTTTCTCCATATTCAAATACAGCTTCTAAATTGCCACTTGTTTGCTGCAATACTTGTAGAAGTCCCATTTTACCAATTTTTGTTTTCATTCTGTGACACTAACCTCCCTTCAGTGACTGTAATCTTGTTTTTGTTTTCATCTGTGTTCTGCTGCTCCTAGCTTCTTCCTGTTGTGTATGTATGGGGGAGATAGAGAGGAAAAAGGGATTTTTGTTCTTTTGTTTCATGCTCTGTTGATTTGGTCTTGGTTCATATTGGTCCCAGTTCTCTGGCTACAGTACAAATGCCTGACACCTGGCTGACTGCCCTCCATGAGATTCTGTGTGAACACACTAACTGTTACTTTGTGGATTTTAGATTGCAGTACCTTGAGAGAATGACTGTCTTCTCTGTACTGTATGTGTATGAGTAGAGTCTATAATCATAACAGTTAGCCTCACTGAGAAAAAGTTACAGATTTAAAAGCATTTGAACTTCTCAGAGTAGTTTTTCCACTTTGATTTTACTTTTTTTAATAATTTAAGCCTGTTTATTGTCTTGGTTGTTAACCTAAAATCCAAGCTGGAAAGAACCCTAAAAGCTTTGGACGAAATCTTTGAGAACAGACATCTCTCCTCTCCTCTGTGTGTTTCAGGATTTCTAATCCACATAATTCAAGAGATTTTATGAGAGTATCGCTCGTTTAGTTGTTTGGATTCCTCAAGTAAACATGCCCAACAGCACAAAATGAGTTTGGATTTTGATCAAGGGATATTAATGACAATGCAAGCCACAAGAACAAAGCTGGTATAGTTTCAGTGTGCCACTAAAATCCACAGATAAATAGAAATGGCAAACAGACATTCTAACGGAACACTCCAGCTATAGTCTATTTTTATGTCTCAGAGAAAATAAGAAGGAAAAACAAAATCAGCAGTTACAAACATTTATGTTTGAAAAACATCATGCAAGTCATGCTCCTTTGCGGATCAAGCCCTCAAGCAACACTTTGAACATGTAAGGATAATTGCAAATTTGAGTAGTTATTCTCAAGATTTTGGTTAAAATTTGATAGTTCCTATCAGAATCACACAGACTGGATATTTATACAATTTTAGCTCCTGCTGCACAATTCCTTTCATACTTGAAGGCTTCACATCATCATATTTAGCAGTCACAGAATAAATAGCTTAGAAGAGCAGAACACTTAATTTTTCTGCAAGAGTTTTTTGTGTTTCATTGCTTTTTGCTATCCTCTATATATGCTATTAATAGAATTGCTATGTTTCAATTAACAATCACCATCTCACAGTAGCAAGATCACTTTCTGCAATGCATTTCTTTTTAGTTGTTTAGTTTGATCATTTGATTTTTGGGTAGAAAATCAACTATTTCTATGCAGCTAATGTCCCCAGTAACACAGATGCAATCTCCTTCAAATAACTGAACAAACTGAGTCTGTTTGCTCATGAGATATATGTTAGCTAAGAGGTAGAGGTATAAATACTGCATCAAAGTTATCTTTCTCACTGATGTCAGCCACAGCTCTTAGGATTTCTATTGCAGGCCTCCTCCTGACAATTACTTTAGGTAAAAATATAAGACTGTAGAAGGGCAAGTACATTGTTTAGTTTCACAGATTGTTCTTGGCTTCAGTTCTCTTGGTAAATAATGCACCTAAGAAAGTTGTCACGAGAGTGAATGGCAGAAAGACAGCAAGAAGAGGGTGTCTCAAAATACAGGTGCTTTGTCCTGAATTCAGGATAGATTACCATTCTCTTCTAGATAATGTCTTTACTTCTCATCCTATCTCTGTCCCTTTGTTCAGGTTGTACAGATGTGGTAAGATCTTAAGTTAGGGTCTAGACCTATAATACAGTACTCACTCGGATTTCAGAAAATGCGAAATGGTAAGAGATACTGGCTTAATGGCTTCATTTGTGGATGGTGCAAGCAGCCAATTTCACTGATATTCAGCCATAGACTGAATAGCCACAGAAAACAGATCAAGTAGCCATCGGCTCTTCATCCCTCTTTCAACAGATCACAAAGAGAAAAAACAGTATTTTATCTATTTTTGACGAAAAAACACTAATGGCACAAGTTCCTGCCCATCCCATCAGCTGAAAGCACAGTCCATTATGATAATGATTAAGTATGAGAAAGTGCAGTGGGGTGAGCTATAGAGACCAGAGAAGCTCAGTGTAAAATGTAAGAGAGGATGGCTCAGCGGGATGGGCAAAATTTTGGGGTTGTTTGGGCAGACACATAGGTGGTGATCTCCAAGAGGAATTCTGGCATCCTTCCCCATCTGGAAAAATGGATAAAACTATATATAGTCTCACTTCCAGATTTCCTCAGGATTACTGTGATTTTAAGTTAAAGTTCTCCAAGTCAAAGCAACATGGGTGTGTTTTCTTCTATTTCCATATATTTGACATTCTCTTTTTTCCTTCTTATCCTCAAGCTAGAGCAGTCAATCCAGGCATTACTGAGAAGATCTTGCTGCAGTTCACAAGTTAAAGCTGCTTTCTCTCCATTTCTGATCAAGGCATCAGATCACAAATGGCTATACACCATTTATTCTTTGATTTACCACAGCCTCTCTTATACCATATGGTGATGCTTTTCCCCTTTTAAGTGACATAAGATGCCACATATTTCTCTTTCAACATCTACCTACTCCGTAACAATATTTTTACTGGATCTTAGAAGGTATAAAACAAAGATAAATACTTGAGAGTTTGTTGTGAAGAATAAGATTTGGCAGCTGCCTGTGAAATGAACTACAGTCCCTTCCCCCTCTCCAGCTGATATACGGCATCCTGGATGGTGGTCTGACAGCATAAACAGGGACAAAAAATTCTCATTCATTCTCTCCTAGTTAGAGGGCAATTTCTCCTCTGTTTGCACCACAGCGTGCTATGGAAATGAAGAGCTACAGCAAAGGATGATGGACAGTCCTGCTGTGTCTAACTAACAGGTGCCACACAGATAGATTTCACTGGCCAGGCTGGACGTGTCTCTGCAGAGGGTCGGCACGCAAGCTGTCATTCAGCCTCTTCTCCTTCCATCAGGGCATTCAAAATCCACAGGCACACAAATAGATTGTGGAAAGGGAAAGAAAGGGGACATCAAACAATCTTCTATTTAAATCACCTCTCTCTCAAGTAGGTTCTCACAACTTGCTTTCTGGTGTTATTTTGGCAGTGAAAAGATGGAGTCCTGCTATTTACCTGTCTGGAGTTACAGCTGGATTCACACAGGTGTGACCAAAAGTCCTATTTGTTTTCTATAGAAATCTGAATATTAAAGTACCAAAAGTCATGGTGTCAAAGCTGGCAGTGTGCAAATATGAAAAGGGGGGTCAGACGGGTTTCTACATCTTGAACTATACAGCAAAAAATAAAAATAAAAAAATAAAAAAAACCTCAGCATTTCCTTAGGTTTATAGCACACAAATGAGGAGGAGAAAAAGGAGACAGTTTTATTTTTCTGTTTTACAGTTGGTCTGAATCCTGCCCGTGAAAAAAGGTTCACTTCTGACCTTTCCCACTATTAATTTTTCAAATGTCACCTCTCTGCTCAGCCTCAGACTTTCAGGCGAACATCTAATGCCTCAGTTGTGCATACACAATTAAAAAGTAAGGATTGCTCTTATTAATCTGTGTAAATACATGGATGAATTTGGGTAAGCATGAAAGCTCCAGTGAAGTGTTCACCTCCACAGTAAATGCAGAAAATAACATCTCTAAGTGCACAAACTGAATGCTGTTTTCCCATGAAGGAATATTCATGCAGCCTCAAGGTGCCCATTAGTGTGGACATGAAGAGAAAACATTTTGCTGACAGCTGTGGGAGACTCTGCACTCCTGTGGCAGAGCAGTTATCCCATGTAACCATCCAGCTTTGTTAACTGACTCCAAAGCTAAATAATTGTGATTTTTTTAAGCCTGTTGAATTGCTTCAATTTCCATCAGCGAGCCTGAGATCTGATCCTTGCTTATTGTGGACAGTCTGTCTGAAAGACTGATTACTCTTCCCTATCAGCTTCAAGGCAGCATCTGGACTACTGATAAAAATCTTGGAGCCAGAGCTGTGAATGGCATCAGGAAAACCAGGCTGAGCACCTGAGTGAAGCACAGGAGTATAGCCATTAAGGACTAGTTTTCAGACTAGGACTTCAGCTTTCAAACATCCCACCTGTTTGCCCATATAAAACACATAGTCAGGTGGACAGAGGCTGGAAGCTGGTTTTGGCAGGCCTTAAAGCATCAAGAGCTATCCCTAATTACATCTTTAACCAATCTAAGAAGCTGTGGATGGTCTAATTATCTGCATAATGTTTAATTACTTTTTGAATCCTGCTAAGCCGCTAGCCTCAGTGAGACTGGTAATGATAATTCACAAAGGTTACAAATGAGAATTAGATAGAGCACTAGAGTGCAACAGGGATGAGTGTCTCCCAGCCCCAAGCAACTCTGATACTGAGCCAGAAGGGCATTTATTTTTTTACTATCAGAGATGATAAAGATCTTGCTCTGTAACCCTCCTGGATGTTTTCAATATGCAGCCTTACCAACTACATTTTCTGTATACAGTGGGCATTGTCAAGTTGTTCTGTGTTTCAAAGGCCTTTCATTGTCAGGGGTTATTGGGTAAGGAAGGAGAAAGCTGTGGTTTTCCCTTTAAAAACAGAGGAATGAGGAGGGAGAAATGCCCTTTGGTTTCTTGACTCAAGTCATCTTTGCTGTCTCCTATTGGGAAAGGTGTAATGATGTCCAAATGTAAAAAGCAGATGGGTGGGATGCTTGCAAAATTAAAAAGGAATCTAATCTAAACCACAGAGGGTGGATGAAATCTCTGCTTGACTGATGCTGCATTACATAGCTGTCACTTCTGAAAAGGTGAAGCTACCCTGATGGACTGAAGGACTCCTGGGCTGCTGAAATCTGGCATTACTCAGTTAGGGGGTCCCTGCTGCCTGACTGATTCAAGATGGTCCAGATTCGCCTGGTTCAGGTAGCACAGGCCTGAAGCATTTTCTGCAATTAGACCAGGTGTAGAATTGCTCAGGGGGCTCTTGGAACTGCTGTCTCTTGCACCAACTCACCTAGCTGGGCAGGGCAGAAAAAAAAACAGTTGTTTCTAAAAATGAAACACTTATCACATAATTGATGACTACCCATAAAGTATGGATGTAGGGTAGTGGATGTCATGAAACAGTTTCAGGTCATCAGGGGCTTGGACTAGTTACAGTTGTCTGCCTTTTAGTTTAGAAATGGTGGAGCTCACCAGGTGGGCATGAATTCACAGAGTAGGCAGCAGCAGAGCTGCCCTCTTAGCACTGATCCTTGTTACACTTCACTCTGCCAGCAGTCTGCTGATGATAACCATATTCATAACACAGCGCAGCATGGCACGCCACAGAAAACCTTGTGGAGAAAGAAGGCAAATCATGCTTGAATGCCTGTTTGAGCTGCCTTGTTTCTTCCTTGCTGCGCACTCCCACGAGCCAGAATTTCAAGAAACTGTTAGATACAATGCAGCAACTGCATTTCCCACACTTTGCAACCAAAGGAATAACAATAGAAGGTGAGGAAAAGTCTCAGAGACAAGTAGTTCTGTGTACAAATTTCTGTGGAATATCTTTGTATTTTTCTGTTGTTTTTTTTTTGTTGTTGTTGTTTGTTTGTTTTGGTTTTTTTTGTTTGTTTGTTTGTTTGTTTTGCAGTTGAACAGCCACTTTTCTGAATGCTCTTGCAGAAGAGCTTGGCTCTGGGGGCAGCTTGCTGCTTGCCATTGCTTTTAAACCTCCTGCTGTTCTTCTATACAGGCCAACAGTACACTCATTTTGCTTAAAATTCTTGTACAACCAACACAGAAACAGAATCCCTGTTCTTGCACTCAAGGGACTGAAAACTTCTCAGTATGAAAGGTTACTGACTGAAGGCTGCTACTCGGTAGATTAAAGCTCAGGTTTGGTTTACCTGTGGATTTGACATCTCTATAAAAACAGCTTGCAGTTGGAGCCTGCTACCTGAACTAGCAAATAGTTCCCTTTTCAAAGTCCGCACAGCCATGTTGCACACATGTTGCAAAGCTGCAACATACACTGCATTGCATTCAGATACCATTCTTAGAAGGAGCATTTTCTCGCCATGGAGGCTGTGAGAGAGAAAGAGGAAGAAGCAGGTACTCAAATTTGAAAAGGATTTGAGATTAGGGAAAGAAGAGTGATGTGGGCTCCATGTATTCTTTCTGCTTCATCTTTTGTAAGCTTGCTGCTAATCTGAGCTCAGCCTGCTCCTGCCCTTCAATGGCCTGAGTCTCTGAACATCATATGGACTGCATCCCTGAGGTCAGAAGCTCTTCCTTCCCCTCTGTCCTGAGAAACAGAAGATGGATTCACTCCCTCCTCGTGCAGATTCAGTTCTGCTTTCCAAATACGAGAAATTTTAGAGAATGTGAAGCATCAGACTAGAATGCTGGTGCCTTTTGGAGCAAGAGGAGCTCTGGAGGTCAAAACTAAAGAACCAGGAGACTGCAGTCCCCAGCCCCAGCTTACCTTTTAATTCATCTTTCACGATTACAGTTGAGGAACTGGCACAGAAGGCTCTATGACATTGTTCCCATGACATTTCATCTTGAGAGAGCAAGTGCAGCCTCAGACAAGATGAGTGGAAAATCATATTAGGAGTCAGTGATAAGAAAACTTATTCAAAATCTTCTCTTCTTCAAGACTCAGAAATATTATCCATGTAGATCTTTTTCAGAATCTAGCTGAAGAGCAACGATACTGATGATTATTAGGCCTCTGATAATTTCGGTGTGTTGACCACAGACCTGTTGCATTAGTCTTAAATGCAGCTCTACCGCCATATTATTTTGCTCTATTTCTTCTGTCTTGTTACCATATGTAGGGTGGATAATTCAAAAGGATGGAATTCAGAGGAGGTATCATGGAGGATGGTATATTTTCACAAGGCTTTATATAGATGGTACACAGACTACTGGTAAGTGAAGGGTGGCTCACCTTTTACAATGGTTGAGGCTTGCTGATGACTCCACACAGGAGGGATCTCCAAGAAGAGATCCTTCTGTGGTGGTTGTCAGCCCTTAAATGGAGTCTGGGAGAGGTGGAGTCAGACTCCACCGCTTCCAGTCACACAGGTACATTACCTTCACCTGTGCTCCTGCGGCTGAATCAGTGCTTGCCTCAGGTGATCAATCAGTGGTTCAGGCCATGATTCAACAGTTCCCATACACCATCTTACTTGAACATTTGTGTCAATTCTACCTTGTCAATTATCCCTCTGTCTCCTGCTAAAATGAAACACAGAACACTAATGCCACTAAAAAATGAAATGGTGAAATATTGAGCATTACTGAAAATTTAATGGGGAAAACTTTCATGAAATGTCATTCAACACACTTAAAACTATATTAAACACTTTCTGTAACACAAACAACTACAAACTAAAAAACTCAATATTCCTTGTGAAAAATCAGGCTCTTTCTTCTTTCTTCCAAAACTGGGTGGAATAATACAGATTTTTGTTGAGAGTGTGGATTGCTTTAGAGGTTGTTTTCTGTCACACTTGGAAAATGATAAATGTATGTACGCAAAAAGTAACAAGTAAGATTATTAACATGAAGATTATTTCCAGTTAATCTTTATGCTACTTCTAATTGACTAGTCCATTTTTAGAACTTCAGAACTTTTAAATGGTGTATGTCTTCTGGGCACCAGTGTGTCCCACAACTACCAGGCAGGGACTTGCAAACTCAGCAATGAGATTTCAAGGTTGAAGGAAGAATGTGAATGTCATGTACTCATTTGAATTAGTGAAAGTCCTCCTGGTATTAAAAGACCTGTGGTTAGTGTTAAAGAAAGACATTCATGCAAAAATGAATTCCATTACAATGGTGACTGGAGTGCTATGTTTATTGATCTTCTTCTTTTTCTTTTCACGATTGAAGTGCTTATTTAAAAGGATAAATGTGGATTTTTTTAGTTACTGAAGTCCACAATTTTTTCATTTATTTTTCTTTGTTCTTATTACAAGTTAGTCATACATGTGTACACATACAAGCTTTGGTGTAACGACTGCTGTTAAATGGAAGACAAGCTGCAAAGACAGCTCTCACTCCTTGAGCTTGCCAGGCACTGGAGCTTGCTAAGCCCACAGGCATCCTAGGGAGTATAGTAATCACACAGATCTTATTGGCTCAAGGCTTAAGAAATCCTCAAAACCCAACAAAATGAAATTGCTATGATAAACTATAAAAAAAAAAAATTGGCACAAATCTTCTGAGACTTCTCTTATTTAATGGTTTGAAAATAGGATTTGATGGCAAAGCACACTGCAGAGTGTCAGTGTTGAACTGCCACACACTCAGCTCCATGAGGATTCCCTTTACTACTTAGTCTCGATTAAAGTATTTTGATTTTATTTGATACTTCAGGTTAACAACTGAGTAAGCTTTTTTTTACCAGAAACAAACTCTGAGCAAATTACAGATGAAGAATAAATGATATGTATATACCTGTCACAGGTCTGAGTGAGAAAACTGCAGTGAATTCATCACTGAAAGACAGTCTTTGACAAACCTGACTCTCAGCCTAGTTTATTCTTGAGTGTTTCCTGGCAGTTTTCTTTCTTTTCATTTAGAATGAGTTTTTATTTATTACTTTTATCCCCACCCTAGCTTTCTTTTAGTATATGAGAGAGCAAAATCATGAGATCACTTAAATATTTTGTTTGGATCCTCTGACCCAAAAAAAATAAATAAAAATAAAAATAAAAACCACCACCTTATGAAACACATCATCTACCTGATATCTTCAGCCACATTTAAGGGCTTATACACACTTACAGATAAGGCAAATATGTAATATCCATAGTCTCAGACTAAGAATTTAGGAGGACAATCTACTTCACCACAACACAGGAATTTTTTAACAGAAGACCTTCATGAGCCAAGGTAGTGTTTTCCTACTAGCCAGAGAGTTTTGTTTAATACTGCTCACCCAACAAGAAGAAACATAGATTCCTTTAACTCCCACACCGGTATTATCTTTAAGGAAGGACATCCTGTGGGGAAATGTTGCACTTCGTTCTGCCCGATTTAAGCATATAGGTTAATATGATTAATGCTAATGAGACACAGAACCTCATCCAAAAAAAGTTGTCATTAAAGCACATTTAACACTGATGAATTAATTAGCAAAATACAAATCACATTTTCTGTGGGATACATGCCAGGGTTAATTCAAAAAATGTCAACATCCAAGCATTTTTAAGGGAGTGGCTTCAACCTATAAATCTCAGACAAAATGGATGGACAAGTATCCTGTTAATGTATGCTCTGGAACTGATCCTCAAAACCCAGAGGGAAAACTTCAGCTCAGAGGGAAGAGAGAAAAGGGCAGGGTGAGTATACCAGCATCTTGAGCTCAGTGAATGCCTCTTGCATCTGTATCCATGTGCATCCACTTGTTCCCACCCTCTTATCAGTTACATTTAACAGCAAAGCGGAGAGGAATGTTTGAGTAAGATTTTTTGTGAGGCAAAATATGTTTCTGGCTTTATTTGTTGGGTTATAGATCTTTCAACGGATTTTTCAAGATAGGTGTTCACAGCTCTCAAGCAACTTAGAAGCAAAATTCAAGATTCACAATTAGAGCTCCACAAAGGGGACTACTTTCAGTTCTTGAATATTTTAAGAAGTTCTAGTTCTCTTCTAATTTACATAATATCTAAAAGTGAAATTGAGAGATAATCTAATACGAAGTGACAAGTAGAATGATCATGTGGACGGATTTTCCTGACAGCACTGTATCTCTAGTATGTTCACAGTGTTAACTGACAGGCTTGCCACTAGCCTTCTGCATAGCAGAGGGCAGAAAGTCTGGTTGAAGTGTGCAAATGCATGCAGTGCAATTGTGCTGGAGAACCGAACACTTGGTGTGTCACCAGATCTTTTGGAAAGAGCTATAGGTTTGTTCCTTTGTACCTGAGCTCTTTTTGGTGAGAGATGAGCAGAGTATGCACACCATTTACTGTGTAACATAGCCACTGAGATGGGAAGGTACATCATCATACATTAGAAAGCACTTATGGGAACAGCACATCTTTGCAAAATACTATGCTAACTTACAGTGTAGGACAGAGTATGTACCAGTTACTATCTCAATGTGATTGTGGTTATTAAAATGAACCTTTTGATTTGATAGGGACTTTGGTGGAGGATTCATGCCCTAGGACATGGATGTTCAACCTTTTGGCTTGCCTAGGCCATACTGAAAGAGGATAAATTGTCTTGGGCCTCATGTACATAGGTTCAACTGAAACCAATGCCTCCTATTTATTTCCATGAAAACTACAATAGATGCAAAACAAACAAACAAACAAACAAACAAAAACCACGGTAACATTGTTTAATAGAGCACATCCTCTGCTAAAAAACACTGCTTTTCAAGAGTCATCACCATTATCTATGCATTTTTGCCAGCACTGAACATGAGATGGCATGCTATGCTCCTCAAAATCTGTAACAGCAGTGGTGACTCACTGTTACCATCACCACTGCTGAAATGCACCACTCACCTCCTCACTGTACTCACATTCACTGGTTGGTCTCCATAAGCATTCAGCAAGCATTGATGAATGTCAGTGGGGCCATTTTTTCTGCAGGGAAGAATGTACGTGCCATGCCACATACAGCCGATGGGCAGCAGATTGGATGTTCCTGTGTGAGAACACTGCTACCTTTGGTTTGTTGATTTGTTGCTTTTCTTACAGACACTACAAGAACCAAAACCTCCTGAATATTCAGCTTCTGCACAGTTACTGCTAGTAAATTTTCATACTAAGAATTTTAAGGTCAAGAGCCCATTTAAAATACATTTGCAGTTATGAACTGTGGTTTTGCGTGTAATTACTTATCTAAGTAGTAATATGCAAGTTCAGTAATTACATATGCAGACACACAGAGCTCAGATCACCACTGAGAGATGTCTGGAATGTGTCTGACACTAAACCACCAGGTCAAAGAATTTTGAACTTGATCAGTGCAATGATTCTTCCAAGCATGTTTATCATCATTACCTGGTGAATCTTACAGAATGTGTTTATCTGTAATCTCTGGATCCTACTCCTTTTCTTGCTGTAAATATATTGTTATTTGCAGCATTAGTGTGAAATTTCTTTCTAATTCATCCCGATTTTATGTTTTCTTCTTTATTTCTGCTAGATCCTGTGTGTTTTCTTCTTTTAATTTCCTTTTAACTTTTTCAAAACCACTCTACAGGGAAAAACTAAGTCCAGAGTTTCTGGACGTGAATGTCTATATTTAGACTGCTCTAATCAGATTTATGGTATATAAACAAATGGCTCAATCAACAAAGTTGTTGACAACCCATAATTATCATCATCTTCAGTATGTATCTAGTTTCCAAAAATCAAGAGTTGCAAAGGCTGTTTTTGAAAATATGCAGACCAGCAAGTCTCTGTTAGAAACCACGATCTTTATAAAGTCTTGGCAAAACAGAAGTGCCTGAAGACTGGAGGATAGCTAGCATTACTCCAGTCTTTAAAATGGGCAAGCAGGAAAACCTGGGAAACTACAGGCCAGTCAGCCTCACCATGGTTCTGGAAAGCTGATGGAACAACTATTCTGGACACCCTTTCCAAGCAATTAGACGAAAATACTGTCATCAGGAGTAGTCAGCATGGATTTGCCAAGGGAAAATCATGCCTTATCAACATGGTAGCCTTCTGTTATGACATCACTGGCTGAATAAATGAAGAGAGAATAGTGGATATTGCATACCCTGGCTTCAGCGGGGCACTTGACACTGTCTCCTCTAAGATCCTTGCGATGAAACTTAGAAAGTAGGAGATAGATGAGTGGACAGTGAGGTGGATTGAAAACAGGCTGACTCGCAGAGCTCAGAGTATTATCACAGAATGACAGAATTGTAGAGGTTGGAAGAGACCTCTAGAGATCACTGAGTCCAACTCCCCTACCAAAGCAGCTCCCTGGACCAGATTGCACAGGTAGATATCCAAGCAGGTCTTGAACATCTCCAGAGAAGGAGACTCCATCACCTCTCTGTGCAGCCTGTGCCAGTGCTCCATCACTGCACTGTGAAGAAGTTCCCACGTACAATTGTGTGGAACTTTCTATGTTTGTGATCACTACCCCTTGTCCTATTACGACACACTGTTGAGAAGGGTCCAGGCTCATCCCTTTACCTCCCACACCTTAGATAATCATAGATGTGGATCAGATCCCCTCTGAGTCTTGTTATTTCAAGGCTGAACAGAGGCACAGGTCTTTTCAGCCTTTCCTCATAAGGGAGGTGCTCCACACCCTTTATCATATTTGTAGCCCTCCACTGGACAGGAGATCCCTGTCCTTTTTGTACTGGGGAGCCCAGAACTGGACACAGCACTCCAGGTGAGGCCTCACCAGGGCAGAATAGAGGGGGAGGATCACCTGCCTCGAGCTGCTGGCCATGCTCTTTTTAATGCACCCCAGCATCCCATTGGCCTCCTTGGCCTCCAGGGCATACTGCTGGCTCATGGCCAGCCTGTCATCCACCAGGACACCCAGGTCCCTCTTCTCAGAGCTCCTCTCCAGCAGGTCATTCCCCAACCTTAATGGTGCATGCGGTTATTCCTCCCTAGGTGCAAGACTCTATACTTGTTCTTGTTAAACCTCATCTGGTTGCTTTCTGCCCAGCTCTCCAGCCTGTCCAGGTCTCGCTGAATGGCAGCACAGCCTTCCAGCATGTCAGCCATTCCTCCCAGCTTTGTATCGTCAGCAAACTTGATGAGGGTGGATTCTATCCCCTCATCAAGGTCATTGGTGAAGATGTTGAGCAGGACCAGAACCAACACTGATCCCTGAGGAACACCACTAAGTGCAGGTCGCCAAATGGACTCTACACCACTGGTCACAATCCTCTGAGCTCTGCCAGACAGTGACTTCTCAACTCACCTCACTGTCCCCTCATCTATTCTATACTTCCTCAGCTTCGTTATAAGGATGCTGTGTGAGACAGTGTCAAATGTTTTTCTGAAATCAAGGTAGCCTATATCCACTGCTCTCCTCCCATTCACCCAACTAGTAATGACATCATAGAAGGCTACCAGGTTGGTCGAGAGATCTCCCCTAGTGAACCCATGCTGACTACTCCAGATAACCCTTTTCTCTTCCAATTGCCTGGAGACAGCATCCAGAACAAGTTGTTCCATCACCTTTCCAGACACAGAGGTAAAGATGACTGGCCTGTAGTTCCCTGGATTCTCCTTCTTGCACTTTTTGAAGATCCGATTCCAAGTTGGCTTTGGCCTTCCTCAGTGCATCCCTGAAGGCTCTGACAACATTCCTATATTCTTCCCAAGTGGCCAGACCTTTTTTACACATTTCATGGACCTTTCTCTTCCCTTTGAGCTTATGCATGAGCTCCTTATTCATCCACACAGGTTTCCTGCCACCCTTGCCCAGTTTCTTACTCACAGGGATGCACTGATCCTGAGCTTGGAAGATGTACTGTTTAAATGCTAACCCTTACCTTCTAACACCCTAGCACACAGAATAGCTCCAAGAAGGTCCCAGAAGAGACCAAAGTTGGCTCTCCAGAAGTCCAGGGTAGCAATCCTACTTTTTGGTTTGCTTCTTTCACTCTAGATCTTGAATTCCACCATCTCGTGATCACTATATCCCAATCTGCCCCTGACCTTCACTTCCCTAACGAGCCCATCCTTATGCATAAGAACAAGATCCAGTAACCCCCCACTCCTTGCTGGCTCTTTCACCACCTGCATCAGAAAGTTATCTTCAGCACATTGCAGGAACCATCTGGAGTACACGTGCCTGGCCATGTTGCTTTCCCAACAAATATCTGGATAATTGAAGTCCCCCGTAAGAAACAGTGCCTGAGATCACAAGGCTACTTCCAGCTGCTTGTAGAAGGCCTCATCAACTTCTTCCTCCTGATCAGGGGCCAATAATACATCCCCACAACAGTGTCCCCCACACTAGCCTGCCCTTTAATTCTCACCCACAAGCTCTCCACTGGTACATCACCCTTCCCCAGGCGAAGTTTGATACATTCTAGCTACTCTCCCACATAAAGAGCAACTACATCATCCTGACTTGCCATCCTGTCTTTCCTAAAAATCACACAGCCATCCATGACTGTATTTGAGTTATGTGAGCAGTCCCACCAGTGTATATTTTCCAGCAACTTGGGTGCAGGAGTAGCGTCTGCTCTTAGCAAGACTGCTCATGGTACAAAGCTGAGAGGAGTGGCTGACACACTGGAAGGCTGTGCTACCATTCAAAAAGACCTGGACAGACTGAAGAGTTGGGCAGGGAGGAGTCTGATGAGGTTTAACATGAACAAACATAGAGTCTTGAACCTGGGGAGGAATAATTGCACACATCTGTATGCATTAGGAACCTCCTGGAGTTGAACTCTGTGGAGAAGGACCAGGTGGTACTGGTGAACAGTAGATTGGCCATGAGTCAGCAGTGCTTCCTTGTGGTCGAGAAGGCCAATGGTATCCTGGACTTCATTAAAAAAAGCATGGCTAGCAGGTCGAGGGAGGCGATCCTCCCCCTCTACTCTGTAGAAAGGCCACGTTTAGATTACTATGGCCAGTTCTGGGCTTATTGGTACAAAAAATACAGGGATCTCCTAGGAGTCCAGTAGAGGACCACAAGGATGATTATGAGCCTGCAGCACCTCCAATATGAGGAAAGGCTGAGAGACTTGGGTCTGTTCAACCTGCAGAAAAGAAGTCTGAGGGGGACCTGATAAATGTTTATAAATATCT
>VXAB01000933.1:330097-450293 GCA_013399175.1 Odontophorus gujanensis | reverse complement strand
TTTATATTTTATTTTATTGTTTTTTGCTCAGAGAGCAAGAGCTGCTCACTGGTGTACCCCATGCCCTGCTTTCCACACAGCCTGAGAGGGAGCTGGGGGGATGTCCCTTCCCTCCAGGGGACGTGGCTGACACTCTCCATGTGAGCTGTGTGCTGAAAGCAAGTGTGGCACTGACCAACAGTTGGATCTGTTATGAGACGTGAATGAATTTGCACATGACTTGCAAATTATGGCTGATTCCTTGGGGTGTTATAGATAATAAAATCCTGATCCGATGTTTGTGCACCCAAAGAAGCAGAAACTGCTACAGTTTATGTTTTTTTCCCCTCTCTCTATTAAAAAGTAAATAAATCTAAAGCAAACCAAAAAAGCCTTAACAAAATAATAATAGAAAGTTTTAATAAACCTCCTCTTCTGAAACAAAGATGAATTCCAGTTCCCCAGAATTTCCCAGTGACTTGTTAGCAACCATTGTGTATCTTTATCTTTTCCTTAAAGGAGGACAAAAATACATCTCACAACTCATGAAGCTGCCCAGTTCATTGCTACGCTCATTTGCATGTAAGTTTTATTCCTATTCTTCTACTCTTTGTTTATTTTTGTCCTCTAGATGGTTAACTCTGCAGGGAAGGGATTATATCTTTGCTTTTTCATACAGTTCTGTGCATAATGCTCCCCTACTGGTTCCTTTAGACACCATCATAATATAAATATAAATATTTACTACCACTGCTAGCACACAGGAGGAATTATCCCATATAGTTGTGGAATTGCAGTCAGTAAAATCTTAAGGATCTCAGTACAGTAAAATGCATGTGAATCGCTGTTACCTATTGATCCAAATGAGTGATACCTGTATGACTGTAGCCATCTGGGTTAGTTGCTATTACTCTTCATTTGCTGGTATCACCAGGGCTCCGTATCACTGCTGTACACAGTCGGTTATGTGCCTCGTACCGTGTAAATTATTTTCTTTTTCACGGGGCTGGCCATTAACAGTGAGAGAAATTATAATCTCTGTCCAGGATGACCTCTGCCTATGCAATCCTCCTCCCTTTCATTTGCAGCGTGGCACGCTAAATGCTGGCAAGACAGACTGTATGCAAAGCCTTTCTGTAATAAAGGTGCGACACAAGGGACTACTTGTGAAAGACTGATTTTCTCCTTTCGGCTCAGTTCCCTGCTATATTTTATATATTGTGGTCTGGTGTTAAAGGGAGATTATATACTTGCCACATGGTAAAAGTTTTCATGACTGCTGACTCCACTTTCCACTGTTAAAGCTACAGTTTTTCTTACACACATGGGCACACATGCCCTTTTAATGTTGAGTTCAAATGAAATACAGTATCAAATGAAAATAATATTATGGCAGGTGTCTCAGTTTCAAATTGTTTTTCTTAGATTGGTATCAAGTTTTTGCTCCAGGAAAAAAACCCTCCATCTTGCCAGGAATTCTTTATTATTGAAGGTTTTAGGTAGAGCAGCCATATGAACAGCAAGGGAGTTTGCATCTCTAGTATTGTCCATCTCTGAAGTATAGCTGTTCTACAGTGCTGGAAACTACACGGAGTTCCTCAGAGACATTATTTTTGCCACCCTAAACGCAGGGGCATGAGTTACATCTGGAGTATCTTCAGTTGGTGTCGCTAATTGTTCTTTTCTGGAGGCTGCCAGGCTGATGCTATCATGCCAATATCCACAACATGATGACTGGACGTCCCTTCATTGCTGCTTACTCAGTGGCTTTCTGGTCTTGCAGCAGTCTCTGGTTCTCAAAATAAATGCAGGGTCTGGACTTGCCACTGACTGTGCCAAATAGAGCTTCTCTATTTGACTGTCCTCAGGGGTCAGAGTCCCTGCACAATGAGTGGGCTGTATGTGGCTTTTGCTCAGTGGGTAGGCCTGTCTGTGAGGAGAGGCTGCAGAGGCTTATGGGTAGCTGCTTTCTGCTTGGCTTATTTCAGTCTCTCATGGACATCTGGGTAAATGCCATCTCCAGCTGGCACACATACTTCAGGGGAAACAGTAACTCCAACATCTCTAACCTGCACTCTTTTGTTTTTGATCCATTTTTATACTGAGAAGCGTACACCAACCTTAACAGGAATTGATTTAGTCAAGCAACAAAGGTTCCTTGATTTTTGCCACTTGCTTTGTCTTGATCCTTTGAATACCACTGAGTCCTCTGTCAATTATTGCATTTAGTACTGTTTCCTGAGCAAGGTTTTCTTTTTCATCCTCACAGTTCTCTTGCGTTAATCGATGTACAGAGCGAACTGCACCATGAAGTAACTTAGATTGTACCTCAGATGCTGATGCTGACACCATCTGAGGAGAAATCCTTCAGTTAACTCAAATAAGGCCAAAAAGTATGATTTTGGTAGCAAGTAACACCTGTAGCTTGAGTTCACATACAAAAATAGTCTTCAATGTTTAAGTAGTGACCCAAGTTTTTCATTTTGCCTAACAACAAGCCCTAGCATTTGGAGTCTTGATCCATGTCTTTGGTTCAGCACACAAGGTAACAATGTTTGGCTTGAACTTCTCTTAATGTAGATAATTGATGTCTGTCCAGAGTCACTAAATATCACTTAACTTTTCCATGAGAGTGAGCTCAGTTGTTAATTTCCCAAAGGTAGTGGGACTTCGCTGTATTATTTATTAGCATTTCATTAGCATGTCTTAAAGACTGTTTCCCAGCCTTTTCAACATAGCTTTTCAGGGGACTATAAAGCTATTTTGAAAATAATGTCATTTTGATGTCAGTGCACTCGCTAACCACAGCCGCATACATGGCGATGTCCCATTGTTGTGGCCACAGCCCCAAGCGTGGCCTGTGCTGGGTCTGCTGGTGGGACTGGGTGAATGTGGGCCTCATGTCCAAGGCCAGAGCTGGGATGCGGCAGGGTGGGTGCAACAGCCAGTTGGCAACACTCCCAGGCCCCACAGTCTAGACACAGTCAGTGGGTTAATTAGCAGTAGAACAAAAGTTAGGCTGAAACTTTCATGTTCCTCGAGTACTTTTGTTGCTGGCTGGCAGGTTTCCCTGTCTGTGTGGAGGAGCACCTATATGTGGCTCATGGAGGATGACTGAGACTGATGTAAAGAACTGATGTTTTGGGTGTATTGCCTGGCCTCCCCACGGCTGGTCTCGTGTTGTACCTCGCAGCACACACAGATGCCTTCAGAGCTTTAAGACATCTGAAATGACACCAGAGGTGTACTCAGGCACCTGAGTGACTCGCTACGTGACTGACTTCTATCCAGTTCCCACTCTTCAGAGGCTGCAGTCTCACTAGTCAAGAACGTGCAAGAACGTGGGAATTAGGTCAGTGTGATGTAGCAATATGCATTCTCTATTCTCAACATATTTCATGAGACTTTCCTAAAAGTACAAATCTATGTATGGGTTAGGCTAAACAGCCAGTGATGTTGCAGCTTTTTTTCAATTGACTGATACAGCCAGCCAGCCCAAATGGGACACTTGTGTCATCCGTTCTGACTCTGACTTCAGCAGAGGCAATGGGACTTTCATGATTTCTTTCCTATTTGGATTGGAGAAGATATTTAAAACAAACAAACAAGCAGCTTTTCACATGTGACATTTAACTTAGGATTATGGAATCTGCTGTGTGTGAAAGATCTTGCTTTCCACAATAAAAGCTCCTCTGTTTTTGCATGTGATAGATATAATTTTGACAGGAGTGAGACAAGAAAGGTGTGCTTTTAAATAAAAGGCACTGATGATCTCTACTTCTATCAGAAAAAATAGCAGATATTTTCTTCCCATGAACACTGCCTATTCAAAGCCTGGAGTGAAGACTTACTAGTTTTTCGGACAGTTGGTGGAGTCAGCCAAGACTTGGCACATATTTAAGAGATACACAAACACAATGGATTAGTGGTGTTTATATTTTACCCTTCACCTCTTATGGGGGTCACGTTCTCAGAAGAAGGTGACATCATTGTGAAACTTTACCCTGCTTAAGCCCCAAGCAACATGTCTCCTTATTTAAAGATTAGATTATCCCTTCTTCATTGTTTTGCATTTGATTTTGCTTCTTTTCTACATTTTGAGGAAGGGCAGCTCGCTATTTTGAAGAGGTGATGGAGCATGTCAGGATTTAAGGAGTGAAAGGGAAGAGATTGGTTTGGATTTTCTCCCTTTCCTTTGTGTGCTCTGAAGCTCAATATACTTAAAGTGGTGACTGCAGGTACATGGGCAAAGGAAAGCTTTTGTACTCTTATAAACCCCAGCATTCGCTTGGACTATACCTCTATAGTCAGAAGACAGGAAAGAAGTTCAAACAGTTTTTTCAACCACTTTCCATTTCAATGGGTGTTTATTAGCAATATTACAGAGTCTTGGAGACCAGCACTTTAAAGCTCTGATAAGGAGTTTGGTGCACATGCAGATAACACAATACAAAGAGCAATAACAAAT
This sequence comes from Odontophorus gujanensis, assembly GCA_013399175.1. Lineage (NCBI taxonomy): Eukaryota > Metazoa > Chordata > Aves > Galliformes > Odontophoridae > Odontophorus > Odontophorus gujanensis. Next base: position 445,846 of record VXAB01000933.1, on the reverse strand, counting down.
ATAGACATCCCTGCTTTAAAGAAAGCTAGAGGACCAAGTGTTGCTCACATCTGAGTGTATCATTTTCAGAGTATGGTAACTGATTGTTACTGTATGGGAAACAACTTTAGCCAAATTGCTAACTCCCACTTGACATTTGTTCTGGATGGTTTCTTACTTCAGTAGCCTCAGAGAAGCTCCTGAAATTTATCTGTCTTGTAAACCCTGCATAATGCTGGAAAATGCCTGTGCCATCTTTATCTGTAAGTGTTTGCAAAATAAGGAGAGAAAATCTGACCCTCATGTCATGAATCAGGTGAGCTTCCCGTGTCAAGACTTTTATGCAATTAAAAAAAAATATTGCTAATATTAATTCATTGTATTTTATATTAATGGATGTGACAAACATGGGAGACAGTAATTTCAGGAGAAAGCAGTTTTGAAGAAATATGGTAAAGCAAGTGACTCTGTGAGGTATTGGCAATTCTGAGGGGAACTTGTGCCATTGACAATATGGAGGTGACAAAGTAATACCTCAGTGCACTGTTTGAAGATTGATAGAAGAGTAATGCCATCTTAAAAAGTCTGGTGAAAACATGGGTTATAGTAATGTGAATATTTTGGATGCTGTCTTCTTACTAAAGGTGGATGAATGTGTCATGAAAGTTTGATTAGATACTTAACTGGATTTGTTTCTGCTACACACACACCTTTTATACTCTCTTTCTAAGCATTGCAGGGTGTTTTAATTTAACTGACATAAGCATTTGCAAAGGAAAAAAAGCAAATTTCAAGGTCATGTATTTAAGTATTGGAAAAGGCATTATAATTCAGCATGCATGACTATTCATGCTAGAAATTCTTGTATAATTACCTCATTTGAGCCAACAGCAAGGCTTTAATCAGAAAATAAAGAAAAAATAATAATAATAAAAAAGTAATGTCCTTAAAAAAGCAGCTGCTTTCATGATAGTACCCTGGTCTCACCCATCCTCTCTCTTGGCCAGTCACTGTGTAGTAGTATGGGGAAATCCATGTATACTTTGATCCTGGTCTTGTTTCCACTGAAATCAGTGACAAAACTTCCACTGATTTCAGTAATGCTGAATCAGAGCCTTCATCTGCGTAAGTATGAAACAAGCGAACAAGAGCATCGTGTAAGATACATCACCAATCATGATTTACTTAAAATAACATTATTTACTGGGGTTAATGAGTGCTTGCAGACGTCTCTGTTAGCTTGCATTTATCTATGATCTGTTATGCTACACCTTGTATCAATTTCTGAGTACTTACCACATGTAGGAACTCAGTGGGGCTATTCAGGATTTATACCTTTTAGCCCCCATTTTTGGTGCAGGCATTGTCAACATCTTTCTTGACTTACCAACCTTTCTCTTCTCGCCCTGGAGACCTTTTTACTATCAGTTTCCCTGGGAGTAGGAACAAGATCCCCAAAATGTGATAGGTCTTTTAAGTCAGGCAATGGAGGAAATCTCACCACATTAAGTACAAATTGGTATCTTAAACATATTTTATATTTAGAGATATTCCTGTTGTCATATTTAAACTCTTGATGGAGGGGGGAAGTATTCCTGTGGCAATTTCCACTTTAGTATTTCTCGGAGTAGTGGTTGTTTTGCTATTTTTGCTTCCTATAGGCAACACAGGACACTGCCTGAACCTTCAGGGATTTGATCTTACAGAGCTGTTGGGATTTTGTTTCACTAAGTAAAGAAGCTCTTTTGTGTTGAATCCGCCTGAGCATCCAAACCCAATCCAAAAGAGAGGGAATGTAAAATTAAGACTGAATCAGCATGTTATTAGATCTGTTTGAATTAGTTTTAAGAGGAAGGACAGAGTTGTGTTTGGTGAGACCTGATCAGGCAACAGATGCACACCAGCTCATGCATAATAGCTCTACTCCAAACTGGAGAAATAACCATGAAGGGACAGTGTTTGTGGACTGCAGGATTCACAAATCAACCTGCCATTCATTAGTGAGTACATGCATGCATCTACATATGTGAGGAAGGGAAAATCTGACCTCTGGGCATTTTTGAACACCCCTCTAAGAGGTGTTTCCTCAGTAATGCTGTAGGTGAAGGACCCAATGAAGATGCAGATATGCACAGAGTGAGAGTCTTGTGCTCAGGGCTCGGACCTGCAATCAGGAGTTCCCCAGGAATTTACATGGCACTGACTTCAGGAGGAACTGTGGAAACGTGGTGCTTGTGAAAATAAAACCTTGCCTTCTGCTTGTATTGCAGTAAAATGAAATTTTAAAAAGGCCAAAAATGGGTAAAAATAGATAAGTACCTAATGACTCTTTCATGAGACCAAAGTAATCCTCGATGCAAGGTTTTGGGAAGGTGCACAAGGAGAGCGTGTCCATCGGTGGTGTTACACAAGCCAGCAGCCCAATCCTGACTGTAATCAGATGTGGAAACTGTACTGTGAAGAGACACTAATCTCCAGGGAAGCCTATAGTTGTCACCTATCACACCGCCAGGACCTGGCGTGCTCAGCTTCACACCATCCTCACATCTACCACACAGACATGTGCACCACTGAACCCTTCCCAAAGGCTGTTCCCAGGGCCCGTCCCTGCAAGGTGAGGTGCACCAATGGCCTTGCTACATCCAGTAATCCCATTATCAGGTAGGATCAGGCCCTCGTACCAAACATGCCATCTTGCTGGCTCCAATCAAAATGCAAATGGCCCCTGCCGCGTTTGGGTTAAGCAACAAACACCAGGAATATTCCGAGACCTCCTATTCCCCAGAATGAAGTAATCTTCCAGGATGTTTGTCAGGAGGAGGTTGCATCACTATATTTTTCTGCGTTCCAGTCGTGTTAGCTACGGAAATGCATTATGATTCTTAAATAGTGTTTTGTTCCCAAATCCTCCTATGTTTTTTTTTTTTTTCCTTACAAAAACATCTCTATCGCTACATTTGCATTTTAAAAGACTGTGGATGTCGTGCTTACAATGGGCATTATTTACATTTCAGATTTCCATATATCCGCACAAACTGGCTGTGCTGGCTCTCGGATCCGGCCGTGCTCTCTATCATCCATCTTCTGCTGCGTGGATAATTCCCTGCTCCTCCAAACTTTGCTGGTTGGGCCGTGCACCACAGCTCCCATCTCACCAACGCTCCTAAGTTCGGCGGTCATTAACAGAGCGCTTATGGAGGGGGTGCTACATATTGATCTAATTAAACGGTTTTGAATCAGGACAACAATAGTAATGGGATTAATTATTGTAATTCGTGCAGCAGAAGTATATACATAAACCGGTGATTTTTCCCCCCGTATAGCCGGCAGAAAATGAATTTCAGACATTAGGACCTGAGAGACCGGAGAGCTACAGCTGCTGAGCTGGTGCCTGTGCCATAGTGCTGGCCAGCAGCTCTGACATCCCCGCACAAAGTAATCACAGATCACAGCATTTAATCACTGAAAACAAGCACTCCAGAGGACAGCAGTGTCAATATCCCACTCTCTCATTATCTGTTTGGATTGCACATCCACACTGTCAGATAAACAGAGTGGAAAATTAAGATTAAAAATATGGTAATTTCATTTCAGGCAGCAGGCACCACTCACTGCCCCTATTATGCTATTGATTACCTCTGAATTCAATTTTTCTTTCAATGCAAACTTTAATCTGTTTGCTACCCAGCAATTCAACTCCCCAAGGGCTATTTGAGAGTAAGTAACCATTTAATCTGATGCTAACTGAAAAATCACCGTCCTTAATGAATTGTGTAAATCATTCAGCTCTAAAGCACCTTTGACTTCTATTTCATTTTTTATTTTCTACTCAATATAGGAAGGGATCGGCGTGTGAATAATTACAAAGTAGCAAGTATTTTTAAATAGAGCAAATATGATAAAAACCCTATTATAGTGGGGCATGTGTAATGAACAGTACTTTTTAATTTCAAAATAGCTATTCATTAAAAAAGAATGGGAGATTAAAAAGAGAGGCTCAAAGCTCAAGGTAAAAGTTGATAGACATTGTAATTACATGGTTAATTTCAAAGATTTATATGCTGTTATGATTTAAAAGGAATTTTTATGACCTGACATTTTCATTTGAGAAGATTTTTTATTTAAAATTAATCTTCTAGCTCCTATTCTTAATTATTTCTTGGCAAGCGATAAATGGGAATACAAAAAATGCCCTATATCAAATTTTCAGCAGAATAAATGCATGTGAATTTGTGAACAGCAGCAAAGTGCTCCTACTTACCGTCATCGGATCCCTTTACCCTGAAATCCCGGGCTTGAGTCAATTCTTTGCGTATGGAAATCATTGACACTTTTTAGGGAGGCTCTCGAGCCGCCACTGTTTTTATTTTCCCGAAGGAGAATTTCAGGACGCTCCGGCTGAAGCCGTTGGGCTGCAGTCGCCTTTCTACTTTGCGATGCAGCAACCCACACACCCCGCTCCCCCCACACCTGGGTGGGTGCCTCCCAGTTCCCTGCCAGGGCACTGCCACTCGCCGCAGCTATGTGGACATGTTTCCCCGTGCTCAGCCCAGCAGCAGCTCTCAGGGTGGCACACCCCAGGGATGCTGTGCTACCCCATCCCCAGGCACAGCAGTGATTGGTGTTCCCAGAGCCAGAGCAAAGCCGGGCACACGGCTCACACCACGTTGACACCAGTGACAGCACCTTTTGGGACTGAGCTGAGCACACAGGGCAGCCTGTTATTAGAGCAAACTGAGACCTCTCTAATTTGCCCCGCACTGGGCAGGGTTCCCGCTCCTCCCTCCACCAGGTCTCATGCAGGATGTGGGAGTGCAGGATGCGGAGTGCAAGATGCAGCGTAATGGGATATGGAACACGGGATGCTGGATGTTTGACGTGGGACGTGGCACATTGGGTGCAGGTTGTGGGATGCAGAACGCAGCATATACTCAGAGAAGCCATGGATGTCCCAACCCTGGAGGCATTTGAGGCCAGGTTTGGATGAGTTCCTGGCAGTCTGATCTAATGGCTGGCAACTCGACCCATGCACGGGATTGCCTTCCAAACCAAGTCATTGTATGACTCTCTAATATAGGAGAATGCAGGATGTGACATACAGCGTGCAGGTACAGGACATGGGATGCAGGACATTGGATGCTCAATGTGGGATACAGAATACGACACAAGGGATGTGGAATGCAGCCTACAGGATGTAGGGATGCACAATGCTTTCTCCCTCACGGTGCAGTGAGAGAAGGGGTGAAGATATGCACTCCAAAGTGTGCCCACACTGCCTGCAGCCACAGCAAGGGACCAAGGCAAAAGTATGTGAGGACAAGGGGCTTTTTGCTTGGCACCAGATGGTGCAGCTGTGGTGGTGACAGTGACAGTGGCAGTTCCCACGACGTTCTGGTGGGCTGCCCTTAGCCCCACTGCACGCACCCACACCCACGTGTAGCCCTCAACATCCTCCTGTTTGTTGCTCACACTCTTCCATAACACACACAGGGTGGTAGGTACACAACAAAGCTGCATGCTAAGTATGTCTTCCGGACGTAGTCACCTGCATCTTCTGTCCCCTCTCACACCCTTCTCTCTTGGCTTTGTTTTTCCTATTCCCAAGCACCAAACAGCTAACAGCAGCTGCTATTTAATATTTTGGTCTATTTGATCTACCAAATAAAACTCTCCTCCTTACCTACTGCACCCCTGATTCTGGAGGTGGTTCAAGGTGCTTCATGTCCCCTGCCAGCCCAAGTGAGAACTACCACCACCACATCTGACACCAGCTGACACCCAGCTCTGTCTGCAGTGAGTGTTAGATCAGAAATTCCACACAGAAGCCTACTGAAACCAACCCATGGCTGAAACCTCACGTCACCCCTGCTGACTCCTCCAGGACAGCGACAGCCAGAGCTCAAACCAAGACCTGGCTTGAAGATTATCCATGCAGCAAATGTGAGGTGGGAAGAATTGAGAGAAGGGGAATTTCAGCTTTCCTGTGGGATGCGTCCGTGTCTTCCTGGAAATTCCTGAGCTTTCTTACAACCTAATATTATGACAGTATGCTGTGTGGTGAAGTGTTTTAAAGTGGGGAAAAAGCCTGATTCATGTGGTTGAGCAGCACTCAGTTTTGCTACAGGTTCTGTACAGAGTTGAAGCCAAGAAGGCTACTGACATGAAGAAAGTGCTGCTGGTGTTTACAGAGCCCCGAGACATCTGGCTTTGGAGGCAGAAGGCTCTAGTGCCAATAACGTTATTAAAAACTCTCTGCGATTGTTCCAAAATATTTCTTTAATAAAAGGTATTATACACAGAATAGCCCGTGTTGGGGCAGAGCATGAAGGTTTTGCTGGCACTTGTTTGGGAAAAGGATGCGTAACCGGTGTCTTATGACCCAAAGCAAGAGTGGAAAAAATCCTTCCACACATGAAGCGTTTGGTGGAAGCAGCACTGTGCTGAGAGCTGCACACACTGGCACACTGACAGACTGACACCCCAAAGCAGCCTGCTGTACAGAGGCCATACAGTATGCCTCTACAAGGAGGTAATGTTGAGTGGTACAACATATACGACAAATCTGCTGAATGTTGCTGAGCTTTGCAGCCTCTCTGCAGCCACTGGTTGCAGATTCGTTCCCAGGCAGTGCTCACTCCAATCTGACAGCACACTCCTTGCTACTGCATGGTGGGAAAGGCTCAAACTCCTGCCTTGAGCCTCTTCCAGGCATCACATGCACAGTGTGCAAAGATCATCTGCTAGCCAGAGACCCCTGATGGAAGTTTCTGCTCTCTGCAATACCCAGGTATGGTGTGGTGAACAGGAACAAGCTCACAAAATGAGGTTGTTTGGCATTACACAGGCAGAGCTCCCATGCTGCAACCCTGTAGCCCAGAGGAGGTACCCAGAGACCTCAGTCCTCACTTGTTCCAGCTGAGGACTGTCAGTGCAGTAGGAGGAATGTGTTTGTGTGCTCCTTTATTTGTCCCACAAGAACCCTCACCTGGGACCAGCAGAGAGTGTGTACTGCATCACTGTCACTACAGTGGGCAGCTCTGATGGCCTGATGCAGCTGGAGTGAAATGCCTGCGTTCAGAGTAATCTTAAATGAACATCTTTTCCCACATTGGTGCTGGAAAGTGCTTTGAAGGCTGTTATGATCCATCATGGCAGTGACCACTTCTGGACTTTAAATCCACAGATTAGATGCTGTGCATAAGAATTGGAAGCTATTATATGTTCAGCTCAGTGCAAGGAGCCTTAGCCAAATACACCCAAGTGCAGCACCCCCAGCACATCAAGCCCCAGCACCTGCTTCCTTATGGATTTACCTACCTGCAGGTGGGCAAGGAGCTCCTGAAACTGTTCCTATGAATAAAATGATTTCTAATGGAAGGAGCATAGAGTGATTATCCCTCTGTACTTGGTGCTGGTGAGGCCATACCTCAAGCACTGTGTTCAGTTTTGGGCCCCTCACTATAAGAAAGACAAAAAAGGTCCTGGAGCACATCCAGTGAAGGGCAACGAAGTTGTGAAGGGTCTTGAGCACAAGTCTTACAGGGAGTGGCAGAGATTGCTTAGTCTGGAGAAGAGGAAGCTTGAAGGAGACCTTCCTGCTCTCTACAATGACCAGAAAGGAGGTTGTGGCAAGGTGGGGATCAACCTCTTCTCCTAGGTAACAGTGATAAGACAAGATGGAATGGCTTTAAATTGTGCCAGGGAAGGTTTGGGTTGGGTATTAGGAAGAATTTCTTGTCAGAAAGAGTGGTCAGGCACTGGAACAGGCTGCCCAGGGAGGTGGTGGAGTCACTATCCTTGGAAGCGTTCAGGAAATGTGTAGATGTTGCACAGAGGGTCATGGTTAGTGGGCATAGTGGGAATTAGTTGATGATTATGGTCTTTTCCAGCCTCAATGATTCTATGTTTCTATGACCCAAGGTTCTTAATTTTTTGTCTATACAGAACTCCCAGTGAACTTGTGTCTATAAAGAGATTCATGAGGCATCCTTGGTTCTGTAATGTTACAAATGCACATAACATCACACACATCAAGCTTCTCAAAAGCTAAGAAACCCCCTGGAAATCAACACTATGTTGCATCAAATTTCATATTTTTAAAATCACATTTGGATGGGAGCATCACAGCTTAAATACCTGAGGGGTCAATATATTTTTATGGCTATTCCAACTGTGAAAAATTGATTTAATTGAAAAAAAAGAAAAGAAAAGAAAAGAAAAGAAAAGAAAAGAAAAGAAAAGAAAAGAAAAGAAAAGAAAAGAAAAGAAAAGAAAAAAGGTAACAGAATGAAAATCACACCAGAGAAGAAAGAAGCAATGTCAGGCGGTATTTTGTGAGTGTTTATGGGGAGGAGCAGAACTACCAGGTCTGCCACATGGTCTTTATGTCCACCAGGCCCATAGAACATGATGTGGAGATTACCACAGGCACAGCACTGAAGGTCTCCTGGACCTAAAGAACTGATCAGTTCCTCCCAGTAGTTTCTATTTCTCCATCTTCTCCCAGTAACACTGGGAAGGTCTCAGAACAGGAGTGCAAAGCTGGAAACAAAGAGAATTCCTTGTACCTCCTTTAGAAAAAGTGGTGGGCTTCCTTTTGTCATCTGTGAAATGTGACCATCACCATCTTATAAAAAGACTGACTGGGTTCCAGCAGTGCAGAGAAATGGCACCAACAAACGAAAGCTGACTTCAGGACTGTTCAGGAAATAAAGCTGAAACTGTACCTCGGAAGCACAGCATGGAGTGTTTGTGGCCAGGGCTCACCTTTGGCTTCAAATAAGGTATGAAGGGAGAGGATGGAAGCTTGTTTGCAAAGTGACTGAAAAATTGGGACACTGGTTCTGAGAAGAAATGGATAATAGGTGAGGTAAATGAAATGATACCTTGTAGACAATTTCTACTGTATAAATTAAGGAGTTGTTTCTAAAGGAAATACTTTATTACACAAAGTGTAATTAATGTGTTGGTCCTTAAGCCACAGATACCACTGAGGCTAGGAAGAGAGGATTAAAAAATGGATTATTAATAGAGATGGCATGAGCACTGAGAGCCATGCTACATTAGCCAGACAAAAAAAGTGTTGTGTTCCTAAATTACTCAAACACAAGGAGACTTTTTGTACAGGGAAACTGCAGAGGCCTTTAGGGAGGAGACATGGGACATGGCTGGGCAGGCCATGTGAAGACTGAGTGCATCCACTCAGCTTGTGGACAGCTGCTGTGAGGTGCTGAGCTGGCAGGGATGTGCCCACCTCCTCACGGGGCACCGAAATGCTCCAGGGAGATGACCAAGGGCACTGGAGAGGGCCAAGGGGCAAGGGTTGCCCAGAATCATAGAATGGCTTTGGTTGGAAGAGACCTCAAGGATCAGCAAATCCCAACCTTCCTGGCACAGGTCAGCCACTAAATGAGGTACCAGATCAGCTGAGGTCTGGAGACAAAAGATGGTCGTGGCCATGCCACTGTGCAATTTCTTACTTCCTTCTTCAACATACCCCGTGTTGATCATGATTTCAGACGGCACATAAGTCTATCTCTAACTGTAGCTACTTTTTTTAAATTATTTTCCACTGTAAAGACACATGAGAAATGAGGTGACATTGGTGACACTGCTTAGCAGCCTTTCCTCCTCTAAGCTGTCTGGCTGTACTTTGTTTTGCTGAGCTACTGCATACCATGTTAATTGCTATAAAGGTAACATTTAAGTATTAAATGCTGTACAAATAACTCTAAACATTAAATCTACTAGACCGCACTTTTGGAAACTTCAGCAAAATGGCTCAGAGGTAGAATGCCTCTGCTGTGTAGCTGACTTGCTCTTGAAATTAAGTATGTGGGCGACGGGCAAAGGAATTTTTATGACCAAGAAATGCACTCCTGTCACTTCAAGACACCTTCCAAAAGGAATGAAAATATTAGTTTGATAAAAGCATACATCAACCCTGATAAGTTCACTGGGGACATTAAAAAGAACATGGCCAGCAGGTCAAGGGAGGTGATCCTCCCCCTCTACTCTGCTCTGGTGAGGCCACGTTTAGACTACTGTGTCCAGTTCTGGGTTGCTCAGTTCAAAAAGACAGGAATACCCTAGGAGGAGTCCAGCAGAGGGCTGCAAAGATGATAAAGGTCCTGGGGCACCTCCCCTATAAGGAAAGGCTGAGAGACCTGGGTCTGTTTAGCCTGGAAAAAAGAAGACTGAGAGGGGATCTGATAAATGTTTATAAATACCTAGAGGGAGGTGGGAGGCAAATGGATGAGACCAGGCTCTTCTCAATGGTGTGTTGCAATAGGACAAGGAATAATGGTCTAAAACTTGAAGACAGGACATTCCATACTAACATACGGAAGAACTTCTTTATGGGAAGGGTGGCAGAGCACTGGAACAGGCTACCCAGAGAGACTATGGAGTTTCCTTCTGTGGAGGTATTCAAGACCCATCTGGACACCAACCTGTGACCTACTGTGGTACCTGCTTTGGCGGGGGTGTTGGACTCGGTGTTTTCTTGAGGTCCCTTCCAACTCCTGCAGTTTTGTGATTCTATGACATTTCCAGGAATGCCTAAGCTTTGAGCTGAGCTCAGCAGGGATATCCTTAAGCAAGCACAGGCTAAGGCACTGGCAGAGCTGAGTGGCATAGCTCAGAGCTGGGCTGAGAGGTACCACTCAGGTAGAGTGTGCTCCGATGCAACTGTGCTTCTGCTGTTTCAGCCTTGCATGTCCAGCACACCAGCAACTGCCCTACATGGCCAGCCAAGTTTGGGTTCAGCAGCAGAGGGTCACAAGTGATGGGCACATGACAACACCGACGCACAAAAACATCAACACCCAACAAAACTTAGGAATTGTGTCCCTGTGAACAGTGTCCCTCTGTTGGGTTGCATTATGGTGTGCTTGTTCTCACTCGCTCCCAACACCCAAAAAAGATGCTGGCTAAGAACCCCAGCAGCTGGAGTTGCCTGACCACATACCAGAGGTGGTACCTGTGCTCCACCTTACTGCTCTGAATTTCCCAGGGGCTTGCTTACGCAGCTCCTGTCACTTTGCACAGGTTTCTGTGAACTACACCTCCTCCTCCTGCTCTGGGACAGGAAGGGTGTACATGGAGCAAAAGCTTGTTGCCCAACCAAAAATCAAAACTATATACAGGTCACTGTGACAGCTGTCTTAAAGCCCCAAAGATGGACTTGCTGGAGAGCTTTAAATAGCACTTTGAGGCTAATGGATAGCTTCACAGGGTGAAATGTGCCAGCCTAGAGCAGATCCTCAGCATATAAAGAATCAATGACTGTAAACTAGGAGTGGAAATTGGAAGAGGCAAAGCACAGTGCAGAACTGAAAAGAAATCACTGAGCAACTAATGCGATAGGGGGAGAATTGAAATGGAGAAATGCATCCTATTTCTGTGCCCCAAATGGGTGGAAATGCGAGGAAGAGGTTTTCTGAAAATAAATAAATAAATAATAACAATTCAAAAGTAGTAAAAGACTCTCTGGTAAAGAAAAAAATGCTGAGGAAAACCTTTACACAGCTATGGGAGAAAAGGACGGCCTGCGATCGTGCTGGAAAGGAACCTGCCTCCACATCAGAAACGAGTCACAATGATGAATGGGAAGAAGTTATAACTCCAAATGCTGCGACTATCCTCAGTTCTGCTCCGGACAGATGTTTGATGTATTGTATCTCTCTATGACAGAGTCCTGAGGGTTCTGAGGTCGTTTTTAAAATTATTTAATATTTTAGCAAAACTTGTATAGCTTGTCATGCCAGCAAGGTATTTTTTAATTAAAATGAAATGTATGTATGTGGGGTGAGCCAGAGTTTATGAGGAGCTTCTTCAGGGGGAAAATGATTCAGTCCAGGATTTTCAAGAAGGATTCAAGACTGAGCTGGAGCTTACTAACTCAGGAGGAATGTAAATTAGACTGGACTTACAGGGCTGGGAAACTGGGGCTGGGAGTCAGGCTCCTTCACCTGGGTTTTGTGCTACCCCTTGCAGCACAAACAGCAACCTCAAAGCAGCAGGGGCAGTGCACACCAGAGGTGCACTCAGCGACATTCAGCTTTATCTAAGCCAGAGCCCTCTGAGGTCTTTGCCACTTTCCAGCAGAAATCAACAGCCGTTAAAGAGGCCTTGAAGAAGTACCAAGGAATTCAGCAGTTTATGAGCAGCCTTCCCAAGGCAGGCAATGGGACATTTGCTCGTGGTACAAGCAAGACAAGTGCTGCTCATCTCTTCTCAAGGAGCCTGTAGTGGTGGCCGGTCGCCCAAATCAGAAAACTTCAAGCAGGTGCTGTCCCATTTACTGTGTCTAGAAGATCATCATCTTGCTGCCTGGACTGGAGTCCCATCAAAACCAGCAGTGAACTTTCCCCTTGTTCCAAAGAGTTTTTTTTTTTTCCTGAATTGTTAAGAAACCCATTTACCAGGGGTGTTAACATATGTTCTCTTGGCTTTCCTCTGCACTAGAGAAGCTGTTTCATCAAAAATAGTACTTGGTATTAGATTGCATTAGATACTGTTATATATAGCATTTTTATCTTGTCATATATTGCATTATAATAAATAATAGTATTTACTCTGAATAACAGCATTTTCCCCAGTGAACACAATCAGGAGCCTTTATTGTCACGAGTACAGCAGTTGATAAAACAGCCATCATCAGCCTTCCAGCATCACCACCCCCACCCTTCATTGGGCCTAACACCATCTTCCCATGGCCCTAATTCCTGGAGATTGTCCATGAATTTGACTCTGAGAGGGGGCATTGTAATCACTTAGGAATCGGAGGGAGAACCGGTGTTACAGGAGGGCACTACACCAGGATTAGAGACTAATGGACAGGGGACGTGACCTTTTCTTTTAAGGCAGTTGTATATAATCATGCACCAGGAGACAAAAGAAACGTAATTGACAGTAAGCACAGAAGATGAGAGGCATAAGTTTACTACTTCTTACAACACTTCATGAATGCTAGGGATATATTTTGTTTTCATATCATTCATATTAATTTTCTGAACATTTAATGTGGTCTGTTACACTGGTGGATTAAGTGTTCCCCATTTTTTTTTTAATTATTATTTTCTGTGGTTTTTCATTTCTTCTTCTTCTGTTGATTTCATAATGTGATATATTTGTAATAAGTAGTTGTCCTCTCTGAAATCTTTCTTGATAAACAATACATATGAATCATCATTTTTCAACCTTGTTCTGAACCATTTCAAAATTAATAGACTAATTAGTAACCCAGTAAATTATTACCGTAACCATTTTGAAAACCAACCACTTTGGTGTGGCCAGAAATTGCTATATAGAAAATGAGATAATATCCGTGACACACTTTTGCAACTATCTGCCATAACCTAAGACATGAAAGCATGAAAGCCTCTCAGCTATGTGCTGAAGCACGCTCTTGTGGTGGGACTGAGAGTGCTGAATGTGAAAGGGTGACTCATGTTCCTCAGGATTCAGCGATCCTCTCCTTGAATGCTTCACATAGCTCTGTCCCTATTCATGCTGCCTAACTTCAGGTGGCTACCTGAGGTCTGTAGAGAGGCACATGCCTGAACCCTTGTTCCAACGAAGTTGCCTGGGGTGGCAAAACTCCACAGAGAGGCATCACAGTGTAGGCCGAGTCTGGTTTTAACTGGGGCGTACACTCAGGTACTGGGCAGACAGGGCATCTTCTGTCTAGCTAAATGTCACCGCTTTCTATTATTCACACAGTGCTGGGTATCCCCCTGTGATAATGTGCAGATAGCTTGATCTGATCCAGGTTTTTTCCGTCTTTCTGGAGTTTTAAATCTTCAGCCACGCTGATGTCTGCATTAGCACAATGCCACCATGAGGTTTTTTAATACTGCCAAAGCAGGATGACAGCCGCTGTGTGATCATCCCATATCCAGCACATCTTCAGTCTCTCCCCACTACCCAGGGTGTTAACCAGATTATATTTCTATCCCTCTTGCACAAGACGAATATTTCTAAACTGGCTATCCCAGTCTCACAGTCTGCAGCACTATCTGTGTCCGCAGCATGCATATTTTTATTTCATCTCCCATCCTTCAAGAGTGATCTTTCTTTACTTTTCCTGAAGCAGTAGGGTCTTGGGATGCACCCCTTCCTGCTGCTCTGTCACAAACACCCCATCTCCTCGGATGGTAGTATGTTCCTACGTCTTTTGCAATTATTTTACTTTGCTCATCTTCCGTCTTGGCTGAACTGCTCCTGCTGACACCGCTGTATTCCCATAGACACAGTGGTTTCAGTAGCATGGTGAAATTTGGGGTCAGCGTCAGCAGTTGTCCTCACCTGGGTATCATCAGCAGGGGTTCCACCTTGCGTTTGGTGCTAAGGTTCATCTGAATCCATCACAAAACTGGCAAATTTCTAGTAATTTCCTTCATGCTGTCATGGTACCAGAAAGGAGATGGGCTCTCCAGACTGTTGGTATTGCTTCTGAAAGCCAAACATGCCTGCTCGGTGACATCCCAGGTGCTACAATACATATTCCTCCAGAAGTGCTCTAGTTTTCGCCATTATTTTGCCAGCTGACTTCTTGGGAGTAAATTGAGCAGGAAATTGCATATTTTCCCCTCCAGTACCTTTATTCTATTTAATCAAGGTACAACTCTTTTTGGCATTTTGTGGATTTACTGTTTTTATCTTTTTCTTTTTTTTTTTTTTCCCCCACTGCTTGTCTCCACAAACTTGAAAAAAATCCTTTCTACATATACCAGCTAGTTTTTGCCATGTAGCCTGACTTCCTCTTTATGTAGTGAAATAATTTCTAGTATTTACACTGAAATCTTGTGCAGTTGAACTTTGGTGGCTTTCTTGATTGTGATCCTCCTTTATCTTTGACAAATAAGAAGTCCCCTGTCACCAGATCTCCAGATCAATTTGTGCCTGTCAGACTAGGTGTCTCGTGCTACTCTGTACACACTAGAGTGGCACACTTGTCCTCAGCTGATCCTCAAGTGTCCTGCAGCTGTGTGTCCTATCAGCCAGCCCCATGTGACGCTGTTAGGTGTTACAACTGTAATGTCTTTATCTGATGATTGGCAGCTATGTAAAGCATGGAATCGTAGTTGCACAGAATATCTCCAGTAGGAAGGGACCCACAAGGATGATGGCATCCAGCTCCAGGCTCCACAGAACAGCATCCAAAATCAAACCCTATGTCTGAGAGCAGTCCATGAGCTCTGGCTCTTGGGCAGTGTCTGCTGCCTTGTGCAGTCTGTTCCATGCTCACCCCCCCCCTGGTGCAAACCCTGTCCCTAACCCCCAGCTGCTCCCTCCTCCATGCCGTTCCCTCGGGCCCTGTCGCTGTCACACAGAGCAGAGCTCAGCGCTGCCCCTCCGCTCCCTGTGAGAGCTGCAGCCGCCATCAGGCCTCCCCTCAGCTCCTCTGCTCTGCGCTCAGCACACCCAGGGACCTCAGCTGCTCCTCATATGCCATACCTTATTTCCATCCAAGTTAATGACTGAGGCAGTCTCATACTTGTGGCAGTGACTCTGGCTACACTCCTTTCAGCTTTTTGTCCAGAGGCACGCAGGCAGGACATTGTTCCATTAATAAATGGGAAGGTTTTTGCTTGTGTGGAACAATGAAGTTGGCAGCACAGGTGTCACATGCTCTCCTGATAGGTGCATTACATGAAGAAGAAACCCATCTCTTAATGAGTTTTCCAAAGCACAAAAACCTACAGTGTAAATTAAACTCTCCTGGTTTTCCATAGGCTTCCGAAAAGACAATGTGTATGCTACTGGAAATGGATTACCATATCTATGTGGGCATACATGTGTGAGTATGATTGTATATTCCATCGACAGCACCCATGGAATCAAAAACAAGTTGCTTCTCACCGGTCTGCTTTTCCTCTCCTCTCCTTTGGCTGATAACCCTTCTTCTCTCCACACTCATGTTGAATGCCAGGATATTTCAGCACGTGGCCAACAGCATTTTGACAGCCACAACAGCATAAGGAGAGATTGCGACAAGCATTATAACCTTCTGGTGTCAAATACAGAGACAATAATGACTGACAGTGTAATGCAATCCTGACTTGCTGCAGGATGGCCCAAGAGAGCTGGGTATCGCTGCAAAGGTGCTGAGGGATGAGCTGCTGCCTGGGATACCAATTTAGCTCCTGAACACGGCGATGGGGATAAAGTGTTGGTGAGGAAGATGGCACCGGCATTTCTGAGTCCTTTGTGGAGAGGGTTGACTCCTCCAGGACCTGTTCTAAACCTCACCTATTGTACACGCATTGACCAAAGGAAAATGAATTCATTGTGAGAACAATGGAACACTCTCAGGTGAGCCCAATTAATGTATAGGCATATTTGAGGTACACCTGCTGAAATATTTTCATTTTTTAGACTTTATAGGATTCCACGTGTTTTCAAATTCAAATATTTTCACACAAGAGTGCTGCTGTAACACCAGTATGACCAGAGCCCATCACCACCACACAAGTGTAGAGGTAAATAAGGCTTTTGTCTCCAACAGCTGAAAATTTAAGGGCTCTAACTCAGCATCTGAGAGAAGTACCATATTTAGCATGTTCAGTGCTGAAGAAGCGTCCTTCATGGAGTTACAACACTGATTTTAAAGCTCTTAATTACAGACCCATCTGTCTGGGAATGAGGGTTTTGTATCTTTCAATCAACTAAAGGAGCCTTCCTGACTGCGGTAGTATCTTCAAGAGAGATATCCCATCTGAGCATGATCTGGATGTAGTCAATGGGAGAGCAGCACTGTGTAGGTGGGTATGCAAGCTCTGGTTGAGCTCCTCCATTGCATTCAGCTTTTTCAAGAAGAGGTCCTGGCAGTTTTTCAGTTGAAGAGGAAAGGAACCATCGAAAAACAGATCAAAGGGAAAGGAGAAAAAGTCCTCTCCTTCTTTGTGTCATTTCAGGGTAGGGAACAGTGACAAACAAGTTCCTATGCTTCCCACAGGAAGGTAGGCAGGCACAACACCTGAGACACTGCATCAAAGGGACAAGTCAGGAGGTCAGTGCGGGCCACAGTTCCATGGCACAAACACTGTGTTGAGCTAACTCACCAGGTACTATCTCACAGCAATTTAATTCCACAGCTTTCAAAACATTAAGACACCCCCTTTCAGGAAAAAGAAAGAGGGCTCCAGCAATTAAAAGGGTCAAATTACCAGAACGCAGCAGGAGGAAATATGAAAGGAGACATATAACAAAGAGGTAGCGTGGCTTGCTAGGTTCTTTCATTAGAGATGTGGCTCCTGGCTGAGGGAGGTCAGAGCAGCAACTCTCTGCCGTAGCGACGTCTGGGATGATGGGATGCATTCATGCTGAACCTCAAGATCAAAATCTCCCTGTTTTGGTGAGGCCTTTTATCTTCTCCTAGTAGTGAAGGCAAGTGCTAGATCTGAGAACTGTATTTTCTGCCGTCATTTAGAAAAACAATGGAAAAAATGAAGCAAAAGAAAGAATTGGGTGGAACAGCATGAGCAGCCCCAAAGGAAGGGGAAACAGAGAACTCAGCTGCCCACTGCAGGAGCAGCCCGGGTAATTCTTGGGGAAACCTGCGGAGATGGAGCTGTGAAGTGAGGACTAAGACTAGCATCAGCATTTCTGTGTGGGATGGCATCTTTGTGCCCAATGCTGGGGCAGGTGAAGCATGCACAGCAAAGCCTGCAGCCTTTGGGGAAGGTGTCCCCTTGTACAACCAACCTTTGGAAAGAGCTCACATACAAATGACATCTTCCCCAGCAGGTAGCCAGAAAAGCAGGGTCAGGAGCAAGCAGCAACATATCAAAGACAATTACGAGTGAGTAATTTTTTTTTTTTCCCCAAGTTTTCTCTTCCTTATCCTGCAATGGAAAAATCCTGAGAGATCACGGATGGAGCATAAAGAAATGGATAAAGAAGGCGGCTTAATTTATAGGGGAGCTTGAATTTTTAATCCTGTGCCCCAAAGAAACCACTGCCTAGGCAGCCAAATCCTATCTGCAGTGACTAATGAAAGCAGGAGGTGTAGTACAGACCCCCATAGCAGCCCTATACTTCTAAGCTGCCAAATAAGCAATGCGTTAGCCTTCTCCGCCCAGGAGGCTGAAATTCCCCTCATGAAGGGCCCTCTAACATTAATTGCAGAGACACAACCTGCCTTTTTATAAGACAAATTATTAATTTCCTTAATCCATCATCAGGAAATGGAAGGCTTTGATGCTTTAATTCCTTTCCTGTGACCATGGCAACAACAACCAAAAAAAAAAAAAAAAATGGAGAGGGGGTTGTTAATTTTCTCATCCATGAGAATTTAGGCAAATAGCCTGTTAGCGTTCTTTGTCTGCAAGTGAGTCTTTGCTGGAGATGAGTCCAGAGAATGAAACAAAAGGTAGGTAAAAAAATTGGTGCCTGGGATATGATAGCTTCGGGCTGGGCTCCAGCCATGCTGCTCTGATCAGAAGAAAAGTGCAGAGGGTACAGCATGGGGATAGTCCAGCCCCATCATCCTTGAGGAAACAAAACCAACTGACCAAAGCGTTGTGCCAAGGGCACTGGCGCCCACTGAAGCTCAGAGAATGAGACTTGTTAAAATCAATACGGGGCTGCCTTACCCCAAAAAAGAAACTGTACCAGTGCAGACTCAGCCTCTGTGCCCTGTGTGTGGGCTGCAGGCTCAGCCCGGGTGCACAGGCCCCCTCTTAATCATGCAGTCATTCAGAGCATAGACCGGGGCTTCAGCAGATCATCGGTTGTGTGGAAAAATGTTTGCAAGGTTGAGGTGAAAGCAGACACCTCTTCTGGAGCTTGCTTTAGTTATCCTGCAGTAATGAAAGGCTGGATTCCTAGCATTTGAGTCAGGCTGGATGGTCTGAGGGAGGCTGATTCACCCAAGTTTGACTTCACTGGAATGAATGGAGCCAAGGCCTTGCCCGAGTGAAAATATCAGAGCAAGGATCTAACATGCATAATCCCCAAATTGAGCATGCCGTCCAGCTGGGAGGAGCCCGTATTCAGCTGCTATTAGGAGGCAATGTCTCTTCAGGTCTTTGGTTCAAGCCCTTGTGGTAAGCTGACTTGCTGGGTCAGAGGAAATGCTTCCCTTGGGTTCGTGTTCTTTTGCACTCTGGGTGGAAGGTTCTTTGCTTTCTAACATGGGCTGTTGGCACATACTCCTCTTCCCAAGCTCCTAAAATACTGGCAGTGTAATAATTGCTGAATAATATTTGCTCTGCAAGTTTTCACTTCACAGCTGCTTTGGGAGTACAATGTGTTTTCAGGTGGGAATAGAAATAGATTTGTTGGCCTTGAACGGGCAAAGAAGCATCCAAAGGACACTTGTATATTCAGTACTGGGCACTCCCTAAACAGCACTGTGACTATCAGGCTTGGCTACTGAGACACTGGGACATGTCCCTCCTCTGCTGAGCAGACTTTGGATGCTAAAAGTCTTTGGCTGCATGGTGAGATTCATCTGGTCAGCATTGTGATGCCAAGTCCTACACACTTATTGAATCAGCCCTCTTGAAAGAAGAGCCTATGTAGTCAAAGGAGAAAAGTGTCTATGGAAGACCCTGACCTGTCCAACAGGGCTTCCTCACCAGCGGCTGTCACTCCAAGGAGCACATCCTACACAACTTCTTGGTGCCTCTGTACAGCTGCTGTCTGGCTGTTTTTGCCAATCTTTAAAAGCCAAGGTAGTGCTTTGCCATTAGCACTGAAAAATAGGAAATTTCCAGAGTGAATATTCAGCAGTCCTGAACTAAGACTACTTAGTTCAGAGAGAAACGAAAGCTGATAGAAAAAGTATCCCATCTCTCACGAAAGCAGAGATGGAAGCAGTCCCCCAAATCACACAGCTGAAGGAAAGGACTCTTGAACAGCTATGCTGACTGAAGGTGATTCTCTCTTGGAAATGTGGACACCGATGTAGTATTAAGATATCTGAAAGTAATGGAATTATTATGACATTCTCATAACATAATTACAAGTAAATATATTTAACTTTCACCCCATGCACAATGCATTTCTTAAAAAACATGGGCCCATTTAATCCCTAGGAAGTATTAATTAAATGGAGATAGCTGGTCACTAAATGATCCCTCTTCAAATTAATATTTTGTTTTTTTGTGTTTCATTCCAGCTATAAAACCCAGGTGTAAATAAAAAGTATGTCAATATCTTCCTATAGCTAGGAGTCACAAATGAAGAAAAGTTTGAGCCTTGCTGCTAGCTACCATTTAGTTGATAACACTCATTTCCAAATTCTAAGCATCCCACAGAAGTGGGACAGAGGGGGTTTTGATACCTGAAGTGCAGAGTGAGAGTGAACTGGAACTAGAAGTGCTCTCTGAATTCCTGTATAGAATGTGGGTCTATTCAGCATGTGGGTGTTTACAGTAAGGTCTCATGGCATCTTAATATTTCTGTGAGCAGCAGAAGAGATCCCTTTTGAGCCAGTGGCTGCCCACATGATTGGCTGAGGGATAAAACTGAACCATCTTTGAGTTCAGGCAGAATGAACGTTCTCAGGAGGACAGAGCGAGGCACTGATATGTACTGTGTTTACTGCTGGGGAGATGATCAGTTTTAACACATGTATGTGTGTGGGCTTAAGGGATTAAGCATGATTGTGTGCTGACTGTCAATACTATTTGCATTTTATCACATGTAAGTGATATTAACACCGAAGTCATGATGCAATGCGTGGCAGTTTCATTCTCCATCATTACAGCAGCTCTCCCTTGCAAATGCAAATGTACTGGAAGGCTGACCTAAATGTAGGAGAAGCTGAATGATGATCCTTATCTTAATGAACAAATACAATTATCCAAGTGTTAGAGTGTCAGGTATTGAAATGATCCTCTATAATATCTCCTTTCTTTTATTCCATGGCGATGAGCATCTTCTGATGGTATCAGAGCAGCATCTCATCACAGCACCTGGCAAAATCTACCTGAGGGTCCAGGCAGCATCAGATCTGGGCAGTCACTTCTACTAATCGGCTACATCTACTATGGTTGGACTTCCTCAAATGCACAACAGCCTTTCAGGATATTCTGGGGAAAACAACAACAACAACAACAACAAACACATCCACTTAATGCTTCTCAGCTTTCTTAGCTGTCTCCAAGAACTGGGGAATCCTCATTCCCCCCTGCAAGAGTTGATCTCCCTCACATAGAAGCAGTCAACTCTGAAAAATTCTTACAGGGGAAAGTGACAGGAACCAGTGGCTGAAAATGAACCTTGCCAGATGCAGACGATCAGTCCACTGACGATTTATAATAATGAGAATATGAACGAAGGGGCTCCAGGGGGGACTTTGTTCCTGCTTTGAGGACCTCTCTTGGCAGAACTGTGACGAGGACAGTGACATCCTTTCTTTATTCTGGTTGCCTGACCTCCTTTGATTTACAGTATCTGCTGCAATAAGCCGAAGACTTCAATCTTTCATGAAGACCCAACTGCTAGGCTGGCCTCATCCCCTCTGGGGTGAGGTTTCTGCCTAGAAAATGAGGGAGAAATAATAGATTTCCATAAGTTGAGATAGATTTTAAAAACAGGTTGCACTCAAATTTTTCAAGGTTTAAACTTTATATAATCTCACTACTGAATACAAGTTAGAAGACTTGATGCAAATCCAGGCTTGACTCCATTGATTAATAGGCACCATGTGCAACACATTTATGCCCTGGGAAGCAGAAATTTCTTCCCCCCTCCGTTAGGACAGGGGACATTTTGCTTGATCAGAGCATTGGAAACTTGAATCTTTGTGTGACTCTGCATCAAAGAGACATCTGGGACTGACTGTCTGGGCTTTTACAGCAAAAGCGCTACATCAGAATTGATTACCCAGACCGACTGTTTGAAATGAGTCTTCATAGGGTGGAATGATTAAGACTCCTTGTAGAGATTAAAACAAATCCTAAAGAGTCCAACATTTTCAAAGTGACAAAAATTGTCTCACCTGCTTATGCAGTTATACAAATGCATCCTACTCGATCTAGCCTCCATCCCCAGTGTATTCTCAAAGAGGCAAGTGTCTGGATTTGACAGTTGGGTTTAACTAGAGAAAAAAGGGTTAGATTAAACACCAAAATCTCTGATTTCTAGCTCCCTTGCCACCAGCAGTTTGTGAGCTGCACTCAGACTCCCCACATAGTTCATGGTGGAGATAGGTTGCTTCTGTGTTGAACCCAAAGGAGTCAGCAGTATGAAGTGGGATCTTCCTGAAGGGAGCACGCAGCTGCTTACATTCAAGCACTAGGAAAAGTGGAGGACAAGGGTGTATCTGCAATCCTCTCTTGCACTAAAAGCTCCTTGAGGCAGGAGTGAGGCAATCCTGTCTGCTTGGGATCCATTGTCTGAAATCTTCTCCTGGAGATTGGTACCTACGCCCTTTCTTTCAAAAGACTCCACACAGATCAGTCTTTTAAAAACAAAGCAGGAAGAAGAAAAGGTGGTGATAGCTTTTATTATATAATGCCTCGGTATTCAAAGTATATGCTGAGGAAGTGGGAGGCCTGGGTTCCTTTCCCGCCTCAGCCCGAGGGGTTCAAACCCATGTCTCCCACATCCCATGAGAGTGCCCTAACCACCAGGCTGGAGGCTACCTTGGGTGGAGGATCCTCCACCCCCGCTTTGAAACTGCTCCACTCTGCAGCAAGGAATTTAAAGACTCATGAGGCTGGGAGTGGCGGGGGAGAGTGTGAGGGAGCGCGTGCTTGACTCTGAAACCTTGTATTGAGGTCAGTCA
The DNA here is from genome assembly GCA_013399175.1 of Odontophorus gujanensis. Taxonomy (NCBI): domain Eukaryota; kingdom Metazoa; phylum Chordata; class Aves; order Galliformes; family Odontophoridae; genus Odontophorus; species Odontophorus gujanensis. Next base: position 423,120 of record VXAB01000933.1, on the reverse strand, counting down.
GCAGGGAGTGGGGAGGCCTGGGCTCACTCCTCGCTCCCCTCACTTTTGTTATCCAGCGACTCGTGTGCTAACTGCAGGCACAGTCACATACTTCTCCACCTAGATGAGCACTCACAGCCTGCAACTTTCTCTTCTTTCGCACGTGACTCTAGGAAAGATGTTCAGGAAGGGCATCCAAGTGGGGACTGTCTTTCTCCCAGGGCGACCTGGGCACCCTTCACCCTGATGGTACTCTTGGGAGAGTCAGTAAATGCAGGCTCAAAGTCCTTCAGTCCAAAGAGGGCCAGGTTCGCAGGCTGTTTCCTCTGCCCCAGGCTGTATGAAGGTGCTGGGACCCTCCTCCTCCCCTCTCCTCTTTGCATGGCAGGTGTGCACATGTGTGTGTCTTCTCAGATGGAACAGATACTGCATTGCATGCAGAGGCTCTGAGCGTGGCTACTGGGGCCAACCAAGCCCCTCCACAAAGTAATACCTGGTTTCTCCGTGCCAGGCAGACGTAGGTGGGAGTGAGACACCATGTCAGCATACACAGTGTGGCTCTCCACATCTGGGTAAGCTCTGGGGTAAAAAGGAAGGTATTCCTAGAGTTTCCAGGCAGTGGCAGGGTTAAGTGGCAGAAGAGTTGAGTTTTCCAGAAGAGCTGCCTGGACACATGCACTTCGGTTCAGCTTATTCACATTAGTTTTGATCCTACCTACAGCAGAGGAGGCTTCTTTCTTTCCAAGTGGGCATGCTGGGTGGCAGGCGGGGAATTAATGTCCCCTCCCTGATGCTGGACAATAAATCAGCTCCTCTCCAAAATTCAGGATTAAGTGCAGTCCAGATAAATCAAAGTGGGAAACCCTTCTCTTCCCTGAACTTCAAGGCTATGGATTAGAGACGGGGAACACACTCAGCTTTAAGAAAGCTGCATGCCTCCTTCAGCTACGATATGATTCAGTGTTAAAACTTTCACAGGACTGATATTTCTCCCAGTGTAAGATCAACTTTCTCAGTCAAGAAAAAAAAAGAAAAGAAAAGAAAAAGAAAGAAAAAGAAAAAACAAAGGGGAAAAAAAAGGAAGGAATTATGAAAACAATTTAACAGCAGGGGTCAGTCTTTATTACAGTCCCCTCAGGATGGGCAAATGAAAGCCCGGAACAGCTACCAACAACAGTAGCCACAGTTACAGCAACAGGGCCTGAGCCTTGTGTGAGCCTGGCAGCTCTCCCCAGCAAGCAGTCACAAAGCAGCACATTACGCATATTAATACGTGATAGAAGTTTGCCTCAATACCAGTTCCAGCGAAAGGATCATCGCCTCTTGAGAAAAAAAAAAAAAAAAAGCTGGAGGGAAAAGCAGCCTTTCTGGTAAAGCCGTGACAACAGCATCAGCAGCTCCAACTGGTTTGCTGCCATTACTTCGGGCAGCCCAGCAAAGCCATCTCCCTGAGATCTACATGTCTCTCTGTTAAGTAATCGCTGCAGTCGCATGCATTACACCGCAGCACAGGAATCCCCATTAGCCAATTAACCATCTCATTAAAGGTCTGGGTAAGCAGTGCGGCTGCTGCACCTTCCTCATGGTGCAAACTGTCACCCCACCCCACTGTCAGCCTGGGCCTGCTGCCCCACAGCTCTCTTATTCCTGGGAAGCTGTCCTCAGCAATGTCTCTCACCTGGGTGCTCCTGCTCCCGCCAGGCTCACCATGGCACACACACTGGTGAGGATACCACTGAGGGCAGCAGGCCTCAGCGGGGCATCTCCCCAGCCCGACGACAGGGCGGCCATCCGCTCCCGCTCGCCAGCAGTGCTGAGTCTTTCACTTTCCATTTCCAGCGATGGGAGTGGGCTCTGCACTGCCTCTTTGTGACTTCATTACAGGCACGCAGGTGTCTAGGGACACCTGAAGGAAAGGCTCCTTCAAAGCCCCGTGCTTCCCACACGAGCCCTGTCCCACAGATCACAGGCAACCCCCGCGCTCTTTATGCCGGTGTCAGAGCGCCTTCACGTTCTCTGGAGGCTGTGATCATCGCTGTCGTTTGCTGCCAGAAATGGAAGCAGAGACTTTTCCATAAAACTATTTAAAAAATGCAGATTTGCTTCCCTGCTGTGCTGCTGTGCCTGCATGACGTGACATGCCATTCAAGTACAGCCAGCTTTACTGACATGAATATGCGCAGAAAGGAACACACACGTGCATGCCCAAAAACAAACGAAAACAGCGTTTTAAATTCACAGGTATGGACATTTACACCCACTGACGCAGAGACAACACCGTGCAGCTCCTCTGATCTACTACGAATATTACTCAAACATCAGTAAGCATTAACCACGTGCATAAATTCCCTATCTACACAGAATGCTCAAAAGTAATTGCAAAAGGATTTGTTGAGTAACTGGGAAGAAAAAGAGAGAGAGAAAAAAAAAAAAAGGCAGTGATTGTCAGGAGATGACCTGGTTGTGGGAAGAGGCACTTACTTAATCACTGCATGAATGCCTCACGGTGAATTACTTGCATAACTCCGCTTGAGGAAATCGCTACTCTGCAAAAGTGCATACATGTTAAATCAACCAAAGCGCAGAGTGCTCCATACTCATGGTACAATGTGGCGTTCTTGCCAGTACAGAACAAACAAAAATCTAGTTAATCTCTCGGCCTGGAAGGGAGGTGGGGGAGAAATCCTCTTTTTTTGCTATCTTGGCAAAGTGTCCAAAAAGAAAGTTGTACGGCGCTCACTCACCCTATTCATTCCCGGCATTTATGTTAAGAAAATCTTGGGCTTGTAATTTTTAAGAGTGAGCTCTTGTTGACAGTGAAACTTTGACTAATAATTCTTAGGCTGTTTCCCACCCAATTCAATCTGATGCTAAAAAAGGTAATTATGGCTCCTTTCTGCAAAACGCAGAGCTCTGAGAAGAATGTCAGCTGGCGAGAATACCAGTAGGACTTGCTTTCTTCAGGTTCCTCTCAGGATAAGTCCCTACTTTATTTGCAATCTGTGACTGAACTGCAAGATACAAAATTTTCCGGAATTTAACAAAAGGCTCAATTTTTTTGTTGCCCCCTCCCTTAAATTCCCATAGCAATTCTAAAAAACCCTCAAAAACTCAAAAAGACACATTTCCTTTGTAAGTCTCACGTGTCTGACATGATACAAAGACATGCCTGACATCACATCTGTATGTGAGAGTGCCTAGGTGATGCATGTGTACTTGGCTGCAATGCAGCCATTTAGACCTTGTAAACTGGGAAGTTATTCTCTGGGTACAGTGAATGCACAGACTTCAGTTGGAAGAGTTCTTTTGCTGGGAGCTTTATTGATTAATAAAGAAAACCTTGGTCTACAGGGAGGCCCACTGGTGCAAGGAGCAGCTGTGGTAGGAATTGCTGGGCAGAGCAAGCAGCCTGTCCAGAGCAGACATCCACTTGGTAGTCATGGAGCTGAGGGCAAGAGTGTCCTTGGGGAGGCAGAAGAAGAGTATTTCCTTTTGTATAGCAGCCAAACTCCTAAAGCATCAAGGCTGAAACAACAAGCTGTGAGCCATGGGAGCTGGAGCCTTGGCCTGGTGGGTGGGGAGGGCAAGCTGATCCCACTGCATGGGGAGACCTGAAGTGTAGAACGGGGGCTCTGGAGCAGAGTCCCCAACTCCTTTGGGTGTTTATGCAATATCTACAAATAGTCATTAAATAAAATGCAGAAATACTCCCTGGAACTGGAACCACAACCTGGCATTTCCTTTTTTCAGAAGAAACATTACTGTCCACATTCAGCCCCAGCTTTTGTTCATTCTCACTGGCCCCTGCACTGCCATGTTACTGACCCACTTCATTTAATTCTGGTGAATATCCCTGCCAAAACCACCCTGAGGATAACACTTTTGGAGATGCAGAAGTCTGAAGGACCCAAGAGGCTTGGGCCAAGCGAACCCTACAGTCTCCATCTCCTGAGGAAAGAGGGACAGCAGCTCTCATGCAGCTGTTAGCTCAGCAGCGTGAAACACATAAGGTACGATCCAAGTGGCTCCTGAGTGCCACTAGGCCTACCTCCTGATTTTTTCTCTCAAGGCTGTTGCACTTCTGAGCATGTGTTGGATTTGTGACCAAGGCCCAGAGGGAACTCTGTATCTCAGAATGTACAAACCTATATGCAAACAGCAGAAATCTGACTTCAGAGGTCAGAATGTGGCCCTATGTTTTTATACGTTATACTGCTCAACATCTGTGAACCGGTTTGATTCACTGGGTTGGTGACATCTGTGCTTCTTCTGTGGTCAAGTTCATAAAACCCTGATTTTGTTGCTTACCAACAGCCCTCTTTCAGGCAGGCGAGACAGCTCTACCTCATCTCGACCAGTGTTACATTGGCAACAGCAGCACAAGAATTCAGTAAGCACATGCTCCAAGACACTGTGCATACCACAAGTGTGACGGAGCACTGGCACAGGCTGCACAGAGAGGCGGTGAAGTCTCCTTCTCTGGAGATGTTCAAGACCCGCCTGGACACCTACCTGTGCAACCTGGGCTAGGGAGCTGCTCTGGCAGGGGGTTGGACTCGATGGTCTCTAGAGATCCCTTCCAGCCCCTACAATTCTGTGACTGTGTGACAGGTGACCGTTCCCATTGCATCAGTCCAAGGACTTGTTACCCTGGGAGATGAATGATAAATGTATAATTCATTTTGCACTAAAAACTCATATCACAATCAGATTTAAATGCTTCAGAAAGTCAGCAGGGGGAGAAACTCTGAGCAGTTTTCAGAAATGAGCAGTTTCAGTGTCTTGTTAAATTAAGTAACAAAATCATCAGAGGGAAGTACAGGACTGAGAGACGACACCAGATTTTGGAGTTTTGCTGCTAATCCATTCGCTTCTGTGTCCATTAGCTTTATCCAGTCCATTTAGCTTGTGAGCTGTTCAAGGCAGGGACCATATCTGATCCATCCATTTGCAGCTGCAGTGGTTCTGCCTTCAAGTCATAATAATGATTTTTGGAAACGTATTTGAATTACTTTTTAGTTCCTGCCATTGAGGCAAAAAGCTCGAAAATGCGACCTGCGAGATCACAGACTGCAGAAGAATGGTAAAAATGAGCTGAGATGCAGTACTCTGTGTTATCGTCATCACGGAGGATTTTCAGCCCTTGAAGCTGGCAATGGTACAAAGAGGTGTTCGGAGCTTTCGGGCATGACCCGCACCGTGCTCAGCCCTGCATTTCTGCCTTCACCCACACATTCACAACGATGACAGAACTCGGCACGCTTCTGAGAAACACATTTTTATTGTACGACAGGAGCTGTCGTGGATGTCAACAAAAGAAATCATTGCATAGAAATAACAGAATCAAATTGTTACACAGATGTAAAAACCGAGACAAAACGGAGTTAAAATGATGAAAAAGCAGCGTGACGTTATGCAGTGTGAAACATACAGAAAGCCGCGTTCTTCTGCTGAAGCCTCAGAAGTTCGTCATCGTTTCGGGATGTAAGTGATGTCAGTATCTTTTTTCTTCCCCTCTCCCCCTCAAACTTGAAGGTGAGATATTTGGAAAGGTTGAATTAACACAAAAAGCAGCAGTGTCACTGAAATTTCTGTATCGTTCAGCTCTTTTGCCTCCTCAATTCTTTCCACCACCTTATTTCCAAACATGTATTGGGAAGGTTAAAAGAAACTGTCAATACCACTTAAACAACCAGCACTGCTGATCTAGGTCAGAAGGAGGTCCTCCTTCTTCCAAAGAGGAGCATGAGTGATAACGCAGAAGACTAAAACTAGCTGGCAAATGAAGTGTGGTTCAACTTGCTGAGCAGAATGTTGCCCTTAAACTAAGCAAAATCAGAAATAACCTATTACTGAGAACCATGTTGGCTTTGACTCTCTCAGTGGTCTTTCGAGGAGGGGTGAAGCAAAGAGATACCAAAATGAACGTTTGAGGAACAGTTCTTTTGATCTTCAGTAGAGGCTGCTCCCAGACTTTTGAACTAAACAAACAATAGTTCCGACTGATGATGAGTAGTATTTCTGCACAAAATTGACCATTGGACTCTGGAATACCTTAAGGCACCTCATGGTGAAGAAACATTTTAAAGGCTATAATAACGTTGAAGACTGAGTTCTTTTTCCAAGATCCCCATGGAGGAATGTAGCTTGAAATAAGCAGCTTTACTATCTCCAAACAGAGCACAAACATTTTCAAAGTGGAAATTGAGAACTATTTGAACTTTTCTTTAGAAGGAAACACAAAACACCTCACCAGAGAGATAATTTGTACATATAACAGACCACAACGCTCAACAAAGGAAGGCCTCTCTCATCCTTGAGTTTCAGGCACGGTGCACTTTGTCACCCACCTAAAATTAAATAGGTGTGTCAACCTTAACCAGCAGTCATTTAAACTACTCACAACAACTCTCAACAACAACGAGCAACAAAAGAGTCTAAAGGAACAGCTTCCTGACTGAAATATTTCTGTCACTTTAAACTAAAGGGGTGGATATAATGGCAGCGGCAGGCACAAATGGCTCACTATCTGTTGTTCTATTCAGCAGTGTATGGTTTTCAAGTGTGATTCTTTAAACATTTGATTTCTGATAGCTACAGCTAGCAATGTCCTGTCAAAACACGTGAGGAAGAAGCAGGATCAGCATTTTCAGAGATACCTAACATTTTTGTGTGTGTTCAAAAAGCTGCAGGATCAAATTCATTCTGCCTTACAGACTGATAGCTGGATCTGTCAGGTTCTCATGGCAGTGAGTCTGCAGCGGTCAGCGCCCTGGAGTTCTGCTCTGAAATACAGCTTACCATAGATTCATTTCAGAGCTGAAATGAACTAAACCTGCAATTACACCCTCGGTTTACATATGCACGTCTCTTTGTTTTTGATTAAAAAAAAAACCAAATAAAAGCAAAATATATGCCCATGAAAATGTACTGTTCTCACTGAGCATTTAAAAGTCTCAGTACATTACACATCATACTCATTTTCTAGTGAGAACTATTTAGAAATCAAAATAATTCCATATTGTAAAGCATGGGTAGACCGCATGTATCTGTCCAAACTACTCAATAAAAAAGGGAAACACAAAAGCTCAAGCTCCAGTCCCTGCTAGCTGTCTGCACTGTCACAGTCAGCTCACTCTGGCTGTTTTGGAGCACTCCAGCTGGATCTCTCTACGTACGATAAAGGCTGAGCAGAGCTTGGACATGGTTTACGCCATGGACTCCTTCCAAAAGGCAGTTACTGACAAGACAGACCATGCAAGGCTGAACTTTCTCCACGATACACAATCCCTCAGTACTATCCCATGTGACTTGACATACCCAAACACTTCTCTACAACTTCACATACCTCTGCAGTACACTCTGCTGAGCTACAGAACAGCCCTATCCTTATTTCAGACCACTTGAATTGAGAAGAAACAAAACAAAACACATGAGATGCTAATAGTGTGCTAGGGCAAAGTGATCCAGAAAAGAAGCTGTGGCTGATGTGCTCTGAGAAGGATAAGCTGTGATCCTGCTGCTTACATGAGCCAATCTGTGCCACTTTGCTTTGGGGACATGTAGTCATCCCCGACTGCCTTGTATTTAGCACCAGACAAAGGGCAAGACTCATGTGAAGTTCAGTTCCACTTATCTCAGAGACACTTGCTGTAAGTGAGCTACAACCCACAGAAGTGTTAAGAGTCTGCCAAAAGAAAGCTAAGGGCAAGAGCACTTCACTGTGTACCTTCCTGCTAACAGAACAGGAGGATGCTGCCAGCACACTGAACACCCAGCGTGCGTCTCTTCCACCCATCCACCAGTGAAACCAGTTGGTGGGGGTGCAGGCAGCAGGGAATGAAGGTTCTGCCTCTCACCGCCAACTTCTGCACAGGACAAAGCCCTCCTGGATGAGCCCCTGTCCTCAGGCACAGGCTTTGGCCTGTTTGCTTCTCAACAAGGAGAAGCAATGATCTTGGATTACAGCAACTAATTTGCCGGTAGAATGGCTTGAAATGAAAAGCATTTGTGTTTGCCTTAATTTCTGACTACTGGGTGAACATTGGGTAAGCAATATTTAGCTTACCAAGGTAACAGCAAGCATCTTCTTTTTTTCTTTTTTCTTTTTCTCTCTTTTTTTGTTTTTTGTTTTTTTTTTTCCTAAAAAGCACAGTGTTCTCGGTGTCCTGAAGAGATCTGTTGTTTTTTAGTGTCCTCTGTGCCCTTCGGACAATAATTGTTACAGATTTATTCTGCACTGGACCTCAAAGGGCAGGTATCTCACTGATCACAAAAATACTCTGAAGCAGAAGGGCGCTTGCCTGGCTTTTTTAACCACAGGAATAGTGCTTTTCTGAACCAGGACATTGCATACAAATACAGAGTCTCTCTCTCTCATGGCATTCCCCTCAGCACCAGCAACAGCCATTCAAAACTACGGGCTGCACTTTCCTACCTATTCTAGCAGTATGGTAACTTCAAACAGCACAAGTTCAACAGAATCCTTGATGCAAAATTTTAAATATATTAAGGCTAAATATTTTTTAACATATATTTAATGAATTTGTTGTGTACCCTGCAGTTACAGCTTTGGCTTGAAGGCACAAATATTAAGGCACAATAAATGCAAATAACGTATACATTTCAATGTGGTGTGCTGAAGATAACTTTGTACTACATGGTATTTAGGTATAATGACATGTCATTCAAAGATTTCCTCAAGTTATTTTAATACTTTTTTTTCTCTGATAACCTGGATAAAAAGAGGAATGTATGTTAAATTATTTAAATATTTCTTCAGTGCAAATGCAGTCATTTTCTTCTAAACTACAGAAGATTGAGATTGATTTTTCAGCATCTGGATTTCAGCAACATAAAACTTACATTTACATTCATCTTGAACAGCGTTACTTGAATTATTAAAAAAAATAAAAGTATTTAGTACTTTTTGCTATCAAAAAAAGAAAACATTTTTGGCTTTTAATTCTTTTTTTTTTTCCTTACCATGTGCATAGCTACCTGTGACAGGTAGAGAAACAGCTGTGTTAGAAACTAATTTGTGCACTACCAAATCTGAGGTTTAGACACAGCTGTGGAGGTAAGGTGACACTGAAAAAAAAAAGTTGTTTTTTGTTTGCTCTCAAAGTATATCTAAATGAGGAAAGGACACACTCCAGTCTTTCTTTAATAAATTCCAAAGATGCACCCAAGACCTGTTAGGTGTCCTGCACCTGTTTAAATAACACAGATCTCTACCACATCATTTTGAAATACAGAACTGAGTCTGCTTGATTTCCTTAGCAATACAAAAATAATTAGTTGGAAAGGAAAAAAAATATATATATTGCACTGAAATTAAAGAAACAGGGACAGTAAAACTTTTCTTCTCAGTATTAAATAGAAAGGATGTCCAGTGCAAAGAATCGCCCCCTCCATTTCCTCTCTCGTTCACGCTTGTGAACACTGAGAGTCTGGATGCTCTCACGTTTATATTCTGTGGAAAACAACTGTGGTTATGAGGAATCACAGTGCAGTTTCAGTTATGCATAATCCTGAGGAAGGATCCAGCGAGGAGTCTGTGGCAAGCTGACCATTCTGAACGACTTCTGGGTAATTCTTGCTGAAGTAAACCTGGCGAAAACATCAGATTCCATACATCAGTTTCCATTAAATGCCTTTTAGTTTAAAATATGATTCTAGAGATATCCAGAGAACAGGTAAACATGTGCCCCTAAGGAATCCAAAGAGGAATTTCAGGATGGGGACCTTCAGTAATGGTACGTCAATGAAAAATTAGTAAAATTACCAATAACATGGTAACAAAGTCTGAGAAAAACCCCACGCAACCTGTAGAGCCGTTCAAATTCTGGTGATTCAGATAAACAGATATATATTATCACTTTACATTAAATTGATAAGTAAAATCATTTTACTAGCTCAAAACACGGAGATAAATTAAAAACAGGGCGACAAAGAAGCTGTGAAATCTCACGTCTGCACAAGGGTTTCTCATTTTCACACATAAAATGAACACAATGGATCTGGATGTTAATATCAGGTTGTAATCCCTGTATTTTACAAACTGTGATTGACAACCATTGAAACGTCGAGGTATATGTATGAAATATCCCAGCGTTTAATTTGTGCTGCAGAGCAGTTATAGGGGCCTATAGAAATGTGATCTCTGGATAGTGAACCACAATAATGAAAGAAGAAGCAAAAGCTTTAACAATGGCTCAACCAAGCAACTTCTCTAAAATGTAAGATGATACCAAATAATAGGACGGTTCTTTGCCAAGCCTTTGAGTTCTTGAATTCTACCAATTTCTAGCTGAACTAGAAGAGATACAGGTTTCCTGATAAATGTATAATCAGAACATAAAGGAAATGAAATGCTGTCAAGTTTCACTGTTCCACAATCATCAGTTTTTAGTAGCTGTATCATATCTCTGTTCCTTGACAGATGCGCATAACAAAATGAAATAATGTCAAGACTTGTGTGCTCTTATCTAAAAATGTGTTTGGGTGAGAAAGGACTTCAGACGCATTTTTTTTTTTTTCAAAGAATGTGAAAAGTTTTGTTTGAGTCTTCAAAGACAGAAAATACACTATCTTCCTGAGCCTGACACATGCCACGAGTTAGGTCTCATAGTCAACACTGCCCCGACTACAGCTTATGAAATATTTCTCCAATTTATATTTGAGAGCGTTGTGAGCCAAGTTTGGGTTGTTCGATAATAACGTCCCTATCGAATATATGAATACATGTATAAGACATGGGGTATTAAAGGGAAACAGTCATTCTGTGGGAACATCCCTGTAAGTATCACTGTCGCCTTTTGTGTACGTGCACTAGCACAGGATATACATATCTTCAGAGAATATCTCTTTACAGAGAATATTAGGGTTGGTTTGAACCAACTGTGAGGCTGCTGAGAAGCATCCCTCAGTAACTGGCCCCAGTCGGATTCAGAGGCAGAGAGTTAATCAGGAGCCACACACACCGTGCAGAGCCTGCAGCCTCAGTAGTGCCGCGCTCCCATCCCGTTCCTGGTTACAAACACAGAACTCTGGCATACTTTTAATGGAGCTTCTGAGTGTGATTTTTTTTTCTTCAGAGTTAATAGAAAACCTTGGCACATTACTAGAGACCTCATGAAATGGCAGCTGCTTTTCAACTGTCTCATTGTGATTCTTCCCCTGAGCCCAATCCCTTGAGATACTAAATGCCCAAGTCTTTACACGAGCTTCTTCCACAGCCAACAGAGCTGCAACCCTCTTATGAGTAATCATGGAGGTGAGATAACACCTCTTTTAATATTTACACATCTGTCAGAGCTCGAAAATAAAATCACCCTCACTCTTCGCTCAAAGTACTCAAACACTGATTGACAGAAAAACAGTCCTACTCTTGTGGAAAAGCTTCTCTGAGTGCTGACAACAGCATGGAGAACACTCCCAGGCTTTTTTTTTTTGTTGTTTTGTTTTTAATCTAAATAACACACTTCTGAAAAAAAAATAATTTTTTTAACTGTTTCATTTCTTGCCTTCCCACTGAATTTTCTCCTCATAAGCTTCCTGTCAACTGAACAAAGACAAATGATGCCAACTCCACTGCAGTCAGGCTCACAGGCTGCAGCTTTCGTGGCATTCTTTCACGTCTGCACAAAAACATGGGATACAACCAAAAGACACACAACCAGCAAGCCTGGGTCCACTGAGAAGCCTGAGCTAAGTCTTCTGCAGGTGTGGTGATCCTGAACAGTTTAACCTTTCAATGCTCAGCTGTGATATCCTACATACATACATACATATATATATATATACACACTTCTTCTTTTCTTCAGAAGACCGTGTTTCTTTCAAAGATGCCCCAAGTCTTCTAATTGAAGGTGGTTAACCCCTCTTCATTTGCACCTAAGGGACATATGCAAAGGCCATACTGTTCCAGAAAATTGATTTAAAATCTCACCTTACTGAAAGAAAAGCTCTTGGTACAAGTTTGTTCTGCACAAGATTCGGGTCCAAAGCGCAATAAATCAAATGATCATCGTCTAAGCGTGGCCACATTCCAAACCATTTCACTTAGCAACCCACTGTAACACGTTTGGAAAAGTATGCATATATGCTGTATTACCATTTCTTTTTATGTGCAGCGTGCTGTTTTTCAACAACAGCAAAATGCAGTTCTTCATACAAACAGTTCTTGGTAACCACAGGAGGAATGTATGAGACTAGCAGCAATACGTGCAGCAGATACTTGTGTAAAATGAACGGCCCCCAGAATCAGCTCTTCTAACTAAGCAGCTTCTCTGAAAGTATGCATGATGCACAGGGGACAGCAATAACAAAAACCCTAAATTAATGCCCAAGTTCTTTAAAGAGAAAGAACTGTAACTGTGCTTCTGGGTAGCTGCTGACTGGAGATATAGTCTCTCGATTCCCATTTTTTGGGCTGAGCGTGGATAAGCACCGTGCTTTGCATTCTTGGCAGATGCTAAAGCTTGTATCTGCCTTCTAGCCTGGGAGTTAGCAAACTTTTCCATCAAACCACATTTCAGCAGAGACCGGTTCCTGGATCTCTTCCCTTCCTGTACAAAATCACATAACATTGATGTGGTAACTGCAGATGACTATATGGGCAAGTAACGTCAGGTAATTATTTTTATACATTTTGATTTATCTTTTAATGCAATTGTGCAACTCAGGAGGGCTGCAAGGAAGGAAGGAAAGACAGCATGACATGGTTAAATCCCTGTAGATGACAGCTGGGCAGCCACCTCTGGCCACCCCAGGGATCAAGTCCCAGCAAGCCAGCCCAGCCGAACACTGGTCTCATCAATTAGATCCAATCCTTTTAAGTATCATTTATATAACCTCCAGATTGTCATATACATGTCACAAAAATACCATGTCTAAACAATTACCTTTAGCAATAAAATATAAGGAGCTACATGACAGCAGCTGACATAGACATTTCCTCACGTCTGCAATCAGTGCCACACGTGAATTTATAGCATATGCTGCAAAGTTTCAAGTTAAAAATTCTTTAAAAGATCCAAAAAGAGATTTAGTTGGTATTAAAAAAAACAAAAACAAAAACTAAACAAACAACACCTGAGTATGCACAGACATAGAAAGCTCTTTCCTATGCTTCGAAATGCCCGGTAAAACAGCTGCAATACATGAGCACCCATCGCCCTTGACTCCACAATTATTTGTTTTTCCAACTTTCCAGAAATGTGGCTATTCTTACAGAGGAAGCAGGCAGACACCTGACATTTTGTTTGCTGTCTTTTTCAGTTGCTTCATGCTCTCCTTTCCCCCAGAAAATAGTTTGCAATTTGTGTCCTCCTTACGATCCGCACATCAAGCAACTTGAGGAGAAGAAAGCATAGAGGACAGAGATAAGACCTCAGTCTCTTGTGTGGAAAGTCTCTTAGGATGCTACATGACTAATATCAGCGCCTTACTTGCACACTTAGAATTGTGTGAATAGAATCAAACTGCTCCCAGACGAGCACTGCAAGTCTCAGCTGCAGCAGTGCTGAAACTTCATTTGCAGTATGAAAAATACACCCTGGCTTTGGACATCCCGTGTGCTGAATTATCACAAAAAAAAAAAAAAAAAGAAAGCCAAAAGTTAGTCAAAATGAGTTCCTTAATCAAAGGTCATTTCTTTTTATCTTCTTATCTCAGCTTTAGCTTTCCATCTGAAAAGTGGAGATGATACGGCCTCACCTCAGAGGCATATTATGAAAATTAATCCATTGATGTTTCTTAAACACTTTGATTGCCAGAGGAATGCTCCCAATTACATTAATAATGCTACACTCAAGAGTAGGATTTGAATAGTAAGCAGTAAATCAGGCATACAGCCCCGTATGGAACAAGGAGGCAACAAAACATCCAACAGCTGTTTCTTAATTGAGCACAATTCATCCTATGTGCAGAACAAAGCAAAGGTAAAAGAACGAAGTAAGAGAAATAAGACTATGAGCACAGCCCCAGTGATCATAATTTAATGCACTATTACTGAACCTCACACTAACACTGGTTGGGACTTCTGGAAAATATAGACAGGGGAAAAGTAAATGCTGGACTCTTCAGCCTTAACATGTTTTTAAGGAGAGTTTTTGCAAGACACGTGCCCAGCACAGGTGAGTATGTCATATATTATTTATACTTGCATTGTGTGTACATACAGAAGGATGCAAGAAATCCAAATGCTCTTTCGAGCTGGCCTATATAAATACAACTACCATTTGGAAGCCTGTGCATAACCACTAAAAAAAAAAATCACTGAAAATTAGGGTTTAGCCTTGCAAAGTCAACAGATTCTGATGTTTAGTGGAATGCCTACTATAACCCTGAATACGCTAAATTGTGCTAAACCAAGTGCAGAGACAAACTTAATTGTAATAATAAAATTACCCGTTTTGCTGTTTCAATCAGAGCAGCTGCTTCAGTCTTGCCCACTTGTTGCACCATTTTGTAAAATAAGCCATCCTTTTCTTGCAGCAAAATGTAAGGCTCACCGTATTCTTTTAGTCTTCCTGCATCTAAAACCTGTTAAATGAGCAGAAATCAACTTATTAATATAAGAAATTCAAAATCAAATGTTAAAGACCATAAGCAAAGGAGGAATGCATCCACTTCAAGCGCTAAGATGAACTTTGCATCCTGAAAATGCAGTATTATGTCTTCTTCAAACAAGCGTAACACTTCGTTAGTTTATAGACCTGTTGAACAATTTTAGAGTGCCCTGCAGCCATTCCACCTATAGGAATCCAATGCAAAATTATGCAGAGTATGGAAATACAATGTTTGTGAAGCCAACAAAGTAGATTATAAGATTCATTGTGTAAGAACGAAACAAAGAGGCCTGAAATGGGCTCTGAAGTAAACAGCTGTAGGTATAAACCACGCAATAACCACCAAGACGGTTAAGGGAGAATAAGTAGGTCTTTTGGATTAGAGGAGGTGAAGATGTAATTAAAGAAAATGAGGGTGTTGCTGAAAAGATAAACAATTTCTTGCATCAGTTTTTGCCAACTACATATTAGAAAGATACTTACCCTGAACCTATTCTTTCTACATAAAAAAAAGATGAGATGCCACAAGGGACACAGGCAACCAAGGAAAGGAGGGGAGAAGGAAAAGCAGAAAGAAGAAATTAAAAAAGCATTAAGTCAGTAAGCCACAGAGGATACATGCAGTAAAAAACAACAGAAGGAATTAAGAATAGGTGGATCGAGCCTGTAAGAAAATATTCTCATACTCGTGACTATTTCAGGACTGCACGGTAGCAAATGCTGCACTTACACGTTGAAGAACTTCACATCTTTCAAGGAACTTTTAGAACAGCATATATGTTTTTGGGACAACAATTTAGACAAAACAATAAATAAAATACAACTAGAAGACACACAGATCGCAGGCAGAATTCGTTTACCACAATTTTAGTAAAATGAAACCGTACCTCACAAATCTGACAGAATACTTAAAGCACCAGAATAAAATGGAGAAACATTTTATATGGATTTCCACATGGGGTTTGGTGTAATGAAACAGCTGGGGACAAAACCTATTCAAGAACTTGCACAGAAAACAAAGATTAGAAATAAGCAATGCAGTTTCGCTGTTTGGAGAGCTGAAAGGGTAGTGCTCTGTGATAGCTGTGTATGGGCCAGTTGTCAGTAAAAAGGAGTTCTCAGAGCAGTGACAAAGCTGCAAATGACACCAAAACATGTAGGTAAGTCTAGACCAGAGGAGATTCAGGTACACCTAACTAACCTAAGAGAATGAGAAATACAATAGCAGGGAAAAGTCAATATTGATGAAAGCAATACACTCAAATACTTAAGTGGCTTACAAATTAATGGTATTGACTCAAGAGAGAGAATTGGATAACACTCTACAAGTTCAGAACTCCAGTCAGTGTGCAGGAACAATGAAATTAAGAAAAAAACAACAACCCCAAAGTTATGTGAGAGAAAGTAATGCAGAAAATATTTTTGTCCTTGTATAAATAAAGAACTGGCTACACAGGGCACACTATTGAAAAAGATATTGCTACAACAGAGGGACTTCAAGGACTCTTAACCAAAGCTATAATTGTGGTGCACATACCTGTGAGAAATTAAAAAAAGATATAAAAAGATGGAGTTGTTCATTTCAGGAAAGAAAGAGAAGATACTATGAGGATAACATCCAGAATTTATGTTCAAAAGAAAGAAATCCAGTAAGCTTGGAGATAAATTTGAAGCTCTGTGAGAAAACTTGCAAGTGTACGACTTGTCTGTGCAATTCCTTAAAGCAAAGCTTCTTAATGGCCAAGAGCTCAGCAGAATATACAAGCAGGCTGGGCACCTTTAATGACAAAACACAAGAGGAAGTTGGGCAGCTGAGCTACTCCGTTCAGTGGCACTATGTGCAAACTACGTGCTGCCGGGACCTTGGCCGAGATGCTGGGCACCAGGGACCAAGCACCAGGGGAAAGGCACCCAGCCCTGAGCTTCTGCTTCCATTCAGTACATTGCATTTGAATGTAAAACAACTCAAGCCAATGTAACAATATATTTACATTCAATTTTAAAAATTGGATGCACAGAAAGCTACAAAAAGCTATTTTCAGAAACTGGTATCTTATGCACCCAGTATGTACTATCATTTCCCTTGCAAGTGATTTCCAGTACTGCTCTGTACGTAAGGAAATGCCAGTGGAAAATCTTTAAATATCACTATCTAGCACAATGTAAGCCACTGAATGTCCAACAGAAGCAGTATTTCACCTTCAAATGTATACATGTGCACGTCGTTTTTTTGTACTTAGTTCTGTCCCATTTGAGCATTTAAGGATTAACTGTAAATTTAACTGTAACCACAACATTTTATATTCCACAGTAAGAGTTAAAGACAGTGTCCTTAACAATGCCATAAACTGAACTATCATATACAACTCTGTGTAATAATTAACATGAAGTGCCACACCATAGGACATCTGTGGCTCCTTGAATGACTTTTTTCAGCACAGCACTAGGTTACACGAACACTCCTTAACAAGAAAACAGAAAGCATGTTCACTAAATGTGTCTCTCCCACTAGTAACAACTACAACAAAAGCTGGAGGATTTTTATTTTCTTTTACGTTCCTGTAGTGTTCAAATTCTAACAACAGTTTTGCAAATATCAGAAAGAACCACAAAGGTGGACAATCTTTCCCCTTGAAAGAACCTGGGAGGGAAAAAATAGTAATTTATTCTTTCTTGACAAGTTTTAAACAGTAAAGTCCTGAAGATGAACAGATAGTTAGAGTGACTTGTGTCTAGAAGATTTCTATTCACATTTTAAACAAATCTTAAAGGTATTTATATCCTTTCTTGGGGAATAAAAAACAACTTATGTTGTGAAAACAGACGGAACAGAGATAAGAAAAACAACCCCTGCTACTTTTTAAAAATCTGAAATGGAGAAAAGCATGAATGAAACAGAGCAGACAACATCCTTACGAGTCAGGAATACCCTACAAACCATACTTACCAAGGGAAAAAATGCTGTTCCTACTATCTGCTGCCATCTACGACACAACGGAGAGAATTTAAGCAGGCTGACTTGGAAGCTAAACATTCAGATATCTATACGTTTATTAAAAAGGGCTTAGACAAAGTGATAGGTATTCTTTGAAGAATACGTGCTGATAACATTTAAATAAATAAATAGGTACTTTGGCTAAGGCTTTGCATACTCTTACTCACTGACTCCAAGCCAAATTAAAATCATTAGGACTTCAAAAAGCAAGCTAATCATTCAGGAAAGGTGGAATCTGGTGTTTACTAGCCACATATTTTCTGATCAACTTGCATGCAACCCTTATCACTGTACAATATGACTGAATTGAACCCAGATGCATCCCAGGGTGGTTGTACCAGTGGAACTAGATACAGAAAGCCAGAGAAGTGAGTAGGCAGTAAAATCAGATCGGCACGCTGATTATGGAGGACACACAAAGGAGCGTGGGACTTCGTGATTCCATTACAGGCTCTAATACAGATTCTGAGAGACAGAGAGATTTTGGACAAATTTCAGTCTTACTGCATATACTACAAACCAAAGTAAACCTTGTAATTTCACTGTCTCTGAAATACTTCGACAGCTGAGAGTAAACTAAAACAAGCACAAAACGGCAACATAAACCCAAAGCAACCATATGGAAACCAGGGCCGGGTTCTTCACTGTCTTGTAGTGGCAGCCTCTTTACCTCATCTGCACTGTTCTTGTCTCTATAATCAGATCCTAACAACTTCAACATATTTTCTCTAGCAGAAAAGTAACTCCAACAAAGCAAAATTTATGGAATTGGAAGACGGTGACCATGCAGAAGTGAGAACGCACGAAAAACTTTATTCAGGGGAATTCTCTCACCTCCTACAGTAAAGTGAAACTGATCTTTACTTACAGCCATTCAAATTATCCTTACAGCAGCACTACTAAGACACTTCATGTTCAAACAAGGTGTAAGTTCAATGCTGCTTTTGAGCAAAATCCTCTCATGCCATCTAATTCTACTCTACCCAAAATTTAATTTGGGTCCAGCAATCTGGACAGTGATGCTCATCACAGCTGATGAGATCTGCAGAAGGATGAACAACACGCTGGGCAGAAGGCAAGATGGTTTTTAACAGCTCTTGGTCTGACATAGAGGTACAGAATATAAAAGCGGGATTAAAATAGGGCAGTGAAGGTTCAGAGATCCAGGAAAGAAACAACCTGAATCAGACTGACCTGCAAAAGCAAAATGAAAAGGGAGTATCAGCCATTCAAATGTGTTGTTTATGTTAGCTTTAGCTAGTGTAGAAGGACTACTTGCCTATGTCACAGAAATGTTGTTGCACTAAATTTGTGTGAGATTTGGCAGCTATAAAATAGTCGTCCATTTCTGCCTCCTCTCTATCCTGCCTGGTTATTTACCTCCACTCTGCCTAAGTCCCCCTAATTAAAACCAACACTTTCATTACATAATCTCACAGTTTTAAGTATTGAGCGTGATTTCTATGGACAAATACTGGGCAGAAGGGTTCAGTATTTGAGGTATCAAGAAATTGTACAATAAGGGCAGAGTATCCACAGCAAATACAGAACTTTATTTATTTCCCAGGCACTGTATGTAAATATTTAGCTTAAATAATATTTTAAGTGAGCCTTACTCATACGTAGAATTCCGCTCTCAGACAGATTAGTTCAGATGTTCAATACATTTCTGTGACTGCTTTCATAATGGGATTTGTGTAACATTAAGTGGTGGAGGGGAAGGAGAGACAAAAATTAAAACATAAAATGGTGAAAATGTAATCTGAGAACCATTTCACAATGAAATGAGAGGAACAAGACAATAAAGGAAGACAAAACTTCATAAAACTTGTCCACATTTCTGTGAAGACCCAAGCGGCAGAACTAGGACAATACTTTTTCTGATGATTACTGAAACGGATTTACATCGTTGGGTTGCTCAGAACTTTTGAAGAGAAAACATTCATTTTGCAAGTGAATTTAAAATCTTATATAGTTAAATATTGTCATTAGCCACAGAAAGAGAAAGAGCGTGAATCCTTAAAAATGCTGTAACAAATTCCGTGCACTTATGGTTATCCATAGACCCAAGAAAGAAAGTCCTAAATCCTGCATTTTCTAACTTTCAGCAACAAAAGCAGACAAACCAAGAGAACAATAGTTATAAAACACTCTGAGGAAAAAAAAAAGTCCAAGGTTGGAAGTGTTGAGCCACAGAGGAGGGGGGCATGGGAATTTATTTCAATTATTATCGAGGAATGACTAGTATTCCTATTCACGTTCATCTTCACCATAAAGCCAGAGGGAAAATGGGACATTTAAGAGTTGATCATAAATGTTTTTATTTCCTATTCAAAAGGAAAATAATTCAAGCAAATTATCTCCTAGGGAATACATCTGATTTAATTTAGACTTGGAGAAGACATCACCAAACAACAAAATTATTAAAGTTCAAAACTCTGCTAGGAGTAAAACTTTGAACAATGTTTTCCTCAGAGAGCATACATCAAGATGATCTTCAATAAAGTCCTGGGAAGAGGATATTCAGGAGATGCTTCTGGTTACATCATATTAAAAGAAATATATTTACACAAGACAATACACAGCTTTGTGGGAAAGAGTCAACAGCCCATTCCCCAGCTGGCATTAAGTTCAGATGCAAGTACGCTCCATCTCTTCCATCTCATTGGGTTTGCCAAAACAGATCAGAAACATGTACATACTTCTCTGAAAAGTCATTTATAAATATTATCCTATCTAAACAGGTTTGCAAAAATGGAAGAGCATCCAGGCTGCAAATATAATAAAGGAACCATTTTAAAGTTTTTGTTGT
Organism: Odontophorus gujanensis; assembly: GCA_013399175.1. NCBI lineage: Eukaryota > Metazoa > Chordata > Aves > Galliformes > Odontophoridae > Odontophorus > Odontophorus gujanensis. Next base: position 402,758 of record VXAB01000933.1, on the reverse strand, counting down.
TGTTGTTGTTGTTGTTTTTGTTTTTTAAGAGGTTTTTCTTTATTTTCTTTTTTTTTTTCCTTTCTGTTTTGATTTTTGCTTTGTTTCACTTTTTTTTTTAAAATAAATTTTTATTAATTTTTCAGCTTTAATCTAAGCATTCCCCAAGCTCCTTCAGGAATCACATATGACAAACTCCATGAGTGACTACAGACAAATTCGGTGTCAAATAAAGAAGCTTTCATGCACCACATGCCAGTTGTGTACTTCTCGTTTTTCCTCTGAACAAAGCAGAGCACACCTGGGCGGTTACCTTCTTACAATATGAATTATTCGTTTCAGAATTTCCAAATGTTTCATCTCAGCAGAGTTTAACTTCAATTTTAAGACTGCCCGTGGTCTCTGGTATTCCATAAGTCCTCCTGTCCACTTCCCTTGCTTCACAGAAAAGGTCATTTCCTCTGTAATCAGAGGAAGTGGATTTCTTTAAACTGAAAATATTATTTTTAGAGAAAATTCAGCATGTAACACTGACTGCTAATTTGTTCCACATATGAGTTATCTTTACTCCTCTTGCAGAGGCTTAAAAATCTCCCCTTCTGCTGTTTTCCTCCACCTGATTGCACGCCACTGTAAGTTGGTTGGAATGTTGTGGGGAAAAAATATCAAATATGTATGTAGTAATGAGTCTTATTTTATTGATTATCATTTGATATTAACTCCTATGTCTTGTTGGAGGGAAGAAACTTGTTAATCAGTTACTGTAGATGTTTCCGTATTGTTCAGTCTCCTCACCTCAAAACACCTGATACATCAGAGCAAGTTCAACCTTTCCCATAGAGCCTCTTACTAAGAGCTCTTGAATGCTGACAAAACTCTTCCTTGGTCAATCACTAATGACTGTTTCCAACACTGGAAAGCCACATTTCTCAACCTGGATTGCAGAATGGCTCAAACATGGCCCTGAAATGATTGAAGATATACTTCAGCTTAAGAAATCCCACTCTCTAATAAGGATTTGAGGATTGTCTGCTAAGTTACAAAGAAACTATCTTTTAAAGAAGTTAAAGAATGTAGTTGCATCTCTCCTAGATTTATCTGCTTCTGATGACAATGAACTTGTGGCTCAGCTGCCATGCACACAGCTTTACCTTATCAGAGACACTGTGCTCAAAGCATCAGCTGTCAACATGTCCTGCACTAATTTGCTTCTAAACAATAACAGTATTTTCAAGAGAGCAGAAAACCACTCTCTAAAGATGTGTTAGCATTTCCACTGTGGTCTGCATTCCATACCACCATCTTTAAAGAAACATCATCTGACTGTTCTGTCCTTATACAGATGGAAATACATTCACACACAAATGACTGACAGAAAGAGAGACTGAGGTTCATCAGACATTAGCTTCACTTCCTGCTGTAATTCAAATATATTTGAATGCTCCCAAGCTGAAGTATTGCTTCAGTAATTAGCTGCTTTATTTAGGCAAAAGAAGAACCTTGTTGGGCAGCCATCTTGAACTTGGGAGCAGCTTTGAAGAACAATCTTGAAGATGTCAACATCAAACTTCAAACTGGCAAAGAGAATCAACAATTCCAGTACTTCTTCAAGACCACTGGGATTCTGACTTGCTATAGAGACTACTAAGCCAAGTGTGATATTTACAACTGTCGCAAACACACTTCATTTCAGTAGACAACAGTGGCCCTGATACATGGTTCATGGCTCAGCACCTCATGCAAACTTGGATTAAACATCAAAATAATACCATCTTAATCATAAAGATGTATCATTTACTCATGTTTGAAAATAAAGTATTCAGTTTTGTATCTTCTGAACTGAACTCCTGAATTCCACAAAACAGCATGGAAGAATCTGTTTTTTCTTGATGTTTGCAAAACATCAACCCAGCTTTGGAGGATCTGGAAATTGGCTTTGTTCAGATTAAAAACAAAATGGATCATTTCTGAAAATCACTTGCTACTGCTCAGCTCTTCCAGAAATTCCACAAGTCCTTAATTACCAAATTAAAGGAGAAATCTAGAGGTCGACAGGCCTCTGCCCACCATCAGCTGTCCAATGGACTCCAACACAGTGAACAGCCAAGCAGGAAGATCAGCATTAATCACATCCAGAGTTGCACATAACTGCATTAAAACTCCTAAGAATGTCCCTGAAACATTTACCCAGCCCGTTAAGTTAAGTGTTAAGATATTTCCTAAATTTTCACATTTTATCTTCTGGATCTGAAAATCCAGACCATTTACCTGTCACCTTACAGAATACACGTACGCAAGCAATGTTTCTGTGGGATGCTGATATTCAGGTACCATGAGATCAAGTATTCTTTCACCTTTCTTCTGGAAAACATCTCAGCTAGCACTATTAAGTTCAGCGTGCTCCACACTGGTCCTCTTCTATGAATAACACTCATTTTCTTCATATTTCTTCACCCAGGAGACTTTGGTCCTTTTGGTTCCAGCACAGCTGGAATTTTTCTTAGGTTTAATAAAAAAAACAAAAACATCATCATAATCATTTAGTTCTAGTGTTCTCTAACCTGCATTTTCCTGAAAGTTAAAAAATCTGAACATCTACATTTTCCTCTCTTGGACAAGGTTTGGACACCATGCTTCCCACTCCAGGAAGATGCCTTGTCCACCATAATGTTCTCTTTCCATGCTAAGGATGGGCAATGCTGCCATCACTATCATGCTTGCTTAGGTGTCTGTTAGCAGAACTGCCTCATCTCTAGTTGGATGGCAGAAGGATTCTAATGTGCAATACCAGGTCAGATGTCACAATTCCAGAGACAGGCACTCAGACCTTATCTGCCGCATGGTATTTTCTGTCTAGCTATAGGTGACTCCCCTATTACTATGCAAACTTCTTGAATCTCCCTGAAGAGTTCCTTCTTTCCTTTCAGGGTGTTTATGCCAAATTTTGGTGGACTGATTTGCCCTGTTGAGGTTAGATGTCTACAATACATAAAACACAGTGTCTGATTTATGAGGCCCAGGTGTTCCAACAAGGTAAATGTAATGTGATGTCAGAAAAATTGGAACAACTGAACAAGGGAGGTGTACCAGAGAGATGTGAGAAGTCATTTTCTATTGATCAAAAGAAGACCTCAGGTCCGGTTATGAAGTACATTGTACTGTTAACCATGAATATTACTCATTTCAGTACATAGCCACAACAGGTTTTTCCATAAATAAATCAGATCCCTTCCCATGGTTCTCTTCCTCAAAAACTTCCTATTTGAATAACAGTTTTTAATTACTAGATCAAGTTCTGCTTGCACAAAGGGCTTTCATTTCAAATAAGTATTTCACTGATATGAAAAGTCTCTGTGGAGAAACATCCTTGTCACTGAAAAATGCACAAGTCTTCATGACTTTAAGGCTTTCCTACAGAAAGACCTCATCACAGCAACCAGAACAATGAACTGCATCAGGCTCCTGCCAGATGCACATGCTTGATTTGCTACTGATTCACAATTTCCCTAGGTGAGACTCAATTTCTGCATACTTCAGCTTCTCCCCTCTCTAGAAATACAGTTTCTAAAAAGTATTTCTCAATCTGGAGAAGGAAGCAGAAAAGAGGGGGAGGAATGGGTGATGCGGATTTTACAAGATACCACTGGAAGTCTTGGGAGTGGTTCCTGTTGGCTGCCCCAGGCTGCTCCTGACTGTGTTTGGTGAGCTGCAGATGTGATTTAGGTAAAAGGCTCTCACACTGTAAGGTGAGAAAAGGACAAGGAAACAGCTGCTGTGGTGGTGGGGATGCTATGTAGAATGGTAGGCTAGTGGAGCAAGCCTGAACTGAGCTTTTCCCAGGACGTGCCATTAGAAGAGAGGAAACTGCAGCATTTCTCCCACCCTCCCCCTGCTCTGCCAGGGAGAATGGTGGCTGTTTATGTCAAATGGCTAAAATGGGTATTTGTAGGCATCTGATGGGAGGAGGTACAACTCGGGTTCTTAAACTAATGAGGAAACATGAATGAGAAAATATCCTAGAACTCTTGAGCAGCGCAGGGAAAAAAAAGGACTGAAAACCACTGGATTATAATTTTATGGTAGTATTATTTGATGGCCTGACTTAACAAGTCTTTCCAACTTTGGTTCCAAAGATCGTATGGATACTTCCCTATCTCACCCAGGTGTTTGAAGTTTAATTAATTAATGTTTGTAAAGAGCGTTACAATTTCCAGATGAAAAGTCCTATGCAAGTGCAATGTAGTGTTACTCATTGAGGTGATTGGGTTAGAGAGTATCACATTACACAATGCAGCTCTTCCCTCAATGATTTTATGCGTTTGAAGTTCTGATAAAATGTATTTATCACTAAGATAGATATAATGGAAATACTCTTAAGGCGTGACCTGGATTATGAAACCAGAGGTATGGTTTTGGGAATAGAACAAACAAGAATTAAAACAACTCCTGAGGCCAGATTTGTCTGCAGTCATATAAAAACGTATTCTGTTCTTCCTTTTTTTCCTCTTCCAGTAGGCTTTCTTCTCTTTTAAAATAGAACCGGTTATTACAATGGGTGTGAGCAGACATGCAACAGTTCACGTTCAGTTCCTATTTCCATACTCATCCAACTTGACTTTTTCTCATGACTTTCTCAGAATTATTGTCCTATTTTTTTTTTTTAATGTTTGGATTAACTCTCATGACGGATGTCATCTCTTTGGAAAGTTCTGGTTTAACTAGCAATTGAATGGAATTACATCAAAAATATGCGGACAGTGTCAAACTGAAGACTGCAGTCAATGTGCTTAAGACAATGTGCTTAAGGATGGCAACCAACGGGATCTATGTGTAAACAGGCTAAAAGAATAGTTCACCAAGAACTCAGTGACAATCAATACACACAGATGCAAAGACCCAAATCTGAAATGGGCTATCCACCTGTGATCAGCACTAGTAACAGCCTGGGCAATAGCTCTGCTGAAAAGAAGCTGGGGTCCTGGCACAGAGTGGGCTAAGCAAAAGTCAAAACTGGGTATCAGCAGCAGAGTGGATCAGAAAGAGGGATTTACTCAACACTCATCAGACCAAACCTGGAATATGGTGAACGGTTTTGCCAACCTTGCTCCCTTCCTCTTTTACCCAGAACAACAAATATGAGGGTAAACTGGTTTGAAGTTTGAAACATGGTCACCAGGGTAATAAGGGCACTGGAGCATCAGCCCAGTGAGAGGACAGGTTGACAGAGCAGAGTTTGTATACTGAGGAGAACAGATGGCTTTAAGAGACTAAACAGGAGTAATTTCATACTTAACATAAAGTGCTCAACATCTGAAAAATAAGTTTACTCACTGTTTGTTAAAAGACATTTGCTAATATTTCAACTACAAGGTTCCATCTTTGTTCTTCTTCACTCATTTTCTACCAAACTTAGCAAGACAGACAACAACAGAGACTTGGGATGACAAATAAATGAAGGTATTATTTTATCTATATGTCTCCGTTAAATGAGAAAGAAAAACAAAAGTTTCAATAATACCTGATACTGGAATAACAATGCACTTCAGCCATGCTTTTTTATACTTGAAAAGAATCTGCACAAAGTTAAATCTGTAAATTACTAAAACACATTAGAATTTTGAGACACCAAATTTTAAAATACACAGAAATCCCTCTTTAACTGAGTTTTTTCAATTTTCCTAATATTTAAATAAATTATTACCATGAACGCTTTTTTATTGTTAACGGTACTCAGTTTGTTCTCTAGAAGGATTATCTTGTTCCTTATATTTTTAAGGCACACATTTTTCTTACTCTTTCAAAACTGCATTATATTCCCACTGGGATTTACATGCCTGAGTAAGCCAAGTGATTAAAAAATATAACAAAAGCACACCTGCCATATCTCTGATCACTCCTAAAACAATATGATATTTACGATCTGTTTGGAAGCAGAATCAATAACTCTGAATAAGGATGTTAAGAAAACAGGTTTGTTAATGAGTCAACATGCAAGTTTCCTCCATTTTCTGTCTAATACTTCTCACCCTTGACTTCCTCTCAGAATTACAGAAACCAACAGGATCTAATAAAGTAATGTAAAAAGATGAAAAACACTGGAGTCACTAATGATTGCAGACCCTAAGGTAGACCTTCTTGCAAATCTTTTCTTTGATATGCTCTAAAGAGGTCAAAGTCATTCCAAAAAGACTGTATTAGACAATGTATAAGTGGACTTTTAGGAAGGTAAGATCTTGATTGTGGCTAAACAGGAACAACGGAAGGTCAAAAATAAGACACAGGATCTAAGCATGTAATAGAGTAATTATATTGTTGGCAATTATACTGAAGAATTTGAGGAGGAACTTCCAATTTTAATCAAATGGTTTTAGCAAAATAGTAAATAAAAACTTCTAGTTTTCATTTCAGCTGCACGATACTAAAGGTAAAACCAAGAAAACATCTTCATGGAAAGAACATTCTGTGCATAACATGTTAATGGTAGTTAATGAACCAAAACCCACAGAAATCCCTTTGGACAGCTAACAAACACATACAGCTATTAATTAGGTCACAGTTGTTTCCTCAGAAGTCTTTTGTTCGCTTTACTTGTAGAGAACACCAACATATCCATTAGACTTGCGGGGAGGTATTCACCCGAGAAGAAAATATTTATTTATTATACCTTAAATGCTTGCAATTACATGACTTCTTATGGCAGTTCTGCTGGTTTCTCTCTTTGTAAGTAAACTATAATCACTCAGTTCACAATCTGCTGTTCTCTATTCCTCAGAACATCACTCACCTCAGTATATCCAATTGTTTCATTTTGCATACTTTGGGCTACCATTTTTACCTCAATCACAGATTTTAAAATGCTCTGGGCATCCAGTTAAGAAAAAAACAAAACCAAAAACAACAACCACACAAAATAACACTGAAAGAGTTAACAAACTTCATTTTAATATGAAAAGAAGTTTCATAAATATTTTTTAAAGTTGTCACTGAGAGGATATGGGTAATTTCTGCTTGACACACAGTTAAATTTGAGTTCCACTCACAAACACACTTTGCCCACTATGTAAGGTTACTTCATTAACTGACTGTGAAGAAAATGCTTGCAATGGGCCCTGTTGCTACTGCAGAAAATTGCAAAACTGCAGACAGCACATCATTTCAAGGACACGAACCAGTCTGACCTCCTGAGAGCTGAGGGAAGACCACTGCCTTCATGAAAATAATCAGCAAGTATATATTTTTCATTTTCTACGTGTGTGCAAGGCATCATAGGGCAGGCACCGTGTGGTGCTCCACATTAGCAGAGTATACCACTGTTCCGTTGCGAACAAAGATGGCAGAGGCTGCTGGATTAGCAGTACTTCATCTTTTCTGTTTGAACATTGCTTTAGAAAGCTGGCCACGTTCAGCACCTCACCAGTCTAGCTCCACTTCTCCAATCAACACCCTTGCCCCAGGGCAGCTGCTGCCTCATTACCACCACCATCTCCCGCCCCAGAACCTCTACCACTTCCTTCTCACACATTCCACACCACTAAATATTGCACTGCCTCTCTCAGCCCACCGAGACTGAATTAATAAACTTGACTGAATCCAGCTGACTCTGTCCAGAGCACTTGGGTGTGTCTTCACTAGTACCGACAGAGCTTATTTGCTTAAGTCTGCTGTTGCACCTCACCTGCAATGGGTTTGTGCCTGGCAGGTTGGAAACCACAAAGTGAGAAAATGCAAGCAATCTTTTCAGGTCATTACTACTACAGTTTCATGAGTTGCCCGACACAGCACCTAGGATAACTAGAATAAGTCTGAAGTTACAACTCAAACTTCTGACCATTTTATCAATCAAAATTAACGACAGTAAACAAAATTATCATCTTGCAGGAAAAGAAAAATAATAATTTATGCTGTTAACTCTTACCATAATTCTGTCACTGTCGATAATGGTGTTCAAGCGGTGTGCAATGGTCAGAACTGTGCACTGAGCAAACTTTTCACGGATTGTCTTTTGAATGAACTCATCTGTTCTGAAACACAGTAAGAGCAGTGCAGACAAAAATAAGATGTTTGCAGGGATGACTTAATGGCAGGCAGCTTTTATGGCTTCATCAAACATGACCGAATAGCAGGAAATGTGCTTATGAAGTCAATACAGTGCTTTTTCCTGGAGGCATACCATGAAACATACCCCAAAAGCTATTTGTTAGAGGTTGAGGAGAAACTAATTTCTTCTTGGAAGTAGAGCAGTAAGTTTCATTTCAGGAGTCTAGCTTTCCAGACTTTGATTACAGAAGAAGGGACATTCCTTTTATCAGTGAGGTATTCCTACAGATTTCTATACCAAAAAAGGCCACTGTTATTTAAGGTCTAGTTTATGCAAGCTGTGAATAAAAGTTAGAAAGTAAATATCCTTCACTGTAAATGAATGAACAGAAGACAACCTACAACCAAGATTTTTCATTTCAATGGTAAAAGTAGATTAAATTACAGCTGGTAGGTAAGCAAAGCTACAACTGCAGCAGCTCAAGGACTTGAGTACAGAATGGCATGCTCTGTAAGTCAAGTGTTGATTGGCACAAAATCCAAGGAAAGCAATAGAATCATAGAATTCCTCAGTTGGAAGAGATAAAGGCTTTCAAGCTACGAGTCTCAATCTACTACATGAATTATTCTCCTAAGGAAGGGTATCAGGTATAAACAAATGACTTTTGAATAAAGAAAGCAAAGTCAAAGCACTGACACTGGAAGTACAATGTTAATGTTGAGAATTGTTACAAGTTAAGTTGAGAATCCTGAGAATGGAATATACTGAAATATACAAGAGACACTAAAATGTTATTTAGTTGTATAAACAAAAAAAGGCCTGTAATGATAATTCAAGAGACTATAAAGAAGAGACTACTTAAGACTATGCAGAAAAAGCAATGATATCACCTAACTTAAAGCACTGCAGTTAGACTTAAATTTGGAAATCTATATAATACTCCCTGAAGTCAATGAAAACAAAAAAGGCACAGCTGGAATTCAAATCAGAGCACCTGGATTAGGCAGCCACCAGGTGATGAATGCCCTCTACAGGCACCTGACAGCCCACAATGCACCAGAAGCCTTAGTTCCCATCCTGGGCACAAAGCCAGGTCATGTGAATATGCATATACTGTGCATCAGCCTTCAAAAAGATAATGAGTGGCAACAGTGGAGAAAAAGGCAGTGTGGGAACACAAGTACAGAAATTAAAATTATCATCCAAGATCAAAGGAAGACATAAACAGTTCAAAATATATCAGTGTTAGTGAGACTTGGGATGTTGCAGCCTAGAATTCAGGCCTGGCCTTGGGAGCCTGCTTTGGCAGGGGGGCTGGACTCGATGGTCTCTAGAGGTCCCCTTCCAATCCCTACAGTTCTGTGATTCTGTGATATGAAGGCACAGGCCACATTTCCAGGATTCCTATTAAAACAGAATACCTTACCTTTACACAGTGATTAGACAACAGTAAATGCTCTACAAAGAGTATAGAAGATGTCTAGATAAACTAATATATTCAGAGACCGTGTTAACTTCAATTAGTTGCTTGCAAAGCCTTAATTCTTCATATTGTTCTAAGTAACTGATAAATCAAACACAGCAACACAAAGACTCACACAGAACACACCTTCCTCTGGCAAATCATTATTATCTAAATAGTAGTATATTCAGTCTGTCTGGACATGACGAATAGTTGGTATTGTCCCATAAGTCAAGCAAAAAGAATCGTTCTGTTTCCACTGTGGCAGGAGGCACTAACAATAAAAAGGAGAAAAAGACAACTTTGGAAGTATAGGATGACTTGAGGAATGGAGTAACCACTGTTTCCACAGTTCACAGTATGATTTTGTGCTCTGAAGGACTGAAGACAATTTCTTTTATAGACTGTTTAAGTAGTCAGCATGACATAGGACAAGATAGATCAGCGCTGATAACAGGACAAATGATGGGAGAGAGAAGGAAGATATAAACAGTTAGGTAAGAGTTCCCACGCATGCTTACTGTCATCCTCTCACAGAGATAGAAACATTTATGCTCTGTCATGAATTGGACATGACAGAGCAGTTTTAGACAAGAATTCACTTTTTGCCAAAATTGTTACTGCAGCCTGGACCACTGGACCAGTTTGGAGCATGACACACTCCTTCCCTGACCATCTACTACATTTACTACCAATAGTTTAGCAATAAAAACTCTCATTAAGGAAACGAGAGGTCTGAGATTCTTGGCAGTTTCTGCTACTATTTCCTAAAAGAAGAATCAGGAAAGATTTAGGAAAATCCTTCTCTTTTCAGCACTAGTGAGGCCATCCCTCGGCTACTATGTCCTATTCTGTGGTCTCCAGTATAGCCATATATAAACATAATGGATAGAATCCAACAAAGGATCACAAAAATGATTAAAGGACTAAAGCACCTCCCCTACAAGGAAAGGCCAAGACAGAGATAGGATTGTTCAGTGTGGAGAAGAAGAGGTTTGAGGGGGAGATCTTATCCATGTCTACAAATACGTGAAGGGACAGTGCAACAAAAATGGAACCAGGCTCTTCTAAAGGGTGCCTAGGGACAGCATAAGAGGTAATGCCTACAGAATTGTTTCATGTGAACCTCAGGAAACACTTGAGCCCTATGGGTTAATAACCTCCTTAAAAAAGCTTAATACTCCACTAGCTTGTACTTCTACCAGATCACAGCAGTAACAATACTAACACTCCATTGCTAATGAACATATATTTTTTTGCTGTCCTCTCAGCAATGCCTCAATGATCTGACCACTGTTTATTACAACAGAGAAAATGATAACACTCAGTAGGGTAGAGGTAATGGTTAAAAATAGTCTACAGTGAACAGTAAAACAGAAACAAAAGCTTCAATACTACCTGGAATAATGTAAAGAAAGTCTTTTTCTTTCATTATAGTCAATCACAAAGTGAGGTTTCCTACAGGGCAAGTAAGGAGCACAGAAAACTGCAGTTTGCTCAGGAATTTCAAAAATAACCTTTGAAAGAGCTCAAAATGATTTTCAACTCTCAGGTTATTCCTACTGTTATCTCAGTAGAATGCAAAATCCTTGAACATCCCTGTCCTCTGCACACATTTGTTATACTTTCCCTCATTACACACGTTCCTTACAGTGCCATCCCTTCCTACATTTCCATTAAGAAAACAATTATCATTCTTGAGAGGTTGGAGAGTAGCCCTGCAGAACAGCATCGGAGGGTTCTGGTTATTGCCAACTTGAATCAGAATCAGCAGGGTGCCCGGGATGTCAAAATTGGCCAAAAGGGCCAACTGTACCCTGTGGTGCATCAGGTCCAGCATCGACATGTGGGAGAGGGAAGGGATTGTTCTGCTCTGCCCTGTGCTGTGTGACCTCATCTTGAGCACTGTGCACAGTTCCAGGTGCACAAAATATAAGAAGGACATCGAGCTATTTGAAAGTGTCCAAAGAACAGCTATGAAGATATTGAAGGGTCTAGAGGAAAAGACATACAAGAAGCAACTGAAGTCACTTGGTTTATTCAGCCTAGAGTAGAGGAGGATGAGGACAGGCCTCATAGCAGCCTGCAGCCTAGAATTATAGAATATTTTGAGTTGGAAGGAACCCCTAAGGGTCAAGTCCAACTCCCCCGCTATGAACAGGGACATCAACAGCTAGATCAGGTTTCTCAGAGCCCTGTCCAGCCTGACCTTGAATGTCTCCAGGGAGGGGGGTTCCACTGCCTCTGGGCAAACTCACTGCTCTTATTGCAACAAACGTCTTCCTTATACTCACTCTAAATCTCCTTTCTTTTAGTTTGAAACCATTTCCCCTTGTCCTGTCACAACAGACCCTGATAAAGAGTCTGTCCTCTTCTTTCTTGTAGCCACCCTTCAGATACTGAAAGGTCGCTCTCAGGTCTCCCCAAAGCCTTCTCTTCTTCAGGCTGAACAGCCCCAGCTCTCTCAGCCTGTCATTGTAGGAGTGGTGTTCCATCCCTTGGATTAAATCTGTGGTAGAGTAGAGGGGTAGAATTACCTCCATTGTCTTCCTGCCATGCGTCTTTTGATGCATCCCAGGATATGGTTGGCTTTCTGGGCTGCAAGGGCAAGTTCTCATGAGCTTACTCATAACAGACTATATTATATGCCAATTGGAGCATTCTCCAGAAAAGTGCCAAAGGAAGGAGCATTTCTGTCCTTTTATGGTCCCTTTGTGGTGTCTATTCACACTAAGAAAGCGGCCAACCAAGTACCAAGGGATTTCATTAATGTCTTAAGTGGCACATCATAAACCAAACATGCAACCTGAACATCAAACCATGGCTGCTGGATGACAGAAACTCAACCTTAATCTGATAATATGAAAATGTGATCCATGAAACACCCCATTACAAAGAGCAGTACAAAAGGAAAGCAAAAAGAAAACACAGGTAGTCTTCTCATCAGTCCTCCTCGTTAGGGAAATAATAGAATTAAGAAAAACAATAAATGCTTAAGGCAGTGGGGTCATGAACAGAGCTTTGGCTATCTATGTGATGGAACTAGTTTTGAGCAATCTGGTCTTCTGGGAGAGGATGAGTTTCATCACTCAGAGAATGGGAAGACCATTTTTGCCAAGAAGCTTTCCAATTAAATCAGGAGGGCTTTAAACTAGGGCCGGGAAAGAGGATCCTCAAGCCATCCCACTTTGAGGCTGATGATGGTAATGGATGCCCTAGGCCTGGAGTTGGAATGCAGGACAGTAAGAGCACTTTAGGTGCAGGATAAGGGAACTCCAATTGGTAAATCTGCCTCAATGGGACCCCAGCTCAAATGCCTGAACACTAATGGATGCAGCATGGGGAACAAGCATGAAGAGTTGCAGGCATGTGCATGTCTACAGGGCTATGATGCCACTGGCATCACTGAGACACTGTGGGATGGTTCTCATGAATGGAATGTAGGAATAAATGGGTATGAACTCTTTAGGAAAGGCAGGCAAGGGAGAAGGTGTTGCCCTCTACATCAACAACCAGCTGGGAGTCCATAAAGATCCACCCAGAGATAGATGAGCAGCTGACAGAGAGCTTATGGGTTAGGATTAAAGGAAAGGCAGGGGAAGGAAACATCATAGTAGGAGTCTGCTACAAGCCACCTGACCATGGAGACCAATTGGATGAAACCCTCTATAGAAAGATAGGAGGACCTTCACGTTCAACTAGCATGGTTCTCATGGGGGGACTTCAACCACCCCGATATCNTTAGGATTAAAGGAAAGGCAGGGGAAGGAAACATCATAGTAGGAGTCTGCTACAAGCCACCTGACCATGGAGACCAATTGGATGAAACCCTCTATAGAAAGATAGGAGGACCTTCACGTTCAACTAGCATGGTTCTCATGGGGGGACTTCAACCACCCCGATATCTGTTGGAGGAACAACACAGCAGGTTACCAGAAATTGAAGAGGTTCCTGCAATGTGTTGATGACAACTTCCTCTTCCAGGTAGTACAGGAACTCGTGAGAAAAGACGCCATGCTGAACTTTGTCCTCAGTGACCAGAAAATGGTGGAGTTCAAGATCCTTAGTGTGCCAAAGAGGTTACACAGCAAGTTTGCTACCCCAGACTTCAGGAAAGTTGAACTCTTCAGGTAACTGTTTGTCAGGGTGAAATGAGATAAAGCCCTAGAGGGAAGAGAGGCCCAAGAAAGCTGGTCAACATTCAAGGATCATCTCCTCCAAGCCCAGAAACAGTGGATTCTGAGAAAAAGGAAGGCAGGAAAGAATGCCAGGAGGCCTCTGTGGATCAACGAGGAGCTCCTGGATTTACTTAAGTGCAAACAGAACATCTATAGGGAGTGGAAGCAGTAACAGGTTACCTGAGAGGACTACAAAGAAGTTTTCTGAGCAGCCAGAGTTCAGGTTAGGAAAGCTAAAATCCAGACAGAATTAAATCTAGCCAGGGACAATTAAGAGGAATAAGAAGAAATTCTACAGGTATATCTGTGATAAAAGAAAGGACAGGGAAGATGTGGGCCCACTCCAGAAGGAAAATGGAGACCTGGTCACAAGGGATACAGAAAAAGCTGAGGTGACTGACTTCTTTGCCTCTGTGTTCACCAGCAAGGGCTCCAGACACACTGCCCAGGCTGCAGAAAGCAAAGGTAAGAACTTGGGAGATCTATCTGCTGTAAGTGAAGATCAAGTTCAAGACCATCTAAAGAATCTGAAGGTGCACAAATCCAAGGGACCCAATGAGGTTCTTCTATAGGTTCTGAGGGAACAGATGGTGAAGTTGTCAAGCCGCTATCCATCATATTTGAAAAGTCATGGCAGTCTGGCGAAGTTCCCACTGATTGAAAAAAGGGAAACATAACCCTCATTTTCAAGAAGGGGAAAAAAAGAAGATCCAGAGAACTACAGGCCAGTCAGTCTCACCTCTGTGCCTGGCAAGATCATGGATCCTGAAGGCCCTACTGAGGCATAAGAAAAAATGAAGACGAGGTGATTGGTGGTAACCAACATGGCTTCACCAACGGTAAGTCATGCCTGACAAACCTGGTAGCCTTTTATGCTGGAGTTACAGTATCAACAGATTAAAAAAAAAGAGTAACTGATGTCATCTGGACTTGTGCAAAATGTTTGACACTGTCCTGCATGACATCCTGGCTGCCAAATTGGACAAAAATTGATTTGATGTATGGACCACTTGCTGGATAAGGAATTAACTGGATGGCCGCACTCAGAGAGTTGTGGTCAATGGTTCAGTGTCCAAGAGGAGACTGGTGAGAAGTGGTGCTCCTTAGGAACTGGTGCTGGGACCTGTGTTATTTAACTTCTTTGTAGGTGATGTGGACAGTGGAATAAAGTGCACCCTCAGCAAGTTTGCACACAACACCAAGCTGAGTGCTGCAGTTGACACTGTAGAGGGAAAGGATGCTATTCAAAGGGGCCTGGACAAGCCTGAGAGGTAGGCCCATGCCAGCTCCTCACTGCAGTTAAACAAGGATCAGGGCAATCCCAAGCAAGGTTGTGGATGCTCCCTCCCTCCCTGGATGCATTCCGGGCAAGGTTGGATGGGGCTCTGAGCAACCTGGTCTAATACGAGGTATCCCTGCCTATAGCAGGGGGGTTAGAAACAGATGATCTTAAAGGTCCCTTCCAATCCATTCTATGATTCTACGAAATGGTGGTATAGCTGTCCCTCTGGCACTGTGGGCTGAAGATCTAACAGCAAGTTTCACAGCAACTCAAGACCTGGTATATCCAGAATTAGCTGACTGGATTGAAAAAAAAACAAAAAAAACAACAACAAACACCTGAAGAGCAAGTATAAACACAATGTGAGGGAGAAGTAATCAAGTTGTTGAAAGAAATGCTGGAAAAGTCATTATCTTCAGTCTAATGTCATCCTGGGATTGTCCTGAAAGTGTTATCTCACACTAAACAATTCCTGAGTGGCCCTGGAGAAGGCCACACATGCAATAACTTCTCCAAAAGGGAAACAAGTACAGATAGCAATTAGATGTAATAAGAAGTTAAGTTTTACAAGGTTAAGTTGACTAACAAACTGAACTGTGTGCAATGACTATTTTTAAGCAGACTCAAAGAACATCTGATGTGAAAACATGGCTGTGAACTGCTTTTACAAGTATTAAAAACACAGGTTAACACATACTGCTGTGTACACTCAGTACACAGCAAGCTCAGTTCATTAAACTTAGTATTAAAAATAAGTCTCAAAGAATACAGATTTTGTTTCACTATTCCACCAAAGTGACAGCAGAAACATTTTTCAGTTCTGCTCCAGATTTCCAATCACTTTCCCAAATCGCTTAACTGCTATAAAATTATTCCATTCTTAGGGATAAGAATTCTGACTTCAGGACCAAAAAGATCAATTCATTACATACAACTTGCAAGTAGTCTGACTTAGAGGAACCTTCTTTAGAGCAAATTCCTCCTCTCTCTTACAACAGCAGAGCCATCTCTGCAGTATGCAGAATACTCAGTACCTATGAGGTGCAGGGTACTCATGGGAACCCAAAGATGCAGAAGGAAGAAAGATGCACTCCAAATTCCTTCAGTTTATTCTTCTTCTCGGCTTCACTGAACAGCAAAGATGAATGGATTAGCTGAGCTGAAGAACCATGGTGAAGAAGTCCTCAGCCTCGGGGAACATCATATCCACTGCCTTGTGCCATTTCACCCACTCCTCTCCTTCTCCCACCCTCAGATCCTGTCTTCTCACATTTGCTTCCAGGTTGCAGTGGTTAAGGTAAAAAGATGAAGAGCCAGAAAAATGAAAAATAAAGTATAATCTCTAAAGCTGGCTGTAACTTCTCATGGTTTTCTATTCCAGGTGCTTGATACAATGTACGTTTACCATTAGGACGGGATAGAGATAAGAGTGCCAGGAATGGGGGTTGTGTACCACAAGAGAAGGAGGTTTTCTTTACATTCCAAAAATGCCTCCCTAACTGCTCAGTTAAGCAACACACATCAGCATTTCCTGATGAGCATCCTATCAGATTGAGCAGCTGGAAAATACTTTGCTCTAGTTTTAGAAACACATTAAGAAAAAAGGCAATAATGACTGTAATGCAAACCAAATTCAAAGGAGAAGTTCCATGTTATTATTTGTATTGTTATGCGTTGAGTTGATACAAACATTTACCTTATTATAATATATATTGCAGCACACATTAATCAAGATTAATTAAATGGATAGTGCAAGTTGAGAACACACACGTTAGATGCCAAAATAGGGAGGATGAGTAAGAGGTATTAAATTTTCACAGCTCTGACTAATCATAGTTAATCTATCAGTGCTCAGCCAAAAATAAACTAATAGTCAAAAAAGAAAAGAAAAAAGTAGAAGTAAACAAAAATAAAATAAAATAAAGAACCTCTGGAAAGGGAATGCACTTCTCTAAAGGTTTTAGAAATACACTGTCAGCTGAACTGCAAAGCTACCCTAGTGGCACTGCTTCTCCCCCAAGAAGATGTTATAAAAATGAGTCACGCCCAGATGACATACAAAATCCTTAATGCATCTGTTTGAGGGACTTGCTGTGTTATTGTCCTCTTTGGACTTTGAGTTCCCCCTCAAGCCATAATTTGTTGGAACTATATATTCAGTTCAGACTAATTGATGCAGTACGTTTGCAGTATTGTTTCCAAAATATTTCCACCAGCGTTTCAAAAATTAGCAGTGGGGGTACTTAGCTATTGGAACAATTTAACAAGGGTTGTCATTGACAGTTTCTTTCTATTGAGGTTAGATGTCCTTCTAGAAGTATGACTTAGTTAAAATAGGAATGAATTCAGGAAAGTTCTGCTAGCCTAAGTTATACAAGACATGCTTTAATCATCTTCAAATCTGTTTTCCAGTTCCTGTCTTCTTTAGGATGGCTTAACTTTCTCCCTCTATTTTATCTGTAACTTACTACACTGGTATCTGAGCCATGTGAAGTGACAGCATCTCATGATCACATTGTTTTGATTATAACTACTTTTTACCTTCTTTCTTGGGAAGGTCAAAGGGGGAGGGAGGGGGACACATTTATTAACATATTATTTTTCCAGCAGATATTTCTTCCTAGAATCAACAGAACTCAGTTTAGTTTCATGGCTATTCTAACATCACTGATCTGCATTTCCAGGCAGGCTCTTGTCTATGGCTGCAGGAGAAATACACTTTGAATATTAATACGTCTACTCTACAGAATGCACTGAAATTAGGGATATTTTGGGCCCACATCAGATTTACATTATTTGCTGTGGATCTAAAGCTCAGTTGCCCCATTATGAATAGACAATTATGATAGTATTGTGGAAAACATAAAACAGCAATACAAACTACAAGAAATACAAAGCATTTAAGTTCATTTCTACAGTACAGGTGATCAAACTAAAAGAATAAACAGCTCATCTTAATGCAGCGTTTTGGTTTTTACCTTGGGTCCACATTTGCTGTTGCTTCATCAATGATAAGGATCCGATTTTTTTTTAGAACCGCTCTGGCAAGACACACCAGCTGTCTCTGACCAACACTAAAATTAGACCCAGATTCTGCCAGCTGTGTCTCCATTTTATTAGGCAGATCTTCCACAGCCTCTTTCAGTTGCACCTGTTGACATGTCAACATATTGTAGGATGAGTAACTCCCTTTTAAATCAGCTATTGTATGTCTGATGACACAATAATAAGTATGCAAGATTTACCTTTTATATTCTGGCACAAAATGACTAAGTGCCAAGTTGGATTACACAGTGTCAGTTATTAGAATTCTAAAAACATTAAAGCATATTGTTAAGAATCTATTAATGTTCATTAAAACAAAGATACGAATCAAAATGTAACCAAAACATCATTCCAAGGGATAATTTCTTCATAAAAGGCTTATGTAACAATATACATGTCTACACACATGCACAAATAACACACATTGACAAACACAGACACAACGGTCTACCTTTTTCCATCAACAGCTATGCTTAAACCTTATCAAGCGTTAGGAAAACATCTAAAACCTAATGCACACAAGCACAATAGTGTAATTTGGCTTGTAAACATCAGATGTACGTTCTTAGATTTAGTAAATCACCTCTTCCAAGGCATTCCACAGTTCTTCGTCAGTGTATTCATTGAAAGGATCTAAGTTTTTCCTCATTGTTCCAGTGAACAATACAGGCTCCTAAAACCAAGTAAAAATAGCATTCTATTATAAACACAGGTTTTATATGACAGTTAGCTAATAACAGTCAGAATTAATTCACAACACAGAAATATCCTACAACAAGCTATCTTTTGTGAAACACGTTAGAGTACCTAGCACACTGACAAGGAGGGAAAAAATGGAATTAAATATTCAGATACTCTGTATGGAGATAATTTACCAGAGTAGGTCTATTTGCAAATTGCTGTACACAGTTACGCTGGTTCTCAAATGGGCATTTACCTGTCACTGTTTTGAGGCCACAAGCTATATATATATACTATCATATGCAATCACTGCTACCCTGGCATTGTTAATGAAAACCAAAAACTGCTGCTGTCAATGGGCTCAGACTCCTAAATGATGTCTGGGTAGTTTTGAAAATTTGTTTACACTAAATAAAATAAAGAAGAATTAAAAAGCTCCCAGTGCTCTCTTTGCTCTTTTCTTTCCCTCCTCCTCTTCATTTCATACCATAAAAACCCTTCAGTTTTACCAGAAGAGACTAGAAGAAACAACTTTTACCATATCAATGCAATGTTTAAATCTTCCTACACATATATATTACCTATACTCACAAAGAAGTTAATCTACATGCCTCCAGCATCAAACTGAGCTTAGTCAGAACCGGAGAATGGCTGGGCAAAGATCTAACTCAAAATAAACCATCAAGTCAAACCAGTACAGACTCCCACTAAGGTGCCAGTGTGGGTTCACCAGTGGTCAAAGCAGCGATTGTTCTACCTCAGTTCCCATTCAAACAAGTAACAGATCATTAATTACATGGATGCAAACCAATGGATATTGAAAAAACATGCTGTTTGAGAAGCTGGAAGATGATTGTTGGTCCAATGTTCCGTGAGCAGCAAGCACACACTAAGGTGATTTGCCAGATCTGAGAATTATGCACTGATACAACTAAATTTCTCTTAATATTATACAAAAACAATACTTCAAAAGCTTTAATAGTGCTAGTCATAAAGGGAGACTACTCATCACATAGTCAAGAGTTTTGCTTCATTTGGAGACTTCTTCCAAATGTTTTCTTTTTTATCCCTATAAAAGAATGCCTACTGTATTTCATTACTTCAGCTTATGCCAAGATTATTCTCTTAACGGATGCCCCACCTAACCCTAGTGATGGACAGTCCCAAATGGCAGTAGCAAATCAGAACAGAATTTCAACATCAACACTTTTATTATCTTGACATCTAAACCGTTCTGAGTGGTATCAAAGGATTACCAAAGGCAGAACATGCCGCAAACAGTGTAAAAGAACATATGCATTTCTTGACACAGCATGCCAATTATATGAAAGTTTTGCATTGACAATACATGCCACTAAAATCATGTCGAACAAACAAAAGGATCTGAAAAAACATTAACTGGTTCAAAGAACATTTTTCTTCCAAAACACCTAGAAAGTAATCAGTTTGACAATTTGTTTTTTAAATATAATATTTGGTGTGTTTTGAAGGTATTGTTTGTTAGGTTTGTTTTCCTTTTCACTCCGTTTTTATAGGTTGGTAAAACAAGGGACTGAATTTAAAAAGTGTTCATAACTATTACAAAAATCTTAACAACAGACATGCACTGCAACAGTAGATAAGGGTATTTTTTAATTACCATTTCTGACACAGATTATTATTCAAAATAGTCTGGTTTATGAGAGGAAAGTAATAAGACAAACCTGTAAATAATTGTTGTAAAAATGCTTGCAGTCAGGGAGGCAGACAATATTTGCATAGAAAAGATTTATAAATGCAACATTCACACAGCTCCATCCAAACAAGCAATTAGAAGCCTAAGCACATTTTTATTTCTCCAGGTAGGTATTTAAGCTTACATATAAGAAAACTTCAGTCTTGCCTCATTACTCTCTAGGAATGGTTTAGTTTAGCATGCCTTATAATTTAAATGAACATCTCTCTCTGGTGTTTTTTTTTTTTCTCTTTCTTTTTCTTTCTTTTAAAGCTTCCCACGTAATTATGAAGATATTTGCTGCAAAATAACTGCCTGTTATCTGACTATTTCTATTACTGACACTAGTGTTATTAACGTACTACAAAGACAGTGTTTGTCACTCAGTTTACTACAACACAAATCTTATTCCAAAGCCTCCTCCTGATCTTACTACCACCACTCCAACATTTTGCGTTATTTTTAGTGAAAACAAGTCTTCCCTTATGTAGAAAACAGATGCTACTTGCTATCCTTCAGACATTTAAAGCCCTTTGAAATCACGATGAAAACCCTATCACAATATTCTAATAGATTAAAATAGTTTATAGCCATAAGCCAGTGTCAATAAGATGACATATATATATATATAAAATAATAATGTAAAGCATGTATAATCAAATTCAGTGAACTTTGAGCATCTGCATCGCACAGTGTGTAGAAACTGTACTTGACCAACAGCTTTCCTGTTTCAACACTGTATTTTAGTCAATTGGATTGAATGCTTCCAAATGTGAAAACCACTTGCAATAGGGCAGGGCTTTGGGAAAGCTGTAGACCACCTTGAAAGAACTGATGACTATATATTCTCAGGAGAAAGGAACTTAAGTCCACAAGAAGTTCTCTGGAGATCCCAAAAGCTGACTATTTCCTCAGTTTAAACAAGTACCTCTGCTGTGCAGAAAGAAAGACTTCAGCGTACAGAAACAAAAAGCAGATTGCATTAGGCAGCAATCCAGTTGTTGGGGAGTATTTATTTATTTTTAATAAGATATATACTCTCTTTCTCTGACTTGTATTCTTGGGAAAATAAAAACAAACAATTTACAACAATATAAATAAATAATACAATTTATCAAAACAAACAAACAAACCAACAAAAAAGGCATGTAATCCAGCGAGGGCTGGAAACACTGTTCATTGCCATTTTTATCAGATTCTGAATTCAAAGAAAGTAATATAAACACTCTGAATGCCACCCCGATGACAGACTAGCAAAGATTCAGAGAAAAATATGGCCAAAGAACTCTAAATGGAACTTCCATAACAAAATACAAAGATATGAGAATTAGCATTAAACAGAGCAAATGAATTCCTCTGGCTTCCAGTCTACTGTTCTATCAACCTGCTAGAAAAAAAGACAACAACAAGATAATTATTGGCCACAGAGATGGACTTTGCATTTGTAACATATGAGCTTTTCCCTCTTCTTTTGTTCTCTGCTGGAGAGGAATTAGCCCTCTTATGAAATGTAGTAATATGCATAGACACTGCCTTCAGGAAGTTCTGAGGTTATACATAAGCCTTCTCTTCTTCGTTGTCTCATTTAAAAGGCAGACAATAAAAGACAACACTTCTGGCCTATCAGACTTCTTAGAACATCCCTTCTACTCCAGCATCAGAGATGAATCTATTCCCAACAATGTCTTCTGCTTTTTTCCCCTCTCCATTGGAGCCTTTCCTATATTCAGCTTTTGAAGATCACCAAGTTCTTTTCTTATTATGAGTCATAATGATCCACTCTTTCTTCCTTTCCCTGTTCTCCTCTCCAACCCTCTCTCCAAAGCAAAAAGTCTGATAGCTCACTTACAGTTGGCACACGAGCTCTTTCAGGACCTAGCTTCAGTCAGTTCATACAGGGGTGCCTACGGAGGAGAATGTGGCTCCTCCAAGTCCCTTACCAAGAAAGCTCCAGGCAATGCATCAGGTGAGTTTCTGCTAAAGTAGAAACTGACATCAGAGGATTCCTGAAGCTTTGAGTATTGTCACCCTGTTTTCCTTGCTCAGTCCCAGCCGTGGGGGACAGCATATTGCTAACATCTACTTGCACTTATTCTGGAGGAATGGACTGAGAAGAGAACTTGGAAGAAAACACTCCAGTTTCTGAAGCTGATTTCTTTCTATATATACTGCATACATATCCTGGAAAAGCATTTAAGTACTACAGCACTATAGAGAAAACGTTTATAGCAAAGTCAGCTTCTTACCTGAGGTATAATTGAAATTTTCTTCCTTAAGTCATGGAGGCCTAGCTCTGATGTCAAGTACTTATCAATCCAGATCCTTCCTTCAGGTTCAGCCAACCGAAAGAGGGCTGCTATCAAAGAGCTCTTCCCAGCTCCTGTTCTTCCCACAATTCCAACCTGTAGACCAAACCAAGCTTGTACAATTAAACCAGGAGCCTTGCAGGATAAGCAACAGTTTTACAACATTTGTAATAGAACAAACACAAATAAAACTACTTTATAATTAACATTTTTTCAAGAGGAAGAAACCTCCCTGCTAGATCAGTTGGGATTCAGGTGACAATTGGATCCTAAGTGATTTTTTAAGATCGTATCATTCAAAGGTGAAAGAAATATTTTCCTAACAAAGATTTTTCCTTAATGCATTGTATTTTATTGTGTATGTAAGATAAAGGGGTTCAGTGCATAGGCTAATGTGATTCAAGGCAACCAATTTTACACAAAATCTGGTTTGCTGCTTGACGTTAAGTAAATAACTTCAGGCATGCATCTACTTCTCAATCCAGAAAAGGATTCTTACGAGCACTTCAGGAACAATCTATTATTCCCAATTCAGAACTGGTTAGTATGGTTAAGGTGAAGTACTGTAAAGTGTACTTAAATTCTAGAGCCTAAGTAAAGTTAAAACTATAAATAGTACCCATGCTTCAGACAGCTTCAGCAGAGAGGATACAAGCATTGAAACTACAGGATTACACGAGTAAGCACAAATTCCCATCTAAACAGGAAAAACAGTGAATAATAAAATCACAATGATTCAGGATTCATTAGGTTCCCCAAGGAAATGAGAAACTGTATGCCATGCGAAAAAACAATGCTTTCAGAAAAAAAGAGGTAGAGACAATGCAAAATATGAGATTGCTAACTTTAACGATGGTGGTAATATCTACAAATGTTTTATATAAAAATGAGACTTGGGAGAAAGTCAGGCCATTAATAATTAAGTAGAGACAAAATTAGTGATGATTAAATACTACTGGAATGGCAAACTTTTTTAAAAAATGTCTGCAGGTGAAGGATTCTTAAGGAAAACAATGTACAGTAATCAATTGTATCATAGAAGGTGATGGGTGTAACTCACTATGCAGATCTGATTTGGCAGGATTTGTTATTTCCTGCACTCAGTTCTAATCGGTACATTTCCAGAAAGAAATCGACACACTGGAAAGAGTTCAGAGAAGTGCAACATAAAATTAATATGAGTTGGAGATACTGATTTTGTGTGGAAGGATTTATGAGGATTAAACATGTACAATATAGCTTGGCAAAGCGATTCGGGTGCAGAAAGGAGGAAGAAACATGAAAACCTTCACGGGTATACGTACAGACACCAGAGGGCAATTACCCACTGCCTGAGACTCAGATGTATGCAGTTATGACTGCTGGAATGAAATTAAGCATAGGAAACATTACATTGAAGAGCAAGGAAAAACTTTTTAGCAGTCAGAGACCCTCAGCTCAGACAAAGCATCAGTGCCCACATTTGAGCAAAAATACACACAAGGAGCAGCTTACACTACATAATCTAAACAGTATTTACCACTTCTGTTTTTGATAGAAAAATTTAAACCAACAATTCATTATTTTGCAACTGTACATAAACTGCGGTGCTTACTAGTAAAGCTACTGCTTAATCTAACCAAATCTGCTACATTAAATAATAAAATATTTAGCATTCATATTATATCAAACAAAACAATATGAAACAAAGGAAAAAATAGTTCTGAACAGTTACAATACATCTCAGAAAGAAAATACTGAATGGAGAATACAAACAGTTACAAAAACAAAAGTTCAGTTGTTTCCCTGTAAATGTCAGTGATGTAAAGTATTGCATTAAGAACATACAGAAAAAACAACAACAACAAAACATTGATACTTAAAATAAAAATGCAGCTGCTCTGCATATTGTCAAAATCCCACTTTCAGTTTGGCAACAAATGAAAGGACTATGCTGTTCAGTATTTAGAAGAATCTATTTGTATTTTTGGTCCAATTGACTACAGGCTGCTGAAAATTGACATGAATTTGAAACAGCTCTCCCTATACACATTTTTTTTAAGAACACTTTATTCTTCAGAAATCCACATCCATAACTAGTGCAAACACAAGGATGGTCTGCAAACAGAAGTCCTACCCACTTAACAGGAATCATCTAGCCAGGTTTTATAGCCTTGATGTAAGCCATGTGTATATATACAAGAGTACACCTGCTACACTGGACTCATCATTACTCAAAAGTCACTTGTACTTCAAAGCAGAGCAGCACAAAAAATGAGACTGAGATTTACAGCATGTCAGCTACTGCTCTTGCTATCCCTCAGGCAAGCTCCCTTTCATGCTACACTGTAAGGGTATTTGCGTGAACAGCATCCATGCCATAAATCTAGACTCTCACCCTGCTAACTTTTTCATGTAGCCATACCATCAGATATAGGATCAACTAACCTTCCTAAAACAAAAATAGTGGTGTTTACAAATTAGGGTTGCATGTGCTAATCTGCTTCAGTGGCTGACTTTGTAAAAAGGCAGACAGTAACAGGACAAGGGGGAATGGTTTGCAAGCAAAAAAGAGAAGATTTAGATAAGATATAAGGGGGAAATTTTTCACTACGAAGTTATGAGGCAAAAAGAAGCAAAGAAGCTGTGGGTGTCCCATCCCTGAAGGTGCTCAAGGCCAGGTTGGATGAAGCCTTGGGCAGCCTGAGCTGGTGGGTGGCAGCCCTGCACATGGCACAGGCTGGGGACTAGGTGGGCTTTAATGTCCCTTCCAACCCAAATTATTCTGTGATTCTACGAATCACCTATACTACCAGAGCACAGTTGGCTGCTGACACAACTCCTTGTGTGAGCATCCTCTGGTCTGTCCCAGGCAGACTGCACTGGGCTAGCAAAGTTGGTTAAATCTGAAGCACCCTCCTTGCCTATTTTGACTGCAGAAAGATTGCGAACACAGAGAGATGCAGTATAGGTGGCAGGTTTAAAGACACTACACTGTAAGTTATCTCCTAGAAGTTATCTCCTCTATTCTTACTGCAGCTAGAGCCTGGCAGATTGAGTGCTGGGTCACTTCTAAGAAAATCTAAGCACATGGCAGAAGTTTAAATCCATTATTTCCATAACAGGCACTGCAGCCACCTGAAGTCTGAAGTAGTCAGCAGTATGAGCAAGCACAGAAGCTCTCAATGAGCTCCATGAGTAGAACCCCTCAATAGATGAAAAACCTGGTTCTAAAGAGACACTTCTCCATAATTAAAAACAACGTAAGGGGCACACAGATGCTTGGAAGATTTATTTTACACAGTGGCAGTCTACTGCAGTATTGTGCAAAACATCATAGAAAACAAACATGAAATTCTTGGCAATAGTTTCAGGCTGAACAAATTCACTTCAGGATGACAAAACCACAGCACAACCAGAGTAAAAATAAATATGCCCACTCATGCCTCCTCCTCCTGCCCCTACCAAGAAGTGAGTAATACAACATTATTATCTCTTGCTTCCATTTTCTTTTTACTATTATTATTACTACTTCATTTCTCTCCATAAGAAAAGTAAACTGCCTTGTCTGCTATTACAGTGGAGTGATATATTATAGCTGAAGAGATGGTCCACAGGCAAGAAAAGTTCTTTACTTAAACACTTTTTTTAACTCATCCATACTTAATTCCACAAGATCATCTCCATGCAGCAAAGTTGGGTTGAATTCCTGTAACATACGTTATTAAAATGGTCCACTTGAAGAACAAAACATGTTTAGGATTGAATGGAAAAGCATGTTACAACTGAGGCAAGGGTAATGATTGTAGAGAGTTGAACCAGACTCCTAGGGAAGATATCCTCATCAAAAAAGTACGTGTGGATTTGAAAAGTAGCAAAGTGTGAATTAACACTGTAGGGCTCTAATTTAATTTTGTCTGTGGGGGAGACCTTCCTTGCAGCACTCCTTCAATTGGGATAGTGTCAAAATTGGGAAGAGTCAAATTTGTGGAGGAGAAAGAGTTTTATTTCTTCGTTTCTTTTGGCTACCAATCTAATTAACAGCAACAGTTAATTGGATTGGTAGCCAAAAGGAACTGAAATAAAATCCCTGAATCTAAAGTTATGCAAGGGATTTGTATTTGTTTCTTCTCTATTCCATTCTGGGCTCCGTGCAAGAACATGTATGCTCCTTATATGCAGTTGTCTCTGCTCAGCTTGTGTGCTGATATCCTTCATTCCATTTCTGTTTCCCATACTGAATTCCCAATTTCCCAATGCAGCTCCATTTGCTTTGGATTTGAACAAATATTTTGGGTTTTGTTCATATTCTGAATGTCAGCCACTTTCTGATGAAATCTAAATTTTATCAGTTATCCAATTATTTTTAACCTTTTGTTTCGATATACAGAAATGTAACATTCCTGGATGCACTGATGTTATATTTATAGGAAATAAAGAGGCTCCAACTAATGTTATTAAATATGATTGCCTTATTTTTTAAAATTACACTTATCTGATTTCCTAACATTCACATATTTTACAGTGTCTTTTTATATCACAGTTTCTTTTCAACTTATCACCTTTGCTTAATTCCGATAAATGGCCAAAGCCAGCAAAATACATACCTTTTCTTCTGGTTTAATAACAACAGACAAATGTCTTAACACCAAAGGTCCATCTAGACTGTAAGTGAAATTAACATTTTCAAATGCTATCATTCCATGGTTTGGCCATTCCGGTGGAGGATGCTTGTTGGTTTCCCAAGGAGCTTCTTTTTCAAGATCTGTGTATTCCATTACTCTTTCTACTGATATCATCTAAGGGGAGGAAGACATATCCATAAATGTCAATTTACTCTGTTTTTTCAGCACGCACACACACCGACACACACAGACACATATACACACACACGGATTTTCAGTGTGAAGATTCAATGGAAATTATTCCACAGCTTTTCCTTCAGGCATAGATAGGAACACTTGGTACTGTCCTCTTACTTATTTTATACAACTGAATCAGTGAACTACAATTTAAAGTATGTGCATAAGTTTTAAGAAATCTAAGCTAAGATGGCTGTCTGTCAGTCTTGGTTAGTTTCACACCATTTAACTGTGCGTAAGAAAAACAGAGATAGAAATGAAACTGTCATATAGGTTACAGGCAGTCCAATGACAGCTCCTAGTATCAAGTTACCATCTTCATCTTCCCTTTTTTGCACTCCACATTACCACTGTGCTAATGCTTTTTCTTTTAATACATTTGTCACAAGTAACTCCGAAATCTAAGACAGCTGTTACACCACAGTATTGCCTTCATATGCAGTAAAACTCGTTTCCCAGTTTGCTAGCAAAAAAAACCCCAAAACATCACCACCACGAATAACACACCTGATATTATTTATTTTATCTGCTATTAAACATAGTTTTGTTCTTTTTAGTAAAGAAATACATATGTCTCCTAGAGTACGGTCATATTTAAAAGTAACCTTCATTTGTCAACACAAAACAAAAAACAGTTTTGTAATGTAGTATGCTCCTTTTATAACTTTTTTTTCCTTACACACTAGCTTAAAGAGAATCAATATAGAGCATGCTAGTAAAAGTTGCAAATTGGTGAAAGGTAGACTACTTTACATATATTCAAAACCATGCTATCCTCTCAGGTGAATATGAAGTTAAATATTTGCAAATATTTGTTAACTTAAAACAAGTTAAGAACGTGTAAGCCTTTACAGTGAATTAACAGGATCATAAAAAATTTAACAATGGATATAAACAAAAATAAAACATGCAGTAATGCATAACAAAATTTTAATCCCCAATCTGAAAAAATCTTAAAAAAAAAAACTTACTGAGGGATTAATTTTATGTAATTTTAGTTATTTGGAATGTACATGTCTACATCATAATTAGACAGCCTTCTTTCTACTGAAAAAGGGAGATTATAAAGGTTCCCATACTATCAACAGAGATGAACAATTCATCTCAACAGACATTCAAAATCAACGAGACAAATTATACTCTAGAAGAAGCTGTTTTTCTCTACTGTCTGTAAGCAGTACCTCAGTTGCTTGAAAAGTTATTAACATCCTAAATTAACTAGGAAGATTGCTATCCTTAAAGCATCATGTCACAGCTACACAAAGGAACCACGAAGTGAAAAGGAAGAAATAAACATTACCAGGTTTTCAACTTCAGCACTTTGCCTAACACCCCACTGGAACGTTCCCATGAGAGTGATTGCATAGGATAGCGCCAAACCAACTTGCCCTGCATTCAAAGCTGCAGAACAAAGAAAAAAGAGAATCAAATAGGTACACTACTAATTACACAAAATTCTAGTTAACTTCACTTTCATGAGGTTTCTTACATGATGGAAGTATCACAGCCAGAATTTTGTTTGGTTACAGCATACATCTGTGTGTGCAATGAGTAGCTCCAGGCAGAACAGTACTTGCAGCGCTTTTGGGGGTTATATTTTGGAAATTATTTGTATGTTTGAAATGAATCTTGATTCTTGGTCAGGTATTTTATCTAAAAACTGAGACTTGGTCTCAAGACCACACTTACATATCTCATTAGGGTCATTCCTATCCAGCTAAGCACTGGAAATTTTCCAGTCATTTTATAAGGGAATCATATCGGCCTCTAAATCTAAACAAAAAATAATCGCAAAATGATTTCAACTTAAGAACATTTACATAAACTCTGTACAGTTTTAAGTGATCAGATAAAATAACTGTACAGAATACTTTTCCCCTATTTACATAAAGATTTGTTGCGTTCAGTGGGCCTATTCTCATAAAATAATTACGTCTGCCCCAATATTAAGCATGATTGTCTTCTAACTTACTTGAACTTTATCCTAGCACAGCTCTATTGACTTCAAGAGAGTTACTCCTTATCCAGAGGCAAGGAAAGATTCAGGACCATTGTTTTGACTTGTCTGTTTGCATTCTATTAACTTCAAATCTGACTCAAAATTTTCAGTATCAAGAAGTGTAGTGCGTTCGAATTTTAAAACACACATGCATATACAGAACTTGTCCAAAGGAAAAAGAAAAGAAACAAAAACAGCAAATTAGCACTAATTTTCACGTCCAAGATAATTACGTCTTCCCTCATACTTTAGATGACTATCTCGTTCTAGTACTTCTACCCAATTACATCCTGGATGATGCATACACTAATGACAGTTCGTGAGTGACAGTGAATATAAAATGCATCATTACAAGGTGATTTTCTTTCTCCAACTAGCTTATCCTGCTGATCCAAGATATTAGAAAAGTATCCCTAGGAATTTTAGTTTGCCTTTTTGCCTACTGTGCCACGTGTAGAAAGGAAAAGAGTTGTTAAGAAGCAGCTCTGTGGGTGTTTCAGTACGAAAAGCAAAGCCCCGTAGGGCTAAAAAAGAAAGGCAAAGGTGGCAAAAAAGATTTATTTGTTGTTATTGTTCTGAAAGCCAGAATCTCCCAAGTGAAGTGCAGATCTGCATGTTCGTTTGCACATTTGAGGATGATGGTAAATGCATGCCCAGAAGATGTCTGAACTGCTTCCAATATTTGCAGAAAACGAGATAGGGACCCAATGCTCTAGACTGAGGAAGAGATCATGATCTAGAAAGAAACATTTAACTTAATTATGGTCCTTAAACAATTAGAAACAGTAAACTATGAAAAAGAATTAGACATTACTATGCATGGTAATTACTGGGTGAACTTTTTCTAATGTCTGTACTTACTCTTGGCAAGAAGCAGGGAACCAAAAGCAACCACTATAACAAAAACGGCACAGATGGCATCCAGACGCACAGCAAACCACCTCGAGGTCGTCAAAAATAGAAACCAGGCCTCTAAATGATATTTTAGAAAGAATTAGAATAGTGGATTAGAATAGTGGATTATTAGAAAACTGAGCTTTATAATGGCTATTAAATCAATTTACATTCATATTAGAAGGTCTTTTTACATTTTTCCATCTTCGCTTTTTTTAAATTTTTTTAATCAATTACAGTTTTCATCTTCAAGCACACATCTCTATGAGATGATCATTAGAATACTGTCCATCTTTCCTGGAATGGTCTGACCTAGTTATCTCACTAACAGCAACCAAAGCTAGCATAACACACAGTAATAGGCCTGAAAGAAAACGAAAGAAAAAGGCCTGAAGCACAGTCCATTTATTTAAAATAGAAGCTTCTCCTTAATTGTAGTGGACTTGGAAT
Source organism: Odontophorus gujanensis (assembly GCA_013399175.1). Lineage (NCBI taxonomy): Eukaryota > Metazoa > Chordata > Aves > Galliformes > Odontophoridae > Odontophorus > Odontophorus gujanensis. Next base: position 371,889 of record VXAB01000933.1, on the reverse strand, counting down.
GGGAGTTCCAGACAAAAAGCAGAAGTACAACTACATCTGCTGTAGTTGGACTACTCTCTACAGGCTTTTAGACAGAATATCACAACACAAACGTCAGAGTGAAGCCTCTAGAAGACAGCTGCAACTGGTTAAGCAAAGAAGAGCTACTCAATACAGTCAGTGGAGTTACAGAGCTGTTCAACTGACCAAATGCACATATCCACTTTTGGAGGTCACATGTGAACATTTCCACTGGCCACTTACATACATAAGCAAATGTTCACCATTTGGTGCTAAACTGTATCCCATACAGATATTCTGCAGTACAAGACACAGAAGACAGAAGCAGAAGACACTAAATAAAGAAGGTAAAGTGTATGAACTCAAGGCCAAAATCAGAAGTCAAATACCCATAACAAAGCATGGCATTATTTATTGCTTTGGATACAGTCAGATGAATTGTTCTAGCTGCTACCAAGTCACAGTAAAAGACTGCCATCCCAATGCTTTCTGCATTACTTGTCTTTACCCAATGCAAACAGTCAGCGCTGTTTCAATTGCCTAAGTGTTCTTTAGCTCAGCGCTGGGAAAGATACAAAAAAAAATAATTATTTTCATAAAAAAGAAAAAAAAGGAGGAGGTTAAGCCTATTTTTAAGCCATGTCACTTTGGACTGCTACATTATGGAGTGATCAAATCAACAACACAGACAGTTAACTTCTGGAGGGCAGTGGGGGGAAAGAGTGAAGATGACAATAATAGGCAGCCAGGTAAAAGTCAGAGCTGGTAATCTCTTAGTTCTATTTACATCAGCTCTGACTGCATATATGTGATTTAGCAGCTGGTTTCATTAAGCAAAAGACACTCAGTATGGTTTAATGGATAGCCATATCCCTGGGTCCAGTGAAATTACATGTGCAGAAAAGAGTCACATGAAGTCACAAACCCAGTTTGAGTAACAGAATTCAGGGTGATATTTTTAGAATCATAGAATCACCAAGGTTGGGAAAGTCCTCCAAGACCATCCAGTCCAACCATCCACCTACCACCAGTATTTCCCACCAGAACATGTCCCTCAGTACAACATCTAAATGCTTCTTGAACACCTTCAGGGATGGTAACTCCACCATTTCCCTGGGCAGCCCATTTCAGCACCTGACCACTCTTTCCGAGAAGTTTTTCCTAACGTCCACCCTGAATCTCCTCTTGGCGCAACCTGAGGCCATTCCCTCTAGTCCTATTGTAACACAGAAGAAGAGTTCAACCCCCACCTCACCACAACCTCCCTTCAGGTAGCTGTAGAGAGAAATAAGGTCATTCCTGAGCCTCTTATTCTTCAGACTAAATAATCCCACCTCCCTCAGCCACTCCTCGTAGGACTTGTGCTCCTGTCCCCTCACCAGTTTCACAGCCCTCCTTTGAACAAGCCCTAGGGTGTGGGTATCTCTCTAAGGCCTAGGAGATGGGTATCTCTGAAAACAGAGAAACGTGACTGGTGTTGGAGATTTTCAGCTCCAAGGTCTTGCTCCATTCCTGTTGTCCAGAGTGGTGCACTAAACATTCTGCTGGCGACAGAGATCATTCCGTAATCTCCCTATGTAATTGGGGCCACTGCATATACAGGAATACAACATTCTTGGGGGCAAACAAAAACTCACTATGATGTAAATGTTGATGACTCATGAGCTCTCTTACAGAGATGGTAAACTGGCAGGAAGGAAGCTTAGCTTTTGTTCAAACCAAAAGAAGCTTTTTAGATGTTTCTTATATAAAGGTTACTTCACATTACATTCATAGGCAACCCTGAAACAGGGTTTGAAGGCAGTGTCCTGTTTTCTATGCTGAGCCTTAAATACAGTGGAGAATACTCTGGCAAAGAGGACTAAACAAAAACAGTGCTGACTGGAAGAACACCATATGATTCAGGAAAGAATTTAAACCTCTTTGAGGCACTTAAGAACTCAACACTCCAACTTTGAGAGCTAGCACTAAACATTTTCCTCTTCTACCACCCATGGTTTGCACACATTCTGTATCAAAGAATCGTTCAGGGTGGAACCAACCTTGGGAGGTATCTCATCCAACCTCCTGCTCAAAGCGAGGTCAGTCCTGAGGTCAGATCATGCTGTTTCACAATTTATGCAGCTGAGGCTTGAAGATCTCAATGGATGGAGCCTGCGCAGTCTTTGGACATCCTGTTCCTCTGTCCTCCACGTTGAGGGCAAACCTCTTATTTAAAATTATACGTGTTTTCTCAATCCTCCTGTGAGCAGTCTCATTCTGCCTATTTCAGTAACGTCCCCACTGGATGCTGGCACTGACAAGGTCCTTTCTAACCCTCCTCTTCCACAAGGTAGAAGCTTACAGTTTTCTCATCTTCTCTTCGTAGTCCCCTGACCATCCTAGTGACTCTTCCACTGAACACACTCTAGCTAAAGCCTAAGAAGTGCTGAGGGGTATATCACATTCCTCCTTTCCTTGTCTTCTGTTAACAGGGTACAGAATGCTGCTGGCCTTCTTTGCTGCTCAGGCACCGTTGGCTCATATTCCCTCCAAGGATCTAAAAACACATGTACTAAGCAAGCTGGCATACCCCAAATACTTCAGTGGGAAAGACATCATAAAGCACATAGGTACATAAAACACTGCAATTTTAAGCACTAAAATTTAATCTCAAAAGCAGGTTCCTGAACTGCCCCATAGAAGTGTTCTTGATAGTTTTGTACGATATAGAGGCATAAGAATGGAAAACGATGAGTTCGTTTTCCTTTGGTCTGACCCTAAAATACAATAAAATATTTATTTTAAAGGTCACAGTCCTCTTTGCATTGTGAAACTTGCATGTGCAGTTTTTCCATGAAAGATACAACAACTTCGTTCTCTCCTACAAATTGATTTGGTCAGATACACAGTGAGTTGAAAATACCAACAAATGGGAAATTCAAATCTAGAGGTGCCTCTCTGGAAGATACGTTTCCTCAATCACAAATTCCTCCACTCAACAGAAAGTGTGCAAGTTTCTATGGTCTGTAATAAACAGCGAGTCAGAAATTATCACATGGTCTGTTCTGGTCTAAAAATTTAGAAGTGATTAAATCAGAAAAAAGCCATAGAACATACCTGCATATCTTATGGTAGGGAAATTCAAGAACTCACCTAACAAATACCAAATTGCAAACTTGCATTCTGCTGTATCTTGGAGAACATTCTAATAGAGACTATTTAATTGATAGAAGGTAAGAATTCGTAGCACAAATCTAAATCCTATTAATTTTGCTTGCAGAATGCTAACGTTTTGCACCCTCTGGTCTTGTTAACTCTATTTTTTATATTTAAGTCCTTAAAGTTACTCAAAGTAAAGAAAGAGATTTACAAAAGTTTTCCAAGATTATGATTTATATTAATTATCCCTGCCTACTTCTAGCATACTACTTAATATTAAATGCTTCATAACATAGCTTGTTTCCCTCTCCCCCTATCTTTTTAAAGATGAAATCCAGGAAAATGTCAAAAATTATTCTTTAAATATTCTTATCAGGCACAATTTAAAATGTTTATCTCAGACACTGTTGAAACATAATGAAGCGTATTTCAAGTTATATTACAGCTCAAAGTGAACTTTCAAAATCTAGACAGTATTAACTTTTTTTTTTGTTCTAAAAGAGAAATTTTACCCTAGAGACAAAATGCACAGCTCCTACTGATTTTTAATATACATTACATACATGTCACTGAAGGCATAAGATCTTTCCCTCCTACAAAGTCAATAATTTGATTTCGCATGTCAGTTCATCACAAACCTGAGTGGAGGTCTTGATGTGCATCAAATAATTTTTGAAATCTTTCTTCAGCTTTCAAAGCCCGAATAGTCCAAAGTCCCTGGAGGGATGATGACAAGTGGGAGAACACTGGACTGCGAGCTACAAAGGGAAATGAGAGTGACTTAGCAATAGCTGAAGGGCAACATTTATTTCCTTTTCTAGAACACGAATCATTAATTCTACTACTTTGTGCTTAACCATACAAGTTAACTGTAATGCATTCTTTCAAAATACACATGCAGTATCTTGGAATCAGTCAGAAAGATTAATATGTACAAAAATGCCTTCAACAACAGCGGTCACTGAAGAAATTCTTTGACTTTTACTAATGACTCAAGGCAAACACATTTGTTATTAATAATACTTAATATCTTCTATCACAGTCAAGCTGAAGTCAGGCACAAGAACCAGTTTAGTTCCGATGTGCATGTAAGGTCCCAAAGTCAGCTACTCAGCACGTTTGTAACAAACTTCAGTTACAGACAGTTAAACCGACATGCTTAAGGTTTGTCACTACACAAAACAAGAGCTAAGTATGTAGCTCACTAGTTGAGAAGAAAGGCAATAAGGAAGTTATTTGCATAACAGAAGAATCTTTGATGGATTGTCTATAAAATGCTAGCATTTCACATAATAATAAGCAGGGTTCAAACTAACATTAAGTCCCGCCAAGCTACATACTTGTGGATTCTAGACGTTTAATATCTCTTGAAGTGTCTAAGAAATATCGTCGAAGAAAAATGAAAAGAATAAATAGCGGAATTAAGGGAATGAGTATCCAAGGAATCACTGCCACAGCCACAGCTACCACACCAAAAATCTGTAGAAGAGTCTGCAACACAATAGAAACAAAATAAGAAATTATTTGCCAGAAGAATTTAATTTAGAGCAAGTATAAAAACTGTTTAACACAATTGAGACACTTAAATATTTAAACAAAACTACCAAATTTTAGAGCGGATGCTTTGTGTAACATATGCACTACATTTATTTTTCAAGGAGCTTGAAGATTTTACAGTAATACCTAAATTGACCAATTGTGCAGTTTATGGTTTTCTTATGTATTTTTTGTTCTTTAAGAAGCATCTTTATAAAATTAATCTACAGAATACTACCATCTTACTTTGTTGGCTGTTCTTCGACTGCTGTCACAAAATAATAATTCAGTAATGAAATAAACAACTAATCTTGGATGAGCCCAATCTATATGGTGAATCAGTTACATTGTTTTCACTCCAAGTAAAAAGATAGACAGTTGAAAGATTGACTTTCAGTTAAAAACCTCAACAGCTGGAAGACTGACTTTTAACAAAGACTTGTAACTTGTAACCCACTTGTATAAAAATCAGGCAACAGAAATTCTAGCTCAACATTAAATTCCTGTATTATATTTACTTAAAAATTCCTTAGAAGTGGCAATATTTTCCAAACTGTCCCTACTTCAAAGACTATGCAGAAGCCACCTTCATCATCACATACTATGCATAGGTAGATTATGGCAAAACTGTGTTAGTGATCTTGAAGACGTATGTCTTGCAGCTGGAAGTCTTCTGTCCCTTTATTTATTCATCAAGTCAGAAAAACTAAGCAACACAACAGCTCAGGCTGGATAGCAGATAGCTACCTAGGTTTTCAAATACTTTGCCAATGAAACAGTGAATTTCCTGTTATGCTTCTGGTAGCCTCCCCACACCACACGACCAAAACTGAACACAACCTTTTCTCCAATGTTTGTGCTTTCTTGTGGTTTCTCTGACTTTATTTTCACCTGACCAAACAGTAACCCACAGACGTTAGTTACGCATTACAACTGCATGAGTCAGCATAATTTAGTCCTAGGCTTTAAGTGAGATTTTAGCTCATGATAGAAAGTTTTTCAGCATAAAAGCCTTGAATCTCAGAGATCCTGAAAGCATGCTGCAAGGTCTCATAAATCCATTTAGGAAAATAGCTATAAGGTAGGAACGGGATAGGAGCTCTGAAGAAAGCTGCTTTACTACTCCACTGCTCATCTGTGGGTGAAGTTATTAATGGCATCATGTTGTTTGACATTCTAGATACAGAATAGATTGCAAACATTTTACCTAGATTTCATCATGGGGAGGCACAGTGGTAGTGAGAGTGCACAATATTTCACTTGGATCAATTACCCAAACGGTTATGTCAGCACGAAACAAAACAAAGCACCCTGACTCTTCACCAGCAATGCCGTCAGCCCTTCCCAACATGCTTCTCCAGCATTCTTTAAAATCCCACACACATATTTAGTTTTCGTTGTGAAAAAGGGATAAGAAGAAGGGAAATAAAGTCTTCTGACTTTCAAATTTTCTCTTCCTTAGATTTTTGCTTCCCCAACACTATTCCTTGACATCAGCCATCCATGCTCTACTTAATTTCTGAAGCCTCCCTCAATTCTATCCTCAGTGGCAAACAGAGACTGAAGTCAGTTCCATACCTTGGACAATTCACTCCCAAACCTTCTTGATACATCTCCTCCCCAATCACCTTTGCTGGGTTACAAGCTAAATTGCATGATTCCTAGGCAATGACATGAAAGCACCCTGTGAAGTAATACTGTCTCCTCAGACTATAAGCTGAAAACAAAGTGAAACATTGAGGAAAGCTGTTTCAAAGGAAAGAATTACAAAGAAAATGAAACATTTCTAAAAAGAAAGAAAACAATTGAAAAAAAAAAAGCAACAACACAAAACTGAAGTTTTAGTGATAATAATCTGTAATAGATTGCAAAGTGCTGGTGGGGGTGGGAGCAGGATCTATTAGGATCCAGCTCATGTAAACAAAGCCTTGCTACAACGAAAATACAGGGAAGGAAAAGATGGCTAGGATGACTAAAGTAAAACTCTGGCACCGCCTTCGGAAGGAATTTCAGATGAGCCTGCACCACCTTATCATTATAAAAATTTATGATAGGGTGGATCAGTCATGTGTGTTGTTTTTTTGGAAAACCAAACTTGCATATAAATTAACTCCTAATGAAGAAGTCTGAAAGCCAGACACAACTACTTGCAGACTGTAATCAAGCAGTTACTGTGTGAGGTAAGGCAATGGTTCTAGTTCCTGAGTTTCACAACAGATAACCAACCCCTTCAGCTGAAGGCTAACTGATCTTCTAGTAGATGAACAGCATGCAAGCAGAAGAACCTAGGATAATCAGCAGGCTGCTGATAATGATAACGTGAGCAGTCAGACTGCTCTCTTCTCTAGACAGGAGCAGTGACCTAGGTAATCATTTGGCAGGACTGGGTATCCAGGCCTGGTCTAGGAATCAGCTTACAGTTGAAAATCGCACCAAAAAGCTAAGCACAATAGAAAACTACATTACACAAAAGAAATACAGCCCATAAAATAATCAACAAATTTTATCATATTTCTTAATTTCAGCATTTTGAAGTCTTTTGTAATACCATGCAAAAACCAATAGCCATTTTTTTTTTTAAAAAGGAACTAATTACATTTTATAGCTATCTGCACAGTACTGCACAAGACCATCTTACATAAGAGACAGCAGATGCAGATGCTACTAGAACGACCTGGATGCAAGCCAAAATCAAATTAATTTGCTTACAAATTGAGCCATATTGTCCAGTGTCCACATTCAAATTTGTTTCAGTTTCCCTGGAGAAAGAAGATTCATCCACTCACAAACCTGTCCTTAGACCACATCTATCCTTAGAAATACAGAATGCAGAAAACACAGAATATATAAAAATCAAGTGCTGCTTCTGTTGGGGTCATTCTATTGCTTGCAAGTATCCTGAAGGGCTTCCCTCATGCCCTGATTAGTCACACTATTCACTGCAGCTTATTTTTCCTCAAGAAACCTGGTCCTAACTGCAGTCCTCACTGGTGCAAGCACAGTCTCCTAAAAGCCTCTGGGGAAGTGAATACTCAGATCAGCACATTCATGTGCAAAACAAGTGCCTTCCCTTCATCTTCTGAAGATCTACATATTCATAATTCTTACAGGTACTGGGAGTGATACCTTGGCATTTCTGTCTCAAAAAGGTTTTGATGTAGAACAAGGTTTTTTTGTACTCTAACCACATAACAGAAAAGCATTTAAAGTGACATAAGGAAACTGTAAGAGAAGAGCCATTAAAATCTGAGAAAACAGGAATAACAAATCACAAGCAAAAGCCTTTCCCTTTATTGCAGAAATGACACCATTTCCATAACATTAGAAACATTATGACAAGTTGTAAGCCATTTGAAAACATTCATTAAATCGTGAAAGTAAAATTTTGAGAGTTTTAAGATGTCTCACGAGAACGTCTCCCCTTCTATCTGACAACCGTTGCCATTCCGTATTAGTTGCACCCTGAACTCAATACTTCATGCCTGCCGCAAGCACTCTGAGAAAGGCTATCAGTGTTCACAGAGATGTTTAGAATCTCTCAGGTTTGCTGGCACCTTGGATCCAGTGGTATGTATCCTCACTTCTTTACAGTCCTTTCTCTCCTAATGGAAGCACAAGTTTTTTGTTGTTGCTTGTTTTTTTAAACACAGTTTAGAATTTATTTCAGCACACTTGTAAGATATACAGTTAATGGGTATCACGCAGTTGCATGACTGTGTAACTGACTAGGGTGACATGCAATGACTTTACCAGCATGGGTATGACAGATACGAATAGTATTGGGCCTACATACTACCACAGGAACCATATCATCCTGTAATTGCAGCTAGTGTGCACACACATTAGGATCTCTAATGGGCAAGTGGAACACAAGAGATGGCACATGAGACTCATAAACCTGAATGTAGGAGTCCCTATGCGAGCTACACAGCCAAACTCCTGTCTCATTTGCCTGAGATTTGGAAGAGACAGAGTTAATGTTTAAGTAGATACCTAGTGACTCAGCAGTTGAGCATTTCTCTAGAGGCCTCTAACTGCAGTGACAAGACGTCCACTGCCTGCAGCTCTCTAACCATCTATGGTCCAACAAGAAGATACCTACATTTCGATGACTGAATCTGCTGTCAAATCCCAAGAACTGCAGGGATTCAGCAATGGTTTTACCAATATTTGAACAGAAGTTGAAACGTATCTCCCTCAACATCAAAACACACGTCCAGGGATTTTATCAGCCCATGGATAGGAAGCCATGCTAATGTAATAAGAGCAACTGTGCATATTCTGGATTTCAAGTCCACAACTTTAACTGCATTAATGTAGGGCACTCTCAGTCAGGCTCAGCTGCCTGAAGTCAAGCCAGGCCAAGAAACTACAAAATCCCACTCTGTTCATACACACTTGGCATCATGTTTTCTCCTTCTCCTCCCCTTCCTAAAACTAAAACTACTTCCTCATTGGCTAACGAGTAACTGCATGCACAATTCATCCCTAATCCACTTCTGACATTTTTCTTTTCCTAATTTTCTTCCTAATATACTTCCTCAAACCACACTCCCTGTCTGCAGGGAGGCCCAACTGTCATGCAGCTCTGCTAACACCTAGCTGTACACATGACTGGTTGTGCTGGAACACCAAAGACAGAGCTTCCCTGGTGAGGAGACATTGTGATGAGAAGATCAGAGAGACAAACGCTTCCCTTGGACATGTGCATCCAGTGTGGCATCACCAACTGTACCATAGATTAAATTTTTTTTTCTTTATTGCTAAAAAAAAAAATCAGAAAACATCCAGATAGAAACCCATTTAATCTTCACACATAAACAGCCTTATTTTGTCCCACTCAGCTAAACTGACTGGAGCTGAGGTGTGTAGGTGTCTTTTTTTTTAAACTACTTGTTGAATAAAATGTATGGATTTTCTTTCAGAACTGATTTTAAAATGTAGAAATATGATTGTTTACATTATTGCTCACACTAAACCATCAGCAAAAGATTTGTCTTGAGGGAAAAAGCAAGACTTATGTACATCATCTTTTCTCTTGTAATCATGACTCCAACATTTGAAAGACATCTCAGGTAGAGTTCTTTTCTGAAACAACCAGTGACAGAAATCTCTGACAGGAATGATGGCCCTCAGTCAGCATTGATTTAGTTTTAGGAAAATGCACATCCACAGGAAAATTCCGGAATAGAAAGACAAGCTAAGACAAACAAAGCTCTGAAAGCAGAAGAAAAGGCATAGTTGGGCAAGAAATTAATTTCAGATAAAGTGATTGAAAGAAAAAATTAAGAACTAAATACTGTTAGCTCCAAAAGCTTTAAAAACAGCAAGTTCACATTCTCTTGTACAAGATGCTTTCTCTCATTATCATAAGATAATGAATTTATGTGACTAAATCCACGTCACTGCAAGTGGTCTGAACATATCTGTCGGATATAGCATGAAAATGTATCTGAGATTAACAACCACATCTTTAATTCTAGTATCTTCTGTTTTTTCTGGTCTCTATCAACAGTCATTCCAGATCACTGTTTTTCCAAGTGAACAAACATATACTTATTTTCTCGGGGCAAATGTTTTCTGTGTCAGGTGTGAAGCCTTAATATTTCACACTATGGCAAGTCTTGCCTAATTGTTCTTTAACAAGTGACCTTATAATAAAAGGGTTTTTTTTTAATACATTGGCACTGCTGTCATTTTGTTGTACTAAACTAGCAACCTATCATCACTCATCTCTTTAACCCACAAGAAGGGCTAAAATAGGCTTTCTGGTAATCTACACCATTATTTTGTGCGGGTCTCAACACCTGCAGCAACTCTCAAAAATCACAGTTCATACACTGCCTGAGACTTCCAGATACTGATGCTTTGAAAACAGATGCAAAATCAAGCTCCAGACCTTCTGATTCAGTCAGACATACAAAATACCAGTTTGTTAAAGCTTTGCATGAAATTACTACATCGTATTGAGGTTATTTTCCTTTTAACAATAAATTATCCTCACTTATGTTAGTAGTTCTCAGGGTCCTTTGGACACGGCAATAACATATTGCTAATATAAATTTTCCATGAAAACACAAGCTCTTACCAGAGTTAAAGCCACAGTCTCTATTTATGCATCTCTACATGCAGTTCCTATTCATGCCCACTATACATAGAAGCAGCTGTCTCCTAGACTGACCTGATCAGCAAAAAAGGTTAGAGCAAATATGTATTTTTGTAAATGTTTGTGCACAAGCTGCTTTTCTATTTATGAGCAGTAGATACTCCAGATTAGAACCTCTAACATGATTTTCTGAAATGCTTTGCTGCTATTGCACTTTGTGCCCACCAAGCACTTCTGCATAAAAGTATTCGCAAGTGATTTGGGCAAGCAGGGCATGGCCTTGAAATGAAGATCTGTAAGACAGTCCCTCTTCTTGAAATTAACAGGGAGTTAGCATTATTCTGACCTCCTTATAAAAAAGATTTATCTCCTCTTATTAACGAAATATAACACATTTTGTTGTCCAACAGTGCTAGGTTTGTTTTTTCTTCCTTAAGTCCCTGACCTTACCCCTACACTGTTCTTTTCCCTAGGAAAAAATGTACACACACAAAAACTACTCCCCAAAACTAAAAAGCCCAAGACAAACATGATGGATTGTTCTGTGAAACACCTCTGGTGTCAGGCAGAATTGTACATGGTATTCTAAAGAAACAGCAATAACCAGAGAGAGTGGAGAACATACATACACAGATGCTTTGTTTTCTCAGTTTCTCATGCCATAAGCTGCCTGAAACAATGCTGAAAAATGACTGGCACCAGGCAACCTCTCCAAGTTTCTCCTCAGGTAGTGGAAAACATCAATTTTCAGCCTAGGGGTTTTGTGATCTGGGTGTAAAACAAGGAGCCTAGCACCCCATGCTTCCTCAGCATAACACCACTTTGTTGGCATCAAGGTTCCCACTGCATTTTCCTAACTCCTCTATCAATCCCTGCCACCAAATGGGTGTTTTTTTAAATAAGGAAAAACGTATATCAAAGAATGGCCGAGCAGCTTCTGATCCTCAATTACTTCTCAGAATCCATTTTGAAAACTCTTGCCCAGCTACATTAGTCCAATACAGTTCTACTTAGCACAGAGTCTGACAAAATCAGAATGTTTAATTCAGCAGCGATTATTTCTTTCTTTAGTATTACTACAAGTGGTGTATTTCCTATTTCATTCTTGGCCCATATGTTTAGTACTTTATCAGCAGAGACTGCCCGATCAGTACTCATCATTTTTATTCTGCTTGCAGTCTTTTTAAAAGGCATTTTTCTTTAGGTGATAACACCTGCCTTTTTCCCATTGAAGGGATGCATACACAGAGAGCAAAATAAAAAATTAGCAAACATCTTACTGCCTTCAGAATAATAGATTGCATGAAGCAGGTCTCACATGTCAATATAAAATGCTGCAAACAAATGGGTATTAAAAGAACCAGGAAATGAAAGGCACTTTGACACCTCCAGTACAAGCTATATGGACTTCCTGCCCTAAGCCTCTTTACTCCAATGCCAGAGCAGCACCCTACCCTCCCCAAGAATACCTAATTTTCAACTTTGTGACCTTTTCTGCTTACTTAAGTCTAACTGCTTGGCTAAAAGTCAATTCAATTTCAGCAACTTTAAAAGCTTTGTGCAACATTTGAACTGTGGGCTCTTCTGTTATGAGGAATGTGAATTCTTCAGTAACACAGCTCTTCATTCTCACATCAGTTACAAGCTTATAAACAATTACCTGCTTGTTCTTTTAATTCAAAATACAATATTTATCCATTTACTTATAGGTGGAATTATGTACTTTCACTTTTGCATATTTCACGGTGGCCTCTCTGACCCAGTTAAGTCAAAACTATGAAAAAGAAAAAAGGACTACAGTCTCAGCTATCCTAAGAGATAAACTACGTTTTGGTAGTAACTTTTGTAGTTACCTTCTTTCCTAGCAGATATGCAGAAAATGCTTTTTAGCCTTAGGGTTTTTTTTTTTTCCTAAATTCCCTAGAACTTTGCAACTCATATTAAACACTACTTTCCTACTTGAAATAAACTCTTTACTCGTAATTCTTCAGGATAACATGCTGTTCTGCAGTCCCTCACTTCCAGGTCACCTAACAGTGACCTGACATGTTCAGCACCTGTACTATAATTCATCCGCACAGGCCTCTGAACACCATCACCACGTTTTGTTGAGTTCAGTCATTGTCTGCTGGTGTATGTAAGCAAGCAAAAAGAAACTTCCTTGGCAGAGAATAAACATTATTTACTGTGGTAAGTGCATGGCCATTTATAATTTGTTACATTTACACTTCAAAACCATCAGGAAGGCCTTTTACTTATGACAAATCATCAGCACACCACAGCAAATAACTGATACTAAATGAGTACCCAGATTCAGACTTCTACCAGTAAGAAAACTGAAAAATGTTTTTCTTATGTTAACCAATGCAAGGACAGCTTCATAAACTGGATGCCAAAGACAGCAAATTATTGGTTTCAGAAAGGAAGATCTAAAACCTTTATTTTAGCATGAAATGAGTGACTTTCATAATGAGAGCTCTGCTTGTTTAAACATTATGCTGATTTCAAAACCCAGTGTGAAAAATACAGAAGGAAAAGAAGACTGAGGGAAATAACTGTGGAAGAAAATGCAACCACTCAGCACTGTTCTTCCACAGTGCGAGAACAGCCACTGTCTAGCCCATGAAAAACATACAATGACACACAATTTTTACAATTTCAGGTGTTCAGCCCAAAAATTTTAAATGATGTAAAGCTATTATCTAATATAAGACAAAGAGATTCAAGTTTCAAAAAGACATTTGATATTCAGTTTCCCACTAAACTCATCTTTTGCAGCCAACACTGTCACCACTGTGACTCAAAGAAGGAACTCATCTGGAATTTTCGAATCAGATGTAGAGTTCCCCACAGCCAGATCACAGCTTCAGATCTCATGAAAAGCACAAAAAAACTTCTTATGTTCTGCATGAGACGTACACATAATCCTGGCAGCATATTTTTCAATTTTTATGAGATGCAGTCTTTTTGCTAGAGATAATTCCTTGTCATGTTTGTTTTGAGCATAAATATGCATCATGATTTCACACACACACACCAGTTATACGGCTTAGTAATTCAAATAACCTCAAAGTTTCCCCTTCTGTCTTGAATCAGAAGTAAAATCTCCAGTCCTTTTGCCAAACAGTGAAATTCTATTTTGTTTGTAAGCAGACATGCTATCTATAGCATATCAGTAGTTTAAGGCAATCTAGAAGATTTGTACTTATCACCATTCTGAACAGGATTGTAACACTCTATGACTGACAGCAGAATTAAAAGATTTCTAGCTACTGTGAAGTGTCAGAAATGTTAATGATCCTTGGAAATTTTCAAAAATAACAATGTTTGAGCTACAGATGTGCAAAGATACAATAATGCTTAAAAAAAATCAGGTAAAAAGTATAAATAATAATAAAAATTCTAACACTTAAACACCAAAACCAAAAGTAATATACATAGAAAAAAATGTTTGAATATATAAGTTCACTTACATCAGAGTACTTCTTTGCTGTCTTTCAGAGTAAGAGAAGCAAAAAAGAAAATAGCCTCTAATAGATACAAAGAACCTTAGATGAACAGAGTTTCTCTGAAAGTTTAACCGAAAGGAGGCAAGCTTTCAGATGACATAGGACTGGAGCACACATTAGCGGACTTCCACACAACTGTTCAGCTTTCTAGTAGCTAAACCATAAAGGAGAGTAAACTGTTAACGAACACTGAGAAGGTAAACGGAGAAGAGACGACTTTAAAATGATCAAAATTCTCTATTTACTGGTTTCAGTCAGACATACCAAAAAACTGCCAGAACATTTCTGTCTATCACTAAACCACAAAGTGCTGAAAACTTGGGGGAAACGAAGAAGACCGTATCTCACAAGACATAATTCCACTAAGTGAAAACTAGCTTTATTTTTCTGAAAAGTACTATATTAAAGATGTCAGTATTCCATACTTACTGAAAAAATGGAAGGAGAAGTCCAGTAATAAAATACCTGCAAATTAAGTATAAAGACTAAAAATAAAAGTGTAATGTTTAACAAGCAAAGGACACACAAGGAAACTAGATGACAAAAAGGTAGTGAAACTTTTTTTTCAATAATATTGTATTCTTTTTCCTATGTTAAACACAGAGTTGCATCTTTAAATTCTATTAGTATAGTCAGTACTAAGTAAATATAAACCCTAAAATATTTTCCAAGTTACATTATGTTCCCACACCAATTAGTTTTGTTACTAAAATTATATCTGTGGCCTTGACACTAATACATACAGAATGATGGGCACACAATGATTTTTCTAAAAATTCTACACATCAATGTAAATAGGAAAAAAATGAGGTGAGAAAAAGGTTTGGGACTGAATACATATAGCTGCTGTAGTGAGAACAGATCTTTAGCTTTCCCTAGAAAACTGAGGTCTGTGTAAGTAAGAATCCGCCTATACACATATGAGCAATGACCGTAGCTATGCAGTCCCTGTGATGCAAGAGACTCATCTTTAAAGTCAAAGGAATATGATGATGGGCCCAAAGTAAAGACCAGTCATAGCTTTGCCATAGATTAGCTCCACTGTTGGTCACCATCAAGAAGACTAATTGGCTACTGGGACTTAACAATCAAAGCATTCAACAACCAATGAACAAAAGGTCAATAAAGGACTGTATTATTTAGACAAGTGGCTATGCTAAACTCCCAGCTCCTCAATGTTGATATTGGAGGCACCAGTGCAAGCCAGATCTCGCTCTTCTTCCCCACCCCTTACTGGGAGGAGGGATGAACAATGACATGGGCATGACAGACGGCTTGTTATTATTATTATTATTTTTAACACTGTAATTATATAATTTCATTTGAATTCAAAAGAATAAATGCAAAAACTGAAAGTATATACAAGTATCAAGTGGATATACCAGAAATTAAAGTTAGCTTTTTGCAATGCTAATTACATATTTTTCTGAAATTAGAGTTCAAAAGTAACCAATGAAATAAAAGCCCTATTTGGTTTTAACTGGCATTTCGTTATGTACTAGCAAATGCACTGTAGCATGCATCTTGGAATTCTAGTTTCAGAGAAAGTGCAGTGAGATTTCAATAGTCAACAAATAACTTGCTTTAAAAAAACAAAAAACAAAAACCAAACCAAAACAAAAAAAACACAACAAAGCAAAATACTGTTTAAACCTCTACACAGAGTCTTGGGATAAAATCATTGTACAAAACTATTATGATTAACTAGAAGGGAAACTCAAAGTTGTCTTCAAGACACAGGACTGTTCTGCATACCACGCTATAAAGAACTTGTGGACATTTAACACAGATTCAATAACTGTTCTTTATCACAACATATTTAGTGTTCATATTTTACAAAGTCACAAATACTTGAAGAACTATTTTTTAATAAGCACAAGTGTCTCCTGAAACCATCTCACGTGCATACATTCAAAACCTAACTAAACTGAAAGAAAAAACAAACAAACAAACAAACAAAAAAACCCTCACCTCTCACAGCAATCACAAAATAACAAAGTCATTGTTAAACTAAAAGGTACTGGAATTCCTTTTACACGCTTTCCCTGACACAATAAATCTTCACACAATAAAATGCAAGGGTCAGTGGTACTGAAACAAGTAACGGCAGTTCCACTCTTTCGCACATATGAAACCAAGTGACCCAAGCTATTATTCCAGTCTGAGGCACTTTTTGTTCCTAATATCCAGATGCAGCAGCTTTTCTTTCTTTCTTTTCTTTCCTTTTTTTTTAATAAAAAAAAGAGATGACTGTGGACACCTCCTTCACATTTTCCTTTTCTTCAGCATTTTCACTTCATAAAGCTGCAGTCAATGTGTTTTGTGTGTGGTGAGAAGGGAATGGCACATTCAGTGGTGGTCTCAGCCACAGCCTACATTGGTGGCTCAAGTAGTCTCAGGATTAGGCCTTTGTGTGTGATGAAAGGATATGAAAAGTCAGTTATTTAAACGCAGTCAAGCTGTTGATTTTGGGGAGGAAAAAGGTTTTGCAATTCAGTTTTCCTCAATAAATCACTGCCCTTTTCCAAGGGCAGCTGCAGATAGTTCACATGTTCACAGTGTTCTCCAAAACCAAAACAAATCATGATTTTTTCCCCCCAGTTCAGCGCGGGAAGAAATTAAAATTAAGGCGCCACTGCATGAAGTTACTTAAATTCACTAGAAATTGAAGCAGAAAATCATCTTTGTTAAAAGGTAATGAGATTACTGAAGAAAGGATAAGGAAGTACAGGAAGAAAGAACAACTCTTAAAAATATATCATTATAATATGAACAGAAAAGCAGAAGTCTGAAATATACTTCAGCATCCTATATATATTCTATCAATTTCCAGGTAACAGCATATCACCTTGTGCACTCATACTGCATCAGTGAAGACCACAAATCAAAGATGTTCAGCCTGTATAGATCTACCTCAAAACAAAGTGAGAATCAGGTCCCAAAAAGAAACCTTTGATGAGCCCTCAAAAATGCAGCATCCACACTACCAGCTACTTAGAAATATCTGGGCTAACGTGCATAAAATACTATTGAAAAGACTGGATTTCTAATACCTTCTTTCAAAATTCTTTTATTTCGTTCTATTCTATTCCTTACTTGATCCTTTCTCAAACAAGTACGGTGTGTTTTATTAATGCTGCACTGAGCTAGACATTGTTAAACATTTTAACAACGATATTTCAAATTATAATCCCCACACCTATCACTGAAGCCTGCATCAACAGAGGCAAAGGCAGGAGGAGCAACAACAGCTGGTTACAACACTACAAAATCAGCGGGTATTTTCAGAGAATAAGGAAATTACATTACAAAATCCCAGTCATCTTAAACGGTATTTGACTTCTGTTCAAAATTTCTTTCTTTCAATTTGTATATAAGATGATCAAGGTCATATCAAACAGAAAACACATTTCTGCAATTATTTATATTTGGGTAGCACTTGGAGGCTGTTGTCAGGCCTGCCTTCTGATTAAATAATAAACAAATAAAGCATATAGATCTAAATGAAGTGGGTACTTAAATCCTCTTGGAAGAATTTAAAGCACTGCCACAACCCTCACATAAATAGTGACATACCTGAAGAGCCTGTAGTATATGTAAAAATATGTAACTTGGGAAAGGGAAAAGAAAGGGAGATGGAGAACGGAGGCTGAGGAAGCTTCAAGGGCTAAAACAAGGGATTAAAAATAGGCAAGCTCTCTAACAAAAATATATTACCCCTGCCAAACAAGTTCACTCAGTATTCTCACTATCTGAATCAAGTGATAAAAAAATTAGCATCCAATTTTACAAATATATTCCATGCTGTAGAAATAATAACTGTTGTAAAGAACTTAGCATTGCTTTTAATTTGTGTAATGAAGAGGTGGTACAGAAACTTACGGCCAGCCAGAACCCACTCCAGAAGGTAAGATCCTTTTGCAGGACAGGAGACTGTACAATTTATTTTCTACATTAATCAGTTTTGAATTGGACCATAAACATACTATTGAATATATCTCAGTTAAAGTATGCAACTTGCCTTCAGTTTCTTTTCTGTTTATATACTTGGTGCTACTCACCAAGCTCTGTTCAACTGCTACATAGTTACAAACACCATAAAAATGTTTTCATAAAGGAGACTTAATCTTGATTTATAAATCTTAAGAATGGGATATTTTCTCTGAATGGATAGTAAACTGTACAAACAGGACATTTCCCAATTGCTGTTAACGTCCTAAGTAAAGATGAAAACCATGATTGCCTCCTCTGAGCAAGGACCGCTTTCTGCCCATCTCTCTAAAGACAGGTATGCTATATTCTGGTGTACTTAAAACCACAGGAGGGAAGCTATAGACAGAGTGAGAGTTGCTGCTCTGGGCACCATTGCAAAGCACCATTCACAAAATCTAGCTGGGTTTTCAGAAAAATACACAAGACTTATAACGTATTTTTGAGCTTGCCACAAACGGATTTTTTCTTTAACAACTAAATATACAGTAATCATCCACCGTTGTGAACATGACCGACTGTTTCTTCTTCATTAATCCAATAGAAGATGCAAAAAAATTACTTCCTTTACTTTAAGGAACTAATTTTCATGCAGTATAGCTGTCTAGACTAATCATGCTCATTATGACTGTAGTGCGGTGTATCAATCTTATTAGGGAATCAAAAAGAACATTATCAACTTATAGCACTGCCTTAAAATCTGCATTCAGTGTAATTATAAAATTCTTAAAACTAGCATATTTTAATTACTAATTTGTAGGTACTGAAATGGGCTCGTATTGTAGCTTTTGACTCCCCAGTTACATTGTGTTTAGTTATACATAAATGATACACTCACTTGCTAATATAGTAAAGGGCTGCAATGCTTCACAATGATCCTAATAATAACTCAAAAAAAGAGCACTTCTTCAATGCAAATCCGCTCAAGAGAAGCTTCTACGCACAAAGTAAGATGAACCAGTTACTGCATTGTTTATTAAGTTTCACTTGATTCCTCCTGACAACCATTTAAACAATGAATGTTGGGAAATGTCTCTCAGAGAATCAACAACAATGGCCGGGATCAGACCTTTTATATTTAACTAATACTGCTTTTAGAAAGGGGAAAATATTTCTTCCTGAAGGGATTATAGGAGGTCTTATAAAAGACACCTGCAAACAAAACAAGCGACAAAAGATCTCTATCATAATTGATAAGTTATCCTTTGTACCGATCTGTGCTTCTTCAGAAATAAATATTATATCTTTGCTACTGAATTTCAAAAGACATCAACTAATCAACGAGCTTGCTGATCAAGAATAATAAGTTTTAGGAACCCTGCCAAGAAGGAAGTGCTTATGTCTTATGGATAGCGGCCTATTACTGAACTACAGCAAGTCCCTAAGTTTTCTTCTCTGATATCAAAGAGTATAGGCAAGCTTTCATATTGTATCCATTTAATAACATACTGAACGTGCAACATCTTTTCTTTTGTTTTCACTCTGAAAAAGAAAACTTTTTGCTTAAAATACAAAATTCGGTATTTTAAGTTTTTCCCCGTTTTTTTCTCCTTTTTTTGACAATTTCCAAGTAGCCTAGTTAAAGAAAACTTGCAAAGTAAACAGCATGACAGGAAACGTTTACAATGTGCAGTTTACAATACAAACTTTGAAGAAGAAAACAATCATGCATACAGCAGCAGCTTCTACACCTTTATCACAGATTGGTTATACTTTGTCAGCATATCCTGCCTGGAATATGTGTACACTGGTCAAATAACTGGGCTTTCCAATTCCCCAGTTCTCACGTACCATGCATGCAGGTTACCTCCTTCCTTAACTTGCTTTCGGAACAAAGCAGTTGGCTCTCACAGAAAATAATAATAAATTAAAAAAAAAAACAACAAACATAACAGTGCAGTTCTCAAGACAATTTGCCTCAGGGTCTGCTCCCAAAAGGAAATATGGACAAGACCACACCAGCTTTGGCTCCCTCCTGTTTACATGGAGTTCTCTAGCACTTTCCCAGCAAATTTTGCATCCTCAGACAACCCCACATGCCTTCAAACCACATGCCAGGGCATGCAAAACACCCACTCAGTTTCTTGCTATAAACACATCATGCAAGTGGGCTGCAACACAACCCTCATGTTATTATACATATACAGAACCAAGGAAAAAATGTTAATCTTTTTATCACAAGATTTAAGGTCCAGAGGATGCTCTGACCGCAAGCGGTGTGCAGTACATACACTGTCCAGTCTGTTGTAAAGAAGACAAATGTGCCAACACAAACACTTCTGCACTGCTTGGTCTGAGGACTAAGGACCTTTATGCAGAAGAAATGGTTTTGACTTTGTGGATGTAACCCCTACTTTAAAAGAGAAGAGGATAAGGATTGCACAACAGCCTGATGCCTGATCTTCCAGCCACAAGGAAAGGTACTTCTGTATTGTCCCAGGAGAGTAAAAATAAAGTACAATATTCTGTCTAAATGATTGTTAATAAGATTGAAGAAAATTTGGAATCTACAAAGATTGTAGAAAATGGGTAGTGTATTATTAAAAATATTTATATTTCATTTTCAGGACATAATTTACGAAGGCCTTGAAAATAGGAATTTGAAGTCTTAATATTTGCTATGAGGAACTCTCTAACTCACACGCATACAAACAAAACAAATAACTACCCAAGAACAAAACAGCTCTTGTTTTAATTGTCAGGTAAAACACATCACCTTCCTTTCTTCCCCCAAATAGTATGATGCACTATGAAGCTTTGAAAAACAATTGCATATTTCAATTTTAAGAGCTTAACAAAAGTAGGACAGCTCTTTGGAACCTGTTGTTTTCTTCTCTGTTCTCCAGAGCTCAGCATTAACAATGTCATTAGTCTGCTTTTAAGAACCTGAAATGTCTTTGGTTTAATTTTAAAGAAGTCATAACAAGGTTGAAATCTTGATTGAGAGCAGCAGAAAAGTTAGCAGTCACACCTTAATAAACATTTCTCATTGAAATATTACAGGGCTGATCCCCCAAGTGGATCCAGAAGATTCACTAAGCCATTTCTTTTGTCTAGCTTTCATGATTCTGTCTGTTTAGTGATTCAAGTTACTTTGATACAGTACAGTCAAATGTAGCTTTATGCTTTCCACAGAATTTTATAAGGAGGATTAACAGAAACTGCAACAGAAAAATTACCTTGGTGTCATATATAATCCTTTCCTCATCATCGAAATCTCAGTGCTTTGTCCATTTTTTTTGTCTATAGTAACTTATTTCACTTGTTCCTATTAAGGCTATTATATTCACCTTATTACTACTAATCTTTTCTTTGTAAATAGCCACACCTATTTTAATCCAAAATGGTGTGGTAAGCATTTGATTCTTTGTGGAAGTAGACACATAATTAGGTTAATCTGTGCTATCTTTTCATGTGAGTTGATTGTTTCTTTACTATGGACATATTTCTTATAACAGCAATAAGCTTGCCAGATAGCCTGAAGGCAAATCAGGAGCAATTTACCAAGCATGTAGCTACTATGAGCTGAAATCCTGACATAATAGCAAGCTGTGTATAGCCACTCCTACCTGCCAGTTATTACTCATGTTAGCTTTTTACTGACACACTAGATCTCAGCCACACCTTTCTTTCACAAACAAGCACTTTCCTTAAACTAAACTACATCTCAAATAGCTCATTTTCACCAAAGCCAACAGGAATCTAAATTCAGAATGCAGTGCGGAAGCAAATTACCTGCACAAAATCCAAAAACGTCAATGGAAGCAAGTCATCCAGATGGCCAATATCTTTTGAGAAACGATTTAAGATTCTTCCTAAAGAAACAGAGTTGGGAAAGAAAAAAGGGAAAAAAAAAACACGTAAATATTATTCCTTAAAAGATAAAAATATCTTAAACTATGTTTAACAACCAAATAGAAGCAGCTAATATCTAAGAAGACACATTCTGAAACCACCATGGAAGATCTTTTATAACCAGTGCAATGTATTTTGTGAAGATTACTTTTTAACAAATGCTTTCACTCAAACATAAAAGATATACTTCAAAGCTGATATTTTTTTCTATCGGTTTAGGTTAATAGTTCAATAGAACGTAACAGGTGAAACACAAAATCTTTGTATATTCAGTCCGTACACATAAAGGGGATTGAAGTAAAGGCACCTTACTACAAGTTTCATCAAGCAACATCAGCCAGAATCTGCTCCTGGCCTTGACTGAAACTCACTAGCGCATGCATGTCTTAGATAGATCATAACTGATCTAACTGATCCTTTTTAGTATTTCTGTTTTCATTCCTCCTTTGTGAATTCTAAGAGCAGGCATTTCAGAAATAAAATTTAAGGCAGATTTCTGTTTGTGCAGTGTTACATTTAGATTTATTCAACACCTTGACAACATTACTCTTCATTAAAACTAATAAAACAATTTTTAATCTGCTGTCACTGAAGCATTTACACTCTTCTATTTTCCCAAGTTCTACATGAGTGAAAAAAAACCAGAGCGATAGTTCTTTAATAATTAAAGTCACAACACTGCCACCCATAAGTGGATTAGTATCTTTCTCTATTAATTGATACCTCGACTCTACAGGAAAGAAACTAAGCTAAGGATGGGAATCTGTCTGTTATAGGGTGTGTAATGCCCATACATGCATTCACATTGCTTTTTTTTATCTATGTATATCTTGATTCAATTATTACTTCTAACTGGTACAAACAGATTCTTTGCATTGGCAACAAAAGACTTTTTTCCCTTTTCAAAGGAGCTCATTAAATTGAAAGTAGTTAAGTTTTAAGTTTCCATGGAGTGCACTGGAGACATAATTCAGAGATAAGTACATAAACAGAAGCAACTTCTGTAGCTACCATCATTCTATTTTTCAGTTCATGGTTGTCTAAGAATTCCAAATTTTGCTGTGTACTGATTTCTTTTTTAAAGGAATTTTCATTCCACACCAACCAATATGCAAAACCCTCCTCAGGGCTGGGATATGACACCAAAGAGTCTGCTGGCAAACGGTTGTTCTGCAGCACTCCAGTCCAAAGGCAGTTATGTCAGAAGACTAAAGTAGCACAGATCCTATTTTGGCATACTGCTCACAGAGAGAAAGGGTATACAGCAGCACAAGATTCAGCAAAATATATTTCATCAGTTTCAAACAGAAAAGTCAGCTAGGGATTTCACTTATTTCACGATGGGATAGACACATTAGAGGGAACTCCAAGGAAACTTAGACCTTTTCATTTGACTTCCTTACACAGGGATTTTGCTCATGGAAAAGTATGCACACCCTGCACACATGCTTGAGGTAAGACTCTTTAATAAAATCTCTAAACATTCCTGAAGATCCAAGAGTTCATTGGTCATCATCCAAAGAGGTGAATGCCTCCTTTGGGCAGGGCTTTCCTTAGCAGCCTGTCCCAGAGAGCAGATGAGAGAAACAACGTGGTACAGTGGTTGGATTCAGGATACTGGTTTTCTTTCCCCATCTTTGCCTCTTGTTTCCTGAGCTACCCTGTTACAGTTTACAGAGCAAAGGGCAGAGAAAAGGGTGGTAGTAGCACCCAGTTCCTTGGTGAAATACCATCAGAGGTACTGACAACAGCCTGGCTCTGTCCTGGAGCTTGGAGTCTGCACCCAAATTCAGTCTTACAATCTTCCTCCATCTTTTAAACATAAATAAGTTTTATGTGTCGTAACCTGGGCTAGGGAGCTGCTTTGGCAGGGGGGTTGGACTCGATGATCTCTAAAGGTCCCTTCCAATCCCTACAATACTGTGATTCTGTGACTGACAGCCTCAAACAGATTGTCAGCTGTTCTGCAAAGAATATCTACCACAGTTGCTATCTTGCTGGCTGCCATTGTGGGGCCACCCTACAGACATGGCATGGCTTGGGTCACTACCAGCACCTCCAGGAAATGAGCAGTGCCTACCTCATCCCCGTGCTCTCGCCTGTGAAAAAGCATATCTCAACTTGTACATGGAAAAGCTCTATGTTTATACTCAATTTGGATGGTAAGGACAAGGCCTTAAGGGCTAGAGAAGAGAAACATCACAAAATGCTCACCAACTGTCAGAAGCATTTAACTCTTTTGTAGCTTCACTTCCAACAGGATCCTGGAGTTCAGTTCTCCTTTTTTCCCCACCTTAGATTTCTATTGAAGAATGGCCAGTTAAAGTTGCTCAAGGAGGAACTTTGCAGAAGTTGAGTTTGGGTTTGGGCAAGTTTCTTGGAAGCTGTAACCATTCTCAACAATTTCCTGCAGTTTCATTTTTGCAACTAAGAATTTTAGGCTGCAAATATGATACAGATCTGTATCAGTGCTTCTAGCTGATAAGAAAGCAACACAGATATAAATGAGAAGTGCCTAATGCTTGCATTCATCCTGAACACCAGGGATGGTTGTGACAACATTCTCTTTTACAGCAACAGCTTCTGGTGAAGCTGTTTGAGGAATAAAGTCACGGTATTACTCTGGTCTTCCATTCTATTCCATATATCCACTAATAACCAATTACTCAAGCTCCTGTGAGTAATCAAGTTGTTCATTAATTGCCAAAACTGTATTTTTGGCAATTGCCTTTAAGCACTGTTACATTTAACAATTTCATTCAGTGCTTCCACAGACTATGTTCTGACAGAGCTACAAGCCGCCACTAGGAAAGTGGAAATTACTCTGACGTTATCAATAAAACATGAAAACATCTTTTAATCTGCCTAATCCTCTTTAAAATGTAAATACAGTAATTCTGTAAAATGACACGAACTAAAATATGAGTGAGCAGAAGAAATGGTATATAAAAGACATAACTTGAGAACAGTGGAACCTTTTACAGTCTACTTCATACAATTACAGCAATTTAAACACTGGGGACATGATTCAGCTGGTTCACAAATAAGTACTGAGGTGAACCTACAGCAGCAGAATGTTACTGCTTTAGAATTTTCAAGTTACTGGAAGAGTTGTCTACAGTCTATTTAGTGTTTGCACACTGTAATTCCAGAAAACAGAGCTTTAAGTCATTGAGCCTAAGAAAATTCCCTGCTTGTTGCTAAGAGGTCTGTCTCATAATGCTGCTGTTATTCCAGTGACTACTACTGCTATGCTACTTCGAAAAGGAAGCAACATAGTTCTATTTTTGTGATACTAGTTTTCAGTAATATCATCCTGTTGACTGTATAAGAGAAGACACAGGCCCTGAAGATTTATTTCAGATCCTATTCATAAAGATATAACTGAACTTGCATTTTATTCAGCATGTTCAGCACAGAAAGCGGCTATGGTAACCCACTAAAGCAAGCAAATTCCAACACCAGATAGCAGAGAGCAGTATAGCTCCAAGCAGAAGTGTGATACTTTGGAAACATCCACAAAATGCCCTGTAGCCATCATGATGTTGCACTGAGAACGATTGCTAAATTTACAAGGATGCCTGCAAGAAAATGAGGTCTATTTTGCAAGGTATGGAGAAACAACTGTCTCTACTTATGGGAAGCACAGCAAATCAGTGGCTTAGTTATGCATTATTAACCATGCAAGAGAAAACCTTCCAGATATGAAAATAACAGTAGACATTTTCAGTCAGGATTCAAAATGCTTACAGTTATTTCTACAGTTTCTACCTGCATTTACAAAGCTAGCTTTTTGAGATGGTTCTTCAAACTAAAGAAACCGTTGCACCTGCAAGGACAACATTTGTACAACGCATACTAGAACAAAATAAATTTTTCTCTCCAAAGCTTCTAATATCCTGCACTTCCAAATCCAGACTATCATCAACATCACCATACGATACTTAACACTTTCTAAAGAAACAACATATACTGTTAAGTGAGCATTTCTGTGATACAGATACAAGCTGAGAGACAGTATTTCTTACACCTAATTCAGTATTTTCAGTTCACAAAAATCCTCTGGCTCACTTAATGCTCGTCCCTTTTATTTATCCCCTGTATTTCAGTTTGAGTTCCAATAGGAAAAAGGAAATACTAAATATAGGTCTTATAAAGCAATTGAAATTTCATGAAAAGGCTACAAAAAAAGGTTTGAAAAAACCAAACACAAAACAAGAACTGAGCATGCTGATGTTACAACAGCACCCAAATTTGCAAATACAATCTGCTGCTTTAATCACTCTCAAGCTTCCACTTAGCGTGCTGTGTCAGTAGTGAGCTGCAGAAGGGAACGTGTTCTTTTCAACAATTCCATGTTTGTTTTTATATCAAGTAACTTAATCAGAACACACACTGTTGTTAAATTTTTTCCTTAGTAATTAAATAACTATTCAATGACAATTAATCACAGTTAAATAAAAGTTTGTCACCAGAGTGCTATGTACACATTTGAGACTATTTAATGGTCAAATACTTGGCAGTATCAAAGTTAAACAATGATTCATTAAACCTCTTCCACTACACAATAGTTAGGCTAAACTTGAAGTGAAAGAATCAAAACTCTTTTGTTCTCCATGAAAAAGGCATCTAACCTCAGTATGTGATACTTTTTACTTACAAACTCTGTAGACTGCTTTAATTGCATGAATCAGAATGTGTTCAGGTGCAACAGAATCACTTTGCTTCTGCAGGTGCTTACTGATACTTTAGAATTGATGTTCAAACCTATCATCCAAATAATGAAAACACTTGACAGTGTACCACACCTACTTAAAATGTTTATACATACTTCATGATGAAAGAAATATAGTCCAAACTGAATCAACACTTGTGATGTAAACACCAGAAAAGGATTTTTTTTAAAAACAAGAAATGAGGATTCTCCACAGGACCAACCAAATGCCACCAACAGCATTCAATATTGCACAATGCAAATTCCAAGGGTCAAGGACCCTAAAAGCTACTGCACATTAATTTCTAAATGTATTTGTCATTTCTAGTATCCATTGTTGGCCTCTGCATTCACTGAAATACTTCTCTGTAACAAAATAAGGCGACATAGATTTTATATACCTTGCAAAGAGTTCACTCTTTCTACCCACTTGCTTCACCATACATTACAGAAATACTTTGTTATTTCCCTAGTCCATTGATCGACTTCTTCAGGAAGTACAAGTTCTAAGGAGAAGTGCCTTCTAGGGACAGAAAGCTTTTGCACCCTGTGTGTGTGTGTGCCTGCACAGCTGTGCACGCTTATAACATCCTCCTCCACTCTGAGATCAGGATAATACTCAATCCAGGCAATTTTAAATGCCTCCCGTTTTAGTTGAATACACATGTTATTAATAAATGCTGCTTTACTTAATCTAAACAACTCCATAGCAACTGGTCTAACTATAACAAGAACACTTACTAGGGTAAAAAGTCTTCAAAATCCCTTTAACAGTGAAGACATTGCCCAGTAGTCTCCATGAGGAAAAAGCAACAGATTAAATAAACCACTCGCCACTGCAAACTGCTAGAAACTCGTCTGAAAGCAAGCTGTACCGTTAGGAGTTGATTCAGTAAGGTAATTAATCACATACATATCAATAATCAAAGCAACCTTAAATGCAACTGCACGTTTGCCCCAAGCCAGTCGTGCCACAGAAACACTCTTCTGGTTTAAGACAACTCTAATTTGGAGGGACTGCACTCTGCGGTATTGCTGCAACCTGCTTTCATCAGCAAGGAGAAAGCCCTGCACACTGCGTTCTGCTGACAGTATGCTCCACAAACTGCTGGAAACAGGGATGCAGAGCGTGAGTACAAGCATGGCGACCACGTTACTGCACTGTCATCATTCTCCCTCCTGGCAAAACACACCATCACAGACCACACTGAAGTTCCTGACAAGGTGAACTAAAGGAAAAGGTGTTAACTTTCCCTAAAGAGAGAAGTAATCTACTTTAACAGTTCAAATTACAGATTATAAAGCCAGAGTAATTTTCTACAAACACACGGCAGTAAAATAATGTTCAGACGTTGCCTGAGCATGTAATAACATAATAACATAATACTCAAAGGTGAAAATAAAAGGAATAACTGCACAGAATCGGCTGTGCTTAAACATACACCCATTCAGTTACGCTGAATAATTTTTCCCTTTCTGTCAGTGGCATAAATCGACAGCTCCTCACATACTGTGCTGTTAAGCTATGGTACTCTGTGACTGATAAGTCTTTGCCCATTCTCACTTCACACGCGCACACCAGAAAAATGGGGAAAAAAAAATACTGTGGCTACAAGCAGCCTTCCATTCGATCAAAGCTGTGACAAAAGTGGATTGTCCATATCAAATGTTGGCAGCAAGCAGACATTACATCAACCTTGTAAAATACAACTATGAAATCAACAAAGTAATTAAAGATGGATTACCGACTTTGAAAGGAATTGTAAGTTTGTGAAATATTTCTTCAGAAAGAAATCTGGAAATGCATCTCCTACATAGCTGTCAATTACTGATCTACTCTGGTTTTTCTTCCATATTTCTACAAAGAAACGTCAATAGGTCTGTTATCTTTTTTTAATATATGTTTAGCACCACACATCCACATAAACTGCCATATACAGCATTACTGTCTTCCCTACAGGCATCCTATAAATATAAATAAGAAATGCTATCCCATTTTTTTCTTTAGCAGTCTGATACTGACAGGAATATTATCACTTTCTTAGACATTCGCAAATAGGCACAGTGGTGCTGGGCCAAAATATGCTGAGATCATAATATCCATTTATCTAAACTGCCAGCATGTAATAAATTCAGGTGGGATGTTTTCTATCCAAATTAATTTACTACTTGAAAAGGACTTTTTACATAAATGCTGTCAAACAGGAAAACAGCTGGGAAATGGGAAGAAAATGTGAATGCTGTGTTTGATCTTATTTTTAAGTGTAGTATTTAAAGAAGAAAGGATAACTATTGATGATGATAAAAATGAAAAACAGGCTTCTGTGTACATAATTTCTATTTTTACTGATGATAGAGATGTCTATGTTACCTAGCATAAATATAATGATTCCAACTGTACAGTTTTTTTCTTGAGGTTGAGCTTTCAGTCCATCAGCTTAGCTCAGGACTCCAATGACCTACCGGTTAGAACTGCCCTGTTTGTAGGAAACTAGAACAGATCAGTGATTCAAGCAAGGCCCGCTTTTCCATTCCTTAAATTATATGGCACAGTTAATTTGCCGTTCCTTCTTCCTCTTCCAGTGAGGCCAGAGATATATGAATATTAGTTATCACCCGTCAAAGTCTATCTCCCCAGTTAAGATACAATGGAGAAAGCATATGTGAATCCTTCCTTAAAAGCAAAACATAAAATACCTGTAACCTTCTTTCATTCTTAAATTGCTTTCATGAGAAGTTCCAAAATGCTTCCTGCATTGCATTTGTTTTTCATTCTACATATCACTACCATCTAACCCATTAGCTATAATTTCAGAACTCATAACAGAATCAGAGATAGTTTTATTTTTGTTGCTACATTAGGTGCACTTAGGTGCTCACAAAAGAAACATTTTAATTAATTTATTTTACAAAAACAAGATAGATCTAGAGTAATACATCAATTAGCAGTTTCAAAATTACTGATCAATGTAATGCAACCTCCTATAACAATAACTAGCATTCACAGATTTTTCTTTATTAGCTTACTGTGAAATAAAGCATTGGAGTCAATTAGAAACAATGAACTTCTGGCTGTATAGCAAAGTTTTATTCTCTAACCTAAGCACAGAGCCACATCTCCACATCGTAATTAGAATGACAATGGAAGTAGATGTCTAATGTGGCACAAATTGCCACCCTGTCTCCTGCCATGTTGTAATACTAAACCTTTCCTACATGATCTGTGATGAAGATTGCTCAAACTTCTAACAACATCCAACTTTGGAGCTATTTTATGTTTTCCTGAGTTTTAAGAACAAAATCCATATTTAAGCGTATTGAAACATAAAAACTAAAACACCAACTCTAATATACTATCAAAAATACTTAAAAGCACAACTTAATTTCTTCCACGTAGTGCAAAATAAACAACATCAGGCACAAGTCCAACTGAATTTTAAAAATGTCCCCTCCTGGATACAAAAAAAAAAAACAACCAACCCCTTGCAATATTTGTTCCAAGACCAGGTGTTCAGTTGCACTCTATCTACCAAATTTCCTGCTGATTTACATCACTTTATTCTACTCCAGATGCAAAGTTATCTGTTTTAGCTTCCCACTCATTATAAAGCGTCACAGTAATAGAAACCTGGAAGAGTATATATGAAATACGGGCTTACGCTGGATTTTTACAGGCTGCATCATTAAACCACAAACATCCAATTGTTAAAGAATATTGTGTAGTATAATTCGCTTTCCTGCTATAAAACCAGTTTGGATCGAAATATGCCCCAACTGTTGCTTTGCTGCTATTTCGAGGCAGAGTGAGGAGTTTCAAGAGAGTTCAACTGAACACTATATATCAGGATGGACTGATGGATTTGAAGACTGTTATTGCTCGAATTTTTTTGTTGCTTTTAGAGATTTGGTGGTCACGCATCTATATAAGAATTAAAATAGAATGGGAAAAATACATTTTGGTAATGTTTTCCAACAATAAATAGAGATTTTCCTGTGCTACTTATGTCATCAAGACTGGTTTCGGAATAGGCCTTAGATACTGTATTCCAGAAAAATCTCAGGAAAAAAGAATATTTGCAGGAGTTGTGTGATATTCTCATATCTACTGATTTTCTTACCATTCTTTCCTTTTTTACTTCCAGGCACTGAAGTTGCAATGGTTAAATCAACATTTTAGCCTAAGACGTCAATAACCAAGACAATGAATATAAAGCTTTTCCATCCTGAAATCTTCATCTGAAATTGCTATGTGGCAGACACAATGCCCACCCAGAAGACAGGTATTATCTTACATTTTATCAATCAGATGTAATCAGACCCCCTCCCACATATTGAAGACAACGCACTCTGTTTTCTCCCATTTCAGAAGCCATGGAAGGGAATTCCATACAGACTATTGTTGTGAAAGCTATGACAAGACTTTCGGCCTCTATCTAGCCCATTCATTTTGGAGGATAAAATCTTTGGGCAGCTCAAAGAGCAGAGGCATTTTACATCCTCATCTGACTTTGAAAACGCTCATCTTCTGCTTGACATGGTACTTCGGTTCGATCGTTTTCTTTTCTTCAGCTTCAGTTTCTTTCTCCTTCTCTGTTCTTCTGGAAAACGTGAACTGTTTGGCAAAGAAAGATTCCCTCTAAAGTTCATTCCGTATGCACACACTTAATGAAAATACCATTTCTTTTTAAGAACTCAAGTCACAAAAGAGCCACTGCAACAACCTAGGTTTGGTCAGATAGAAATCACAACAGATAACTTCAGGTAAAAATCAGAACAGTGTTTATTTTAGTTTGCTGTGCAAATAATCAGAAGCACTCGCTTTTAAAATTTTCTGCATGTTAAAAAAAAAGGACATCTTCCCCGTGAACTTACAAATTTTGCTTCAATTTAGGACATTTTAAACCACATCTTAGAGCAAAACATCCTCTGGTCTCGCCTGTCAAAGCCGTTCTGCCTTTGGATGAATCAGTGAGTAAGTATGGCACCGGAAGAAGGCAAATGAGTGTTTGCCTGAAGGCTACGGCAATCAGCATGGGAAGGACTTCAGCTGGATTCAAATCCCTTTTTATTTTTGCCTAATTTGGGGCATGGAATGAATCCTTTCCTGAGGACTGGGCTGTAGGGGAAAAGGAGGGATGACTTCACCTCCTCTTCAGTTTTGTGATCAGCATCAAATTCCCCTTGCAAATCTGGCCTCAGAAGCAACCAAAAATCTTTTGTCTCAGAAGAGCTGAAGGCAACAACCACATCCTAACAATTTTCTTCAAGCAAGAATGCTGTCCAAAGGAATGTAGATATAGTCTGGCAATGCATTTCTTTGGGCCATCAGCTTCCAGCGGAAAAAAAATTGCTGTAAACTTCTTTACAGCCTAAACTATAATTAACTACACTGAAATGGAAATGTGGGTTATAATATACATTCAAATAAGAAAAAAGCAAAAGATGACTTCTTCTCTTCTGTATATTAGATTCATTACACTTTTTAAAAGTAATTTTAATAATTAGATGCTGAGAATTGTGGAAAGTTGCATTGCAACTGCGTCTAACTTAACTGTACCCCCTCTACTGGGCAACTATTAGAAAGCTTCACTTGAAAAAAAAAATAAAAAAATGGTACTAGGAGCAAGTACCTCCAAGTGATGACTATCCTAAAACACCAGTGGTATATAAATCAAAGTCAAATAAACTTTAATGTTCATACAAACGTTCAGTTGTCAATAAATCTATGAGAAGGAACATTGAACACTGGGAGTATTTTACCTAAGTCCACAGCTTAAATTATTGAAAAAACATATGTTTACAGTTGCATTGCTTAAAACTAAGGAACAATCTAGTAAGGCCCTATAATATTGAATTTTTACACCTTTTAAATAATAAGAAACAAAGAACAGCAAATCAGTATACACTAACAGTAACTTCACTTTTCCATTAAGAGAAAAGAATTTCACACACATCAAGGAGAAAAAGATGACTTCTCTGAATAGTCATTCAAGCAAAAGTAAATACAATTTACAGTCTATTTTGTCTTTGTTCAATTCAGAGATAGACTTCAATGTGAAGCTCTGATTTACAGCTGTCCAGCAGCAAGAACACCTAAATAAATAAATAGGCAAAAAGAGAAGAGTGTAGACTGTAACAATGGACTCCTGAGAATGCTATCATTTGTTATTTGCATCACAGAAACTCCCAAAAGAGGATTAATGCATCTGAAGTGGGAGTCAAAGCCACTAGGCTGGACAATCACATAGCCAGAGGCATGCCCTTCCCTCGAGTTTGTTGTGCCAGTGAAGGGAAACCAACACAATTGGTTGTAAAAGGAACAAAGATCCAAGGGAAGATGCAGCAGTAAGCTGGAACATAATGTTGCAAGACAAGACGTGCACTTTTCTATTTTCTTTTAAATACAGGAAAACAAAGGAGTGAAGGAATTAATTCATTTCCCCACTCATATGTTTAACTAGTCTCCGTTTATAGATATACTGTGGTTACAGTGATACTTGTATATCTTGAGAGATTATTTTAAGATGAAGGAGAGTCAGCTCCTAGATGAACTCTGCTGCACAGGGAGCAGGAAGTTACACAGATGCAAGCATGAAAGATAAGCAGGCAAGATGATGATGGAGGGTGGAAGAAACACAGGAATGTGCCAACAGCTGCAGTTACCAGGTGCAGAAATAGTAAAAGCTTTGCAGGAGCACAGGGCTAATGCTTGAATGAAGCCACAATCCTTTCTACACCTCACGGTAGACTCCTCAAAATACACTGGGGCTGTAAGACCAAGAACGAGCCTTCCCTTGGTTTGGCCCTGAGGAGGAGCTGCAAGACAGCCCTGTCAAAAGACTAGCAGGTAGTATGTCACAGAAGCTGCCAAATCTGGCATGTTTGGATATTGTGAGAGTTGATTTGAACTTTCGTCCTGTGCAGATTTGGCTGTTGGCACGTTCACTCCTTTGAGTTCTGTTTCATTCACTGTATACTTGTTCCGTGACTTTCCTCTCCTCCATCTTTCCTCAACATTTATTTTTCTATTTCCCCTCACCACAGCATGGCACAAGTTGTTGGACTCAAACAACCATACTTTAGAAGAGAATGCCATCCCAAGCAAAACAAAGGCACGAAGCCTGACGAAGGCTAAAAAACATGTATGGGTAACATATACTGAGGTAGTGGAGAGGGCAGACTTGGTCAAAGAAATGGTTGAGAAAAATAACCCAACCTGCACCTTATGACATTGACTCAACTGGGACAAGCAAATGGGAAGGTGAACAAAAGGTGGCTACAACACTTTAAGTAGAACAGTGCTTGAATTAATGCTTTGGATATGCAATGTGACAAAACCAGCCAGATAAGGAAACTGCAACAACTATGTGAGTCATAAAAGGAACAGGAAGGATGTTTTACACTGAAAAACATGAGAAATCCTTAGAGCAAATGAGATATCAGGTTGTGAAATAGCTCCCAAATTAAAACTGTGGAAGCCACAATGCTATTGTCACCCAAAGTAAGATTGCAAAATACATTCATAAGATACTACATAGCCATAAATCAGTTGATACATACTAACTACTCAGAAGGTTATACTTAGACAGATGAGGCAAGAGTTGCAATCAATTCAGAGAGATGCCTTTAGAGAACAGTGCAGAAGATTCAAGTTTCCTCTTGCATTAAACTGTTTAAAGAAGCATATCTCACTCCACTAACTGCAGAACTGTAGGGGTTGGCTGTGTCTAAAGCTGTGTCTTTATAGAGTATACTCCAATGAGTTCTTTTAATTTCATCCACACGTGATCTTCAGTTTTCACAGGGTTGATTAAGATTTCAGGTAGAAGAACTCTCAGTAAAGGTTTTCCCTCTTCCTTCAAAACAAACATGTCTGTCTTTGGGTCTTAACAGTTCACTTTTCACTTACTTAGGTACTCATTTTGTTTCTCTAACAATTTTCATAATAAAGAGGGGTTTTGTTTGTCTGTTTTTAAATCAAACTGTATCAGACCCACTACAGTGAAAGGAAGCTTCAGGATTGTGAGGAACTGGACAACTAAAGAAGCAATTAACTAAAACAAAAATACTTTTCAGCTGTCTGTAGCTGATGTATATAACACCATAAAATCCCCTTGTGTAACTTAAAGTTGTATTTCGGAATAAATGCTACAGATTTTGCTAAAAATCATTGATCATAATCTGATCCTAAAGGAAAAGCTGTTATTCTGCATTTAATAAGGCGTTAACAAAAATCTCTGATAAAGCTGAATTAAAATGGAAAAATAAACATATAACAAAATTAAATTACAGAAAAATCCCTTTTCCTCTTCACATAACTGCATAACCAGAGAAACTGATCCTGGAACAGTTTGTGATATGAAGCACAAGTATAACTAACAAAAAAGAACCAAAACACCTACTATGGTATGGAAGGCAAGATTATTTCAATAACCTGACCACTATTAATATTACAGAGCATTAATTAGTAAAAGTTAGCACTGTGGATGTTTAATTGTAATATTTAGAGAACCAGTGTTGACTCTAATAATAGCTTAATTTTAGAGTGTGTGTGAAAAGCATCCAAAAAATTTTTCATCACAGCTGAATCGTATTTACAACTCTTAGCTTTCAGAATGTCTGTTTTGTCCTTGACTGACTCCACAGAGGAAGTCCTTAAAGAGCAATTCCCATCCCAAATATGAAAATTCAATTTCTAAAGTTTCTATGGTCATCTACACAGTGGTCACATTTTCAAGAAAAGGTTACAAACAATTTGAGCTGTTTGGATCATTCTAGAATCCTTGACGACCTTCCAGACAACAGCACTATATTTTAATTTTATGCATTTTTTTTCCAAAGAGACCAGAAAAACTTCCTGACATCAAGGTTTTATACACTTTCAGTATTTTTTCTGCAAAACTGTCGTTACTAATCACTAGTGTAGAAAATTATGGTTTTGTGAAATGAAAGTCTCTGGTACAGCATACTATCCATGTGGTGAGGTCTTTTCCCCTTTGCAAAACACTCCTTACTTCAGCAGGGCACAACCCTCAAACCTGCAGTGGTCTGTCCACAATGGACCACCCTGGAAGGATGGGGACCTAAATTAAGTCAAGACACTGCAAAGAACATTACCAGAACTAAAAACCCAAATTAATGCTGAAAACAAGATCGCAGATATACCGTAAAATACTAACGTGCTACTGCTTGCACGAGTCACGTTCTTTCTCCTCAGTGCCTTCATACCCCAAAATGACCATTTTGTTCAGAAAAGAGATTCTAGAAGAACTGAAAGGTTCTGACATCAGAGAACTCAAACTGAATTTGAATCCCATTGAGAAGGTATGACTCATCTCTGAGGTTTAAATTAGATTATCAACAAAGTGAAGCAGCACAGTAAATCTACAATAAAAGATGAATGCCTACAGGAAAATAATTTTTGCCCCTAGTGGCAGATGCTTGAACTTTAAAGGATCTGAGACTAAGCTCTTTGTATAAGCCTTCCTGATGTAAAACAATTGAAATAATTTCTTTAGTTGGTCCAACTTTGCTCCATATGCCACATGGAAACAATGTCTAAACCCTGTAAAAGAAAGTATATTGTCACTTTTAAACCAATTGAGGATCAAACAATTTACAGAAACCAAGACTTATTTTGCTGACAATTAAGCTCTATCACCAAGACTCGAGATTCAATGAAATTTGACAATTGTGAAGAAAGAGGCTTTTGTCTAAGTAAGTCTGAAGCATTTGGAAGAATCAACAGAAAATCAGAAAACTGAATTAGATCTTAGTATGAGAGCCTTTGAGGATAGTCTAGAATTCAGTAATTAAACAGCCTTGTTTGCTTTGCTCTGTTTCCTCTCTGAATTGCTTCTGGTGTTACAGTAGAAATAGAAATATAGGTTGATTTGGTCTGGGGAGCAAGAATTTTACCTCTTAGATCAACAGTGCTTATTTGTCTAGTCCACTGGTCAAGCTCCATTACAAAGAACTTCCAATCTTTTAAAGATTAGATGAAAAACAACT
Source organism: Odontophorus gujanensis (assembly GCA_013399175.1). Taxonomy (NCBI): domain Eukaryota; kingdom Metazoa; phylum Chordata; class Aves; order Galliformes; family Odontophoridae; genus Odontophorus; species Odontophorus gujanensis. The sequence continues at coordinate 335,027 of VXAB01000933.1, read as the reverse complement.
ATGAGCAACTGCTGTACACAGTAACGGAATCTGAACAGCCTTCTAAATCTTTTTTTCCCATGCTGAAAGCCATATTTATTTAGCAGTAATTTAAACACAATCCAAAGAAGTTTGCAAATTCTATTCTAGCACTGGAGATCGCCAGTTAGTGTAATATTCTTTTATATTCCCCATGTAGAATCAAAGAACGAACATACCTCTTTGTCTCTTCAAGAAATGTAATACTAGCTTGTTCTCCTGTACATTTATTTGAAAAGTAATAGATAAGATTCCTGTGCAAAGCATCTCCATGCCTACTTCGCAATTAATAAAGAATAGTCAATAGGCATCTGAACGCCTGGCACTGCAGAACTACAGAAAGAAACAGAGTGCAAATGTATTAACAAGCTAATCTCTCCTTACAGGACTGGATTTTAAGTTGAAATATCTGAGATGATTTCAGACTCTGGATTTTGCATTTCACAAAATGTTCCTGTGCCATTTGTGTACATAATAATGTTTCTTTAATGTGAGACTAAAATGGGAAAACAATTAATGAAAATCTGTTTTTTCCACAGTTATCTTTAAGCAAAAGGCCACTTTCACTGCAGCAGAGTTTATTCTCCCTTAATTAAAAAGCATATATATGTCAGGATTTATTTTTTAAGGTCTTCTTGTTGCTGTTTTCAAATACAAGTAGCATTTGAGTGGCTTTGGCTTCAGTACTTAGCAACAATCATAACATAATTATGAAGAAAGATCACTGTCATTACTTGGACTATTAAAACTTGCCAGTTTTATAAAAATCTCAAGAAATTTTTTCTTCTCTCAAGTTTAGTTTTATTATGAAAGGGCTTCTCAGGTAAGATTTGTAAATACTAGAACTATTCCAGAAAACTTTAACTAATTTTCTGTTGAAAATACTGGGAAGAAAATATTCCTTCTATATTATTAGGTCAGTAGAAAAAGATGACTCTCCTAAAGCTAAAACCATCTACATTGCACAATTCTAGCACGCCCAGCTTGTACAGGTTTCTGTAGATACCTCTTGTCCTGTGAGAGCATCATATACTTCTTTCTCCAACAGCAGAGGAACATCTGCTGACCAAAGGTATCCACTTCTGACTTTCCCTTAAATCGTTTTCTATTTAGGAAATACCAGAAATATTCAGAAGGCTACCAGTAACTGTTTCCTTTTGAGCAGTTACTGCGACTGGGGAAAGGAGACTAGAGAATGAAGGACGGGAGGAAGGAAGGAAGCATAAAAACATATGTATTTTTTCATATATATACACATATTAAAATTATGATTCACTCATTTTCCTTAAATTTTTTGGTAAATATGAACACTGAAGATTGTACGATACCCACCTGTAAGCACATGAGACAGCTATGAACAAACTGTTTCTTCATAAAGAACTGCTATGAATAAGACAGACCCTGAAGTCCCACACGGTAACGTATATGAAACTCACCTCCCCTGCCACAAGGTTTAGAGCAGGAGCCTAAATTTGGTGTTATACGGCCCTGAAAGAGCTTGAATCTTTGTTGTATACCTTGTAAACCTAGGCTAATGTTAATCTTTGTCAAAACCCTTCTTTGCCTCATCATTTCTCATTCTATATGATCTTCAAACTGGAATTTTAAATTATTAGAAAATAGATGAAACTGGGGATTCGAGGAAGTTCTGTAATTTTACTCATTGCAACTCTGACCTCCATTTTTGAAAGGAAAACCTTATTTGAACAAACACACAATTTCTCCTTTACACTTAACAAAAGCTTAACCAAGTAAGGCAGATACAACAAATGTGATCTGAATGGGCGTAGGAATTCTAGAACATAACTTTGCTTTTAGTCTCTCATAAACTGCAAGTTAGGCTCCTATTTCATTAGGCACTGAAATTTACTCACATTTACAGGTTATAAGAAAACTGAAAGTTCTTCTCTAAGTTTCTCAGCATGAAGGACATACCCCATTTCAGCAAGAGGGAAAAGAAAGCAAACACAACAGAGAACCGTGATACTTCTGAAACTGTTCAATATCCCACATAATGAGATAATCATTACATATAAAACATTTCACACTCTAAGCCCAATCTAAGAGAGGACAGATGCTCACCACCTTCCCTGCAAAGACCAGCATAGCATTATAAATGTAAGTGTACTGGAAGAAGAGATGAATAAGGCAGTGTGGAGTTTACAAGTTTAGATTTTCAAATTAAAATGAGAGGGAAAAAAAACACCCAACAGCACAGAACTGAGTAAATGCCCCCAGTAACTCACTACTTACTGTCCTCTGGTCATGTCTTAGAAAGGACAGGGTGGGAACAGTATTCCTTTATGAGAAATTAGTTATGACATCTTAAAAACAGATGTAGAAAACTTTGAAAATTTAGAGTGAACCGTCTCTATTTGAGCTGTGAACACACAAACTGATGAATGTGAAACTATGCTGAGAAGTGAATACATGCAGGAAAACAGGAACATGTATTTCTGAAGAAGGGAAGCTTACTACAAAGTAGTAGGGTGTTGGTTTTTTTTTTGGCCTACGCAGGAATTAGCAACATTCTGCATTGCATCATTTGCATATTAAATAGACAATAACTTCATTGAGAAAAAAAACAGGTTTACCACACACATGCAGAGAATCTCATCACATCTGATAAAAAGAGAACTGAGAAAGAGAAGTGTTAGCCCATCTATCCTTCATCTGTTATAATTGCCAACAATAATGTTCATATTCTAAATCTTCATCTTCTCTTTTTTCCATGTGCTGTCAGATTATCGGGCACTCTGCATCTCAACACTAACACAGGGTAGTGAAGATTAATGCTTGGAAGAAAGCAAGATACATGCAAAATACAGTTTAAAGAGGTCAGGAGAAATGGAAGAGTAGCATTACCAGACACAGAAAATAAAGGATAAATTCAGGTATACAGGGGGTGAAAACGACCAAGGAACATGCTGGCAGAAGATTCATCTTACAGGGTGTTTAACAACTTCTTTTGTGCTCAAACATCTTATATATTGCATGAGTAGCTCATTTTAAAAGTTCAGGTTTGAGGTATATTGTTGACCTCAATAATATTTTTCAACTGGCAAAATGAGGATGGATGAGGGAAAGTATATCTGTAAAACATCAGATTAGCAGTCTTCTGGTCTTCTCCAGCAGTGAAAAGCCCAAAAGGACAACAAAAACATGAGCATACAATTCATTTCTACCCTGAACCAGACAACTGAGAATTAAGACTTGCTACCTTTCTCCAGTATACCACTCAGCTTGCTCTGTGCTCTGGCTCTTCGAGTACATTCTCCTTCCTAGTGTCCAGGTGAACAGCTGCCAAAACAGCCTCAGTTTCTTGCTAGGGACCACCGCAACGAAATGTTCTGCTCACGCAGAAAACAAACACTATGTACACAAAACTTGCAAGTCAGAATCATCTCAGAAAATGTTCACCAAGAGCACAAATTTAAATGAACATTAAAACAAGAACATCAAGAATGAGCAGTAGGCAGTTTCCAGGAACCTACTCCAAAGTCTTGTCACAAGCAGTAATTAATATCCATTACAAAATTAATTATAGGACTATTGTCAAGTAACTAATGAACCAATAACACAACCAAACAAGTTTTCATCTACTTGATAACATTTTACAATAATTTGCGAAGCTGTCATAAGACTGGTAGCTGTCAACAAATACGGTTTGCCATACTACTGCCTCTTCCAGATAAAGCGTTATTTTGTACTAAATAACCAGAAACGAAAACGTGAAGAAGCTCTACTGTTTGTATTCATCTGTATACTTAACAAAGTATACTGACAACTTATCCCAAACCGATTCCTAGAAAAAGAATACCAGAGGAAGACAGAAAGCAAGCAAGTAATAATCTCATATTATTCACAAATAGATAAGTAATTAATGTTGAACACTGAGTTTGCACTTTTTAAACTGAACAGCACAGTAAAGCAGAGCTTGAGATAATACCTCCAAATGCAGAGACACTCCACTCCCCTAACTTTTAGATTTCTATCATTCGGTTTTTACTTTGGACTGCCAGAACAGGCAGATTCGCATACAACATCCATTCTTTTCTACAGTAAAATTTAAATTTTGGATCAAGAAGTGCCCTTTGTTTCCAAGTACTCTCTAAGATCACCACAGGCACAAACTAATCTTCACTTGTTGCATAATCTGCAAGATGCTGGCAATCTGAAAAAAAGAATAATTAATTCACCCAGATGCTGCAGTGCAAATTACCTAGGATCATCTGGGAGAGAGATTTCTGTGCATTATAAAACAGAAGAACAGAGCTAATGAAATGAGCCTGCGCTCTAATAGTCTTTGTTTTCTTTCAGTTAACAGTAATTCCGATTAAAAAAAAAAAAAAAAAAGTCTGAAAGAACCACAGTGGTCTGTATGTCCCTGTGAGATGACAATAAAAGGTTACAGAATGGGAAAGAATCCAGAAAAGCCAGTGCTCTGATGCATAGGGCCTTCTCCTGGGATGCTGGAGTCCTGCCTTCCAGACCCTTACTAAATCAGTGAGCGAGGAGACTGAGCCTCCCTTCCCACACTCCATGCACATGCTCTCACTACCACCTGGCTGTTTGCTAACCCTGCCCTACTCTTCATCCCACCCAGAACTGCTGTCTATAAACAAGGAAGAACTACTTCACTGTCAGAGTAACAGAGCACTGGAACAGGCTGCCCAGAAAGGCTGTGGAGCCTCCATCTCTGTACATATTCAAGACCCATCTTGACACCCACCTACGTGACCTGCTGTAGGGAACCGGCTTTAGCAGGAGGGTTGGACTCAATGATCTCTACTGGGCCCTTCCAACTGCTGCAGATCTGTAATTCGGCAGAAGGCCCTAACCACATGGTGCCTCCAGTCCTCATGGCTCACAACAAAGAAACATCCAGCAATTTTGTAAGTTAATAATGGCA